>CM060839.1:70732904-70790404 GCA_030762175.1 Metallyticus violacea | reverse complement strand
CAGGTCAGTCGGTCCTGTGCTCTAGTGGTGACCATACATCCCTAGTAAACTCAATATCGCGGATTCAATCCCAGCTAGGGTCGATGGATTTTTTCCGGCGTAAAAATCTTAAACATTGCTTTCTTTGGAAGGAAAGTAAAGCCGTGATTGCCGTATAGTTACGACACGTAAAAATTCCTCACGCATGAAAGGGGCATCTGAGCAAATTTATGGGCTATTTCATGCCCTGAATTGAATAGGACGATGTTAAAGAGCGTCCTTAAAAAAAATAAATAAATAAATAAAAATAAAAAGCAAATCGACCGGCCCTAAGTCAGTTGGTGAGGATTCCAATATGCGACTTTCAGTCAAAGTTCTGACATTACGCGTAATAAAGTGTTTCTAGGTGACATAAATTACACAGTCATTGTTAGCACTGGCAGGAACGAGTAACCAAACCTTCCCGTTTACATGTCATTCCTATAGGCCGATAAGTTTTGGAGACGGATCTAAGCTTCGATATTTTCTATAAACGTCACATATGCGAATTTATATTTTTAATTATATTTTCTAAAAGCTATAATTGAATTTAGCATCTTAAGGTTGTAGGGAAAGTTTTACGCTGTTATATGTCCTGGGAATTGGTAAATCATTTAAAAGAGAGCCACCAGTTACCAGTACAAATGTTCAATTTGCATCCTGTTTGCTGCTTTATTTTGTTTAAAACGACCGTCTTTCTGAAGATACCGAAAGAATGTGTTAGAGTTTCACAGTTAATGGATCAATCATGTTCTGCAAATATTATAATAAATGGATGAATAAATGTGTTTATTTATTATGCCTATGTAAAATGCATTCTACTAATATACAAGCCATTCTCTGTGTTAATTTCTTTGTGAAATTTCCCCCCAAAACAAATGTCAATAATGCCTAAATAAGCAAAAGTGTTTGTTAGAAGAATTTATATTTCTGTACAGAATGAATTTCTTTTGTGACTGTATAGTCACACGATGTAAGAATGATATCGATCTTTTGAAGTTCGTTAGATGGAGACTAGAAAGTTAAGGTAAATTATAATATTTTTCAAAAATGTTGCAGAGATTTCGTGAATTTCTTGTGGGTAATGAATATAGCTTGCGATTATTGTCGTTGCATGGATGGACAAATAAATAAAATCTATATACGTCACCCTGGTACCTGATTTTCTAAACCAGAGCGTTTACATAAAATTTTCCATATAATATTGTAAACTATACAATACAATAATCTCTTACTATATTATTTTACAACTTTTCCTAATAACTAGATTAAAATAATAAAATAAACAATTAATTTAATTAAACCAAAATATAAATTTACTAAACTACTTCCCAATATAATATTCCAAAATCTACAAAATCTACCAAATTAACAAAATTACTGGGAGCCAGTAAGAATTATAGCTGGTACCCAGCTATTCTATCCTAATTTATTACATTACTACACTATTGCCACTGTTACCAGCGGTGTATACTGGAATCCAGTACTTTTACAGGAATTTCTCTTAAATTTACACTGATCATTTAAACATTACATTTATTATTCTTTCAAATCTCTTTAACTCATCTCAATCATACTATTCACAACAACTTACTTCACTTAAAGTTCATTATTCACTATTAATCTTTCCTACTCATTTGAATTATTTATCCACGGATGGACAGACAAACTCTGAAATGTTGTTCGTGTGCTTGCTGCTGCCAGGTGACAGCATTACCAACATGACGGCAGAAGGCTTATGTACTCTCCGCCGGATATTTGAAAAACTTGCCCCTCTGATAAATCCATTCACAGATGGTATATATAGTTTGTAGAGACAGGTTATTTGTGTAAATGACCTGTGTGTCGGAGCCAGGGTTGTGATATTATGCGTAATAAAGTATTTTCTAGGTGATGATACTTAAATTACGATTTAAATATTAGAAAAGGAAAACGTGTAAAAAAAAAAAAAAAAAAAAAAAAAAAAACCACAATAAATCTAATTTATGCGATGATTATAATTAAATGTGTGATATAAAAAGACTTTAAAACACAATTTTCAACATCATAACTCCATAATAATTACAATATGTAGGTATCACGGTTATATTCTGCGTTATAATCCTAGCCTCCATATTCACACAGGAAAATAGTTCGTTTTAGTAAGATGGCTGCGAATGGGGGTCGTCAAAGAAGGTCAGAACTTAGAACCCAACATTCAGTACCCCAGTATTGCGATAGGAACATTGAAAACAGAGCAACCCTGTCCTTTGACATTCATACGCCACCCAGGCTGTTGGCATCAGCGCATCACGCAGACAAAAGCCTAACGCAGGTGCAGTCGACGCAGTTTGTTTGAATTCTTTGTGGAAATTAAGCGACTGAATGTGATAACAGTTATGCATACTGCGCAAGTATCTGAGACGATAGAAAATCAAAATGCATGTTCCGCTTATTCGTGTCGTGTTTCAAACAAATTTTCCGCTACAGTACAAACGCGACGATATCTTTGTCCCATCTCAAAGTAGGCCGCCTGTCGGGTCTGTAACCCATAAAACCAGTCCAATAATAACTGCACGTGTTCTCAGATCCCTGCAAAGCAGCGCGGCATATCGGCTCTCTTCAATTATATTAAATCGATCTCAAGGCGTTTTAATACATGCATTTATCTCTGTTACTTTCAACAAATGTGGAGAGAAGTGGAAATTATTTGCACTAAAATTAAACGAGCTACCGGCCACTGAGCTTTCTCCCCACTGTGTCAAAAGTGTTTGAACACACACTTTTGACCCGTTTGAAGCCATTGTTTACAGAACAGATACCGGAGCATCAATTCGATTTAAATCTAAACACTCGATTACTCAACAATTACTGAGAGTGGTGAGGAAGGCTGCATTGTAATTTCGACAGCGCGTGTTTTCCGCCTCCGTACTGCTCGACATTGAACAAGCATTTCCTGGTACATGTTACTACTGGTTTATTTATAACCTTATTGGTACCAGGTTACCGAGAATAGTTATTGAGTTAATACATAGGTTTCTCTCTAACCGAACTTTTTGTGTCAAAGTTCAAGGTCACTGTTTGACAGACGTAGGATACAGATGAGATTACCGGGGTAGTGTATAACAAAAGGATAAGGTGATCTTCTGTCCCTACTTTTAGGTAATTTCTGCTGCGACTTTTAGAAAATATAACAATAAGGTTCTATTCGAAAGTGGGTAACCTTTGTGTTGGACAGTTAATAGATTTTATTGCCTTAACGAGGAACAGCGAGAAATATGGTATCAATTGGATAACGGCGCTGGTCAGATTCAAAAGATGCCGCTTATGGGTGGCAGGTGTATTCTTTCTAGTAAAACTTTTAGTGTGAGAACCTTAGTTTTAGAAAGTCGAAAATGTAGTGGGGGTGAATTAGTTTAGTTTAACCTAACCTAACCTAACCTAACCAATCAACGAACAAGTGCACACAATTGAAAAGTTATGATCTATTTTCACAACTATTATCGTGACTCTGAAGCAAATTAACATTTATTTTCAATTGCCTGCTTTTCTCATTTATTTCCCAACATTTACTTTTTTTACATTGTCACATTTTGTCCTAGCTCTACATAATAGATCCACATAATTATAATAATATCATGAACAAGTGGTAAATGTTTCAAAGTAATAGCTTATACAGTTCCTAACAAAATGAGTAACTTATACAAAAAATTCAATAATTGTAGCCCCAAAAAATGTTTTTACAGAAAAAGTAACTTAAGTAACTTAACCTAGCTATAACCCTACAACATTGTAACACAACAAAGGATGATGCCATGAAAAAAATGCTGCCAATTTATGAAATTTAACTTTTTATATCATTAAAGACAAGCCATAGCCTTCGAGAATATATAATTCGGAGATAAAGAATATTAACTGAACAAGTGCTTGTGAAATAAAAAAAAAAAAATTAAATAGCATAAAAAAATTAAAATCCTATCAAAATAAACAGGAAATTCCAAATATTTAAATTACACAAAAATGTTATTGTTTACTCTTTCCCCTTTCCTTTAACATTTCCCTTAATACAAATTTGCTAATGCGTATTAATGAATAGTTTGATAACGGTTTTAGGAGTGCACAAAACTCATTAGATGCGATAGTGATATTTAAAGCTAGAAAAATTAAAATATCTAAGGCGTGTGCCACAAACTTTCCCTAATGTTTGCTGATTGTTCAAAGAAAATATATTCTCCAGATTTCATAAACTCAGAACTGAGGCATTAGAAATTGCTTCTAAAGAGAAATTCAAGTTCACCGACCTCATTAAAGATTCAAATGTAGCATAATGACTTATACACACGTCAATGTTTTTTTAAAGAATAATGGGCATTTTAAATGAAAGTCTTGTTTTGTTTATTTCAATTCATACGTTATAAATGAGTTGTTTAACTTTTCTCTTCTAAAACATTGGAAGAAACGAAAAGATATATTTTTATTCAATAAAACGAATGACCAACAACATTTAAGTCAGATAAAAAAATGTTTATGGTGGTTGCAATAATCATAGATTGTGAAACATACACAATATTCGGGACTGGTGCTGCCATCTCGACAGTAGTTGCAGTAGAGTTTTGTAACGCTAGGTGGCAACACTAGCACATCTGATAAGTGAGTGTAAAGTTTCATGCAGCTGGGTAGATGTGTTGAGATTCTCTAGTACTTTTCATGGTACTTTGTGTGTAGTGTGTGGCAATTTTACGATGGATCCAAGATTAGAACTCAAAGTGTGCACCAAATTCTGTGCAAATCTCGGGGAAAATGCTACGGAGACCCTCACAATGATTCAACAAGTATTTGGGGGACAAAGCATGAGCCGTACACGCGTGTTTGAATGGCATGCTCGCTTCAGAGCCGGCCATACAGCTATTGAAGACGATGCTCACACCGGTAGGTTCGTCAGCTGCACAACGCCTGATATTGTTCCCAAAGGTCAACACCTCGTTCGTGAGGATCGATGTCGAACCGTTGAATACCTTGCTCATGAAGTGGGAATTGGTTTTGGGACATGCCAACCAATTTTAACGGATGAATTGGGCATGCATCGCAAAATTTGTGCCAAGAATACTGACTGCTGATCAGAAGGTGCACCGTGTTGAAGTTTGCACGGAGCTTCATCAGTCCGTATCCGATGACCCAACCTTCTTGTGCTGGGTCATCACCGGCGACGAGAGCTGGATGTACGCTTATAACCCTGAGACAAAACAACAATCCATCCAGTGGGAGAGCCAGAACTCACGAAGACAATAAATAAATAAATAAATAAATAAAATAAAAACAAAATAAAAGCGAGACAAGTGAAGTACAATGTGAAGAGCATGCTCCTGGTTTCATTTGATACCAAGGGGATTGGGCACAATGAATTCATCCCACCAAATCATACAGTGAATTCCACGTATTACTGCGACGTTTTGCGACGGCCCGAACTTTGGCGACAAGGGAACTGGCTATTGCATCACGATAATGCGCCTGTCACAATTCCTTGTTCACCAGGAGCATTTTGACGATAAGCAACATGACGGTTGTACCTCACCCGCCGTACACGTTTCCCTGATTTGGCACCCTGGGATTTCGCTCTATTCCCCAAACTGGAAATCAAGTTGAAAGGACGTCGGTTCGACACAAATGAGAGGATTCAAGAAGAAACGCTGTCTGTGCTAAACACCCTCAAGATGCACTTGGAAACTGGCAGAATCACTGGGACCGGTGTATACGTGTGGAAGGGAACTACTTCGAGAGTGACGGCGGTCATTAGTTTCAAAGTAAGTTTTTGACCAGATGGTAGCACCAGTCCCGAATATTCTGAATACCACCTCGTAAGTTGATGTCACTAGAGCTCTGAATGTTATATTCAGAATGAGAAGAGATATAAAGAATTTGGCAGTGAAGAACAACAACAACCAGGTAAATCAAGGAGGGTCACACACACACACACATTTCTTTGTCTAAGGGCCCTTAGAGAAAGAAGTTGAATTGCTGCTAGATTAAGAACTGCCATGCAAAATGTTGATGATGAACTTTTTAATTCAAACTGTTAGAAACAGACTGCATAAAAGATTACTTCTTTCCCTTCGTCTAGCAACTCGCAGTGGAAATTAAGAATGTCCTATTTTATGGTACTAGAAACATGCCAATAGCTATGTTCTCTTCACAGATGAATGATGCTGCGGTTTGCATCCACATTTCAGAAGAATATTCTTATGGAGACAATGAGGTAACGCTGAAAGACTGGAGCATATATGGAAGTTTACAAATACAAAGGATATACCATTACTGCTGAGGAACAATGGTAAATAGAACAAACAGCCTTCTTTTTAATCTGTAGATCAATGAATACAACATACATTTAAGATCTTTTGTAGTTTGTGATCATTCCTTTAACTGAAGCATCTGGCAATGCCCTTTACAAGCTTGGCAATACCTGATGCAGAATGTATGTCTAGATGATCAGAAGGACACGGTGTTTTAGTATTAGAATTACCTGCTCATTCCTCAGATCTAAATCCGACCGAACGTCTCTGGGATACCCTTCAACAGAGATACTGAGACTGGAACACAGTCAGTGGCAGAATGTTCAACAAGATGAAATCCTTCATTACATTTCTTCAGTGTCAAGGAGATGTCGAGCAGTAATTAGTTACTGCAAGAGGCAGTGGTAAAAATTACTGATGGCGCAAGTTTTACAGAAAAGGGCTATTTACACGTACTGAGGGTGCCAAAAAATGTATACACACTTTCACAATAGGTATCTATTTAATATATTTCAAAGTTGAACCGAAAAACAATAGTAATGTGTAGTATGATGTTCTGTAAACAGATGTGACTCGCAGACATTATGATAGCGTTGCTACAACAAAATAGAGCTAAGATTATCGTTTGAACATCGGAAAACAATTTTGAAATGCTATTGGAAAACCGAGAATGTGAAGTTCAAAGGCAATGGAGACATGTGTACAGAACAGAACCGACAACGCCAGTAACAATTGCACGCATTCGAGACAAATTTGACTCATGATACCGTATGCAACAGGATGGTGCACCACCACATTACCACCGAGATGTATATGCGTACCTTGATGACAATTTTTAAGGCACTGGATAGGACGAAGAGGCCAGATTGAGTTTCCACCACCTTCTCCCGATCTAACTCCATTAGAGTTCTACCTATGGGAAACTCTTAAGGATGTTTTATACCGTTAAAAAAATAAATAAAAAAAACCAGCTACACTGGCAGCACTTCGGGAAGAAATTGAAACAGCATGTGCTGCAATCACTGAGTACACTGGCAAATGTGGCACTCAGAAATGTATCGACGTCGATGGTGGGCATTTTGAGCAACCTTGTAACTGTAAAAGTCTAAGATAATTAGTGCTCATCATTTTCTATTTGTGTGAATTCAGTTTTGTTAATGTTAACATAGTTTTTTCTTTACTGGAAGTGCGTATACATCTTTTGGCACCCTCTATATGTTTGATTTTGATTAAGCATCTTTAAAATCAGAAAGTTGTACTATTTTCATTAAACGTTTTCTGTAGTCTATTTTATTATCAACGTAAGTAGGCTAAATATTGTTTGCTTAATTTGTATGATGAGTGCATTCATAATTATGGAACATTTCAGAAGTATTGTCTCTTTCTTGAACTGTATTTCTCGACATTTGTAATTTGAGTGTGCGCCATATTTAACATATTCTTTAAAAATTGAAAGGCTTAAATTTTTCACATTTCAATAAATGTTGGTTTGGGGATTATTTGTTGTTTGTTCTTAGAAGTATCCCAATTTTTGGAAGATAAATACGATTGACTTTATAGGCGGTTTTTTTCGACATAATATAAATATCGTTCAAAGTTACAAGAGAGTTGGCAGAACCCCAATCTTGTCCAATCTTTCAGCTCAAGTTTAGGGAAGGAGCGCTACTTTATTTCTCAGTGTTATTAAAAGATAATGTCTATATTATTACAGTTTTCCACAAGTTTCTTAAATTACTCACGTTGGTCAATATTTAAAAAAGATTTGTTTTTTTCTGGTTGAGAAATTCGATTTCAGATTGTGCAAAAATAACAAAGGCACATTTCTCATAATCAACTTAACAATATGTTTATTTATTCCCCTTGTATTATTAAGGCATGTAGCGGAAATAAAGAGGTGTCGACGTTCACTAATGTCAACATATTGGGCGAAAATTTGTAGCGGAATAAAGGGGACCCAGCCGTTGACGTTTGTCTTCGTAGACGTTGACGTAACTAACACCACTATAATATGCTCGACTAGTTCAGGTTTGATAATTTAGCTGGATTTTTCAAATTGTTGGTTCTGGGATGAAAGAAGTGTGGTTTTAAGTATTACAAAATCATAACGGATAATGTCTACGGAGTTTATTAATGTTTTGCTATTACCACACAACAGTAGACATTTCTCATTACGATATGCTCTGAGAATATTATTACATGCAGACTGAATACGAGACAGACATGTTATAATTTATATTTCTCTCCCGAAAACTGTGCCTTTAGTCCTGTTGTAACTTGTATACAATTTTCCTATATGGATATTCAAATCGTAACTCCTAAAATTCACCACAAATAATAATTTTGTAATTTCTTCCACGAAATATTAATCGCCACTTATCTTTACGTCATGTTCTTTATACGGAGTACAAACCACGATTTCTGCTAATGGAATTTAAAACACAACTCTCTACGGATTCCAACGCATAACTCTCATTCTGAGATAAAAACCGTTAGGATTGTAATAATAATATACGTTACAATGTATTACATTTACAACATTACGTATGCAAAGCGAATGAAATTCGTTCATTTCTATTCAGTCGCGTGTTTCATTCTTGGTACACATTATTAATGTTGTTACGCTTGCCATTGGTTGATTCACTTAGTATTACAATTTTTTATCTGTAATTTTAATCTTTTCGTGTTCTTGGCTATGTATGTATTCCTTTGAATCGTTTTATATTTGTATATAAACAAACTTAAAGACTTACTTTGTAATAGCCCTTAACTGATACATGAAATCTATACAAATGAGCTTACAAGATTTAAAACGTATCACCAATGAATGTATGTTATTTGAGTTGAAAATTAAAGTTCTTAACTAACATTAAAGCATGTGCAAATAAACTTGTTAAGTTTATATAATTAAAAACATATTATTAATAAAATTTTGGCTTTAAATCAAACATTAAGACCTTTATCTTACATAACAATATACGCAAATAGATTTCTTATGTTAACATAACTAGTTATTATTATTATTATTATTATTATTATTATTATTATTATTATTAAATGTTTGTGACATTATATTCAGAATTATATACTTTACCTCCTAATATAAAAACATACGCAAATGAACTTATATAATTAACATAACTAAAATATATCACTGAATATTTTGAGTTTCAAATCAAATATAGTCTTTATCTTACGCAATAACATACGTAAATGAATTTGTTAAATTAACATAACTAAATAGCTATTGCCATTAAATATTTGTGGCTTTATATTGAGCATTATAGCTTTTAGGTAATATACAGATATGTGAAAATGAACTTATTAAAATAATATTGTTAAACAACTGCTGTTAATGAGGGTTTAGGGCCTAAAATCTTATATTTTCCGTTTCCAATATGCATATTCCAATATTTGGCATTGTTTTCCCAAATTGCTGTATTTCCGCAGCACGCTTCCTTTGAGAATCAAAGAGCTGGAGAGCTGCGTCAACTCCAGAACACGCACATTCGTCACTGCCTCCCTGCGCGGTAGACAGAGGGCGCTAACTAATAGTTTACAACTCTCGACGCCAGGTGTCGTGCCTGCATTTAATTATTACGCCAACAAACTCCAGGGGAGAGCAACTTGTTTATTCAGTTCAATTATTATTTAAGCCCTTACCACCCTTCTTCCCTTACCCTGCGTCACGTGTCACCATGACGAAGGTGACTTCCACTTGCAGTGCTGTGAATCACAGAATTGGAGCGCTTTGAACTTATAAGCTAAGAACAATGAGAGTAGAGAAATGTAAAACAGCTTTTAATGAAATCTCTTAATTCTAAGTATGTTGATTTGCTTTATTTACGGACATTCTTTAACATCTGAGGTCATCAGCGTCCCATTCAATTCCGGGCGTGAAACGGCCGATAAATTTTGCTCAGAGGCCTCTTCTTTCATGCTTGAGGTTCTTTTACATACCGTAAATGTACGACACGAGTCCCACGGCTTTACTTCCCTTCCGAAGGAAGCCATACTTAGGATTTTTACTCCCGGAAAAAATCCATCGACCCGGACGAAACAAAAATTGATATTTAAGGATTTCACATCTTAAGGCTAGACAGTCGTGCTCCATACACAGCATCCGAAGCATGTTGTACTTATCCATTATTGAAAAAGGAATAAATTTGAACTGTTTTCAGGAAAAAAAAAAAAAGGCATACCTACTTAAACATTACATTTCAAAACAACGTTTAACTTAAATCTACTTTTCAAACATCATAAAAGCTTATATACTGATGAGATATGCCTTTTTTTCATTTAAGTACAGAGCGTTTCTTATAAAACTGGGCCGCGGGTCGCATGTATGCATGCTCCGTACACTGTCTATTACACTGAGGGTTTTGCGTTCTAAAACTCCCGCGTTGCTTACTCACGAGTGATAGTAACATGCACTATAATGACTACTAACCTTGTTATAAGTGATGTTGAAAGTGGGGTCCATCTGCTGTCGGGCATTCCTGGCATCAGGGTCAACAGTACCGTCGATATATTTTGTAACATCCAGTTACAGAAATTTACTGGTTTTTCGTCGTCACGAGGTTGTATTTCATGAACTATAGTCACTCTGTAGGGTTTCAATCTTAAAAGTTTCGCAGTTTTATGAACAGAGGTTTTTGAAACACCCACTTGCTGTGCAACACGTCTTAGAAACTTCTTTGGAGAGCTTTCGAATGATGCACCAATTTCGTCTATTTTTTCGCTTCTTAGGTTTTAGCATTTAGCGACCTCGTTGTAACTTATTAACCAGACATCTAACAGTTTCTCTATCTGGGACTGGAGTACCAGGACATTTCTCCTGAAATTGTCTACACACCTGTCTAAATGATTCGGTTTTTACGTCTGTATCGTACATAAAAATTCTTTGTTCAAGCTTGAATTTTTCGGTAGGCATTTCAGTAGACTAATGAAGATAATCGAATGTAATTCACACACAACACATGTCTTGAATAAACTTTCACTTTTGAGATGCACAATGAAATCAACTACAGTCTTTACAGCTTGAACAGAAGGCAGCAACTGACACAGTATAACACAGTCACTGCTAGTGCGCTACTGGAATAATACCGCGGTCACTGCAGTGCAAGCGAACTATGCGTATATGTGATCTATGGCCCAGCCATGAATGGAACGCATGATATTATAAATTTTATATTGATATTTTGTTTTAGCTTTAACAGCATGGTGCTTAAAGCGCTACTAAAATATTTTAAACCATTTGTTCCATCAAAAATAAAATATGCGTTAGTGTTAACAATATTCCCATATAACAAGTGAAATTAAATGTTCAGAAAACCTTAAATAACAGTTTTTTGTTATGTCGTGTACTTCCCATTTTGCACATTGCATATAAGGCATACAGGGTAAATAATAGAAGCCCCATGTATGTAGGTAATGTCCAGAGGACAACTGCAAGTGAAATAGCCTCAAGTCATATGCGTTCAAATGGACGTTTATCCACGAGAGAGCGGATCGAGTGACGGCTAGAAGAACGCTGTCTAAAGACTGAGTCAGTTATGCATAACCCCTCAATTCAAGCGCACAGATCTCGTACAAATTGTTATAGATGATGTTAACAACATATATCTCTAATACCTTTTAAGAAAAGTTGAACTCACACGTATTAGTTCCTGTGAAATTGCTGCACTTTATTTGATCGCCCATAAATAGAAATCGCATTTGGCCAGACCTGGGGATATCACATGCCTTAATTTCATATTAATAACCCTAGTCCTCAAAATTTTCCTCTATTAAACCTATCAAGATATCAGCTATAGCGGAGTCTTGTTTACATTCAATGTGCGACAATTTTACAAAGAAGGGACTATACAGAGTGTCCCTAAATCTCGGTAACAATTTTCTTAATTTACTATACAAAAACTACAAATGATACAGCTTTTGTTTATGTCATATTAAAGAGGAACTCAGATAGATTTGTTTTCAACGTTTGATTTCATAATGACTCGATATGGGGACCACGTGTAACTCGGTATATGTCTACACGATAATATTGTGAGCATATTCTCAGATACAGTGGTGGCAATTTCTTCAATCCTACGCTTGTGGTAAAGGTGGCACATACATACAATCGTTTTAGCTCCATAGAAAGAAGCCACAGGGAATCAGATCCGCGGATCTGGGAGCCCAGTTTACGAAACAGTTATCTTATCTTTATTCCCTGCTCGTCCGTCCAGGCTTTATTGTTTATGGTGTTTAACGCCCTTTTTTACTACTAAGGCACCACAGGCGGTGAACACTTATGATGATACAAGAGATAAAATGATATACTTGGAAAGGATTTTTTTTTTAAGGAAGGAAACGTTACAGGTCTAAGCTTAGGGTACCTCCCCGGCATTTGCCATTTATGAGGACTGAGGAAAACGTGGAAAAAACCTCAGTTAGGAGGACAGTCCTGGTGGAATTCGTACCCCAGACCTCCCGCTCGCCAGTGCGCGCCTTGACGACCTCGGCCACCTATGGCGGTGTCCAGGTTTGAGATAGCTCTTTGTTTGGAATATCACGAACGTCGTTATGGTAACAGAGTGGGGCCCCGTCCTACTGGAACAGGAAATTGTCCGAATCTTCTTGCATCTGTGGGAACAATCGTTGCTGTATCTTATCCAGGTAGATATGTTGCAAAATGAATACATTATAAATTGTTGAACGACCCTTTTGAAAGCCATTTCGTTCTTCAGATACCTTGTGTTCACCTTATTCTTTTTGTTAAAATCTTAGCTATATTTTGCAGGATGTTCCTAAAAGACTAGTTTCTTTAGAGTTTATACAAACATTTCTATCTGTCTTATTAAATAAAGGACAATTTCACGCTAATCTCCAGAGTTTATACTTCATCAAATTCCCAGAAAATGTTTCACAAAGTTAATATCTGTATATTAAGGTTTAAGAGGCATTTGAACAAGTTCTGTATTCAAGTTATTTTGTCTTGGAATATACATTGTAAAGTTCTTCAAAGCATTTGCAATCCTTTGTCGCATCTATCCCAGCTGTTTTATTCTATTTTTCCGTATATCTGCTTTTGATGAATTAGTCCATAAATTTTGAAGATTCTAAACTTTTTCTTCAGGAATGGAGCTTGCTCTTAGCCAATCTCTATCTGAATTATTTTAAGGCTTTGTAGGGACACTTCTGTTCACACCTTGTTTCAAATTATTTACGTAGGTTTTATAGCAGGAGTGTAATAGTTTACAACAGTCTGACACCTAGGGGAAAAAATTGAAGCATTAAATAAAAATAAGATCTTTCTCCCCTGTGTTATAAAAACTTAAAAGAAAACGTATTCTAATTCCCTTTAATAAAGGATTGTATATTACATCAATAGAATAAGAACCAATTTATTTGTTAAGTTTTATATGAAGAGCAAATGCATCGTATACTTGAGCTTCTTCTTTTTTACTGAAATCTTTATTATTCAGGAAAAGGTTTGAACATGAGAAAGTTAGTAAAAGGTCGGGTGCTTACGCTGGACGAGGTAAAGCTTCGTCGCCCAGTTCGATCAGCTTCTGGAGTGTTCTTTGTAAGATGTGTGGTTTGGCTTTAACATAAAAAAAGCCCCTTTTCTATTGACTAGTGTTGTCTGTTTTTCTTGAAGCTTTTAATGCATTTTGCCAATTTCTTGATAACATTTCTCCGAAGTTATTGATTCCCACGGAGCAGATTTGTAGTGTATTAAAGAAGCCGCAGAGTATCACACACTCGCCAATTACTTGGTTTAGTCAGTACCAACTATATTTACCAAATACCAATATGAAAAAATGGCGGCCGAAGTGGCCCTATTATTGCCAATAGCAAATCGAAACTTTTACGCAGATTATGTTTACACGCTGATATTATTTATTATTAGAAACCATTTCGTAGCTTTTTAAGAACCTGAAATTGTTTAAAAACAATATTTCTCATATGCAAACGAAATATAAAATAATATGAATTTAAACTTCTCCATAAGTAAGCATAAATCCTTATAAAATACAAAAACTTCCAAATAACTTCCACCTTAAAACTAATTAATATAGTTGGGACAGAAAAATATTTATCAACGTCTATTTTAAGGAAATGGATATAGTCTTCCTTGGCTACGGGTGTATCTGTTTTGTCTTAATCTTAATGGCAAAGGAAATTAAAACACTGCTCCCACCATTCATTAAAACGCTATTCATCTCTCTGCAAAACCCGCTTCATACATTCTTCCGGATCTTTCCTTTCTTTGCCAGCCCTCGCTGTCACATAAGATAGTGGCATAAGGAAAATTGCATAAAGGAAATGTCCTTCCTAACCACAAAATTTAGTAAGAGAAGTTTAATACACGCTACAGTTTCATTATTAACTTCATAACTTGCACGGCGCATGCTCTTTATCCACTCTTCCTTTAATTGTTGTTATTTAAGAAATGTAAATATGGTATAGTGGAGTGCACTGGCATCATAACAACATACAAGAGCAACTTAACACTTTCTATGAAACAATTTCCCGGTGTGTTTCACTAAATCAACATTAACTTAATAAAAAACAAAATACTAAAAGCTATAAACAACTGTAATAAACTAGATAACTGCAAATTAACAAAGCGATGTAATTAACACAGGTACCACATATTACACCATTTTGTCTACTACCGATCTGATAAATATAGTGGGGTCTTGGTTTAGTTTTGGTTTGGCGAAGTATTTGGGCGATTTATCGAGAATCGTCCATAATTGACGGTTGTCATAGAGAATCCGTTTTTCATCACAGATCGCAACACTATCCAAAAAGACATAAATTAAAAGCATAAACATTTAAGAACAGACTTCAAACCGACTATTCACATTTAATTTATCTGAGACCATTTATCACGTTTATCCATTTTCTTTTCTTTTCCCTTTTCCATCATATTATCACAAGACAGTTGAAAGTGCAAGCCTGGGTTCCTTAGCAAGTTCTAGAGTAGTTCCTGAATTTTTTTTAAGTAGTGTTTAACGCTCCTTTTTACTACTGAGGCACCACAGGTGGTGGACACTGATGATACATGAAATGAGATGAAATATCGGGAAAACGTTATTAAGGAAGGAAACGTTCCAGGCCTAAGTTTAGGGTACCTCCCCGGCATTTGCCATTTACGAGGACTGAGGATAGCTTGGAAAAAATCTCAGTCGGGGAGAACGGTCCTGGCGGCACTCGTGGCGGTTAGTTCCTGAATTGATCATTGTGAACTTGATTATGACTGAATCTTCCTCACCTTCAAGACTGAATTGAAACAACGCTGAACTGTGATTGGAAGTGCTTCCCTCTCCCCATGCTTCCATGAGATTTCGAGCGATTTGCGCGGAAATGTGCCTAAGTTTAAACTCTTGAAAGAAAATTATACGCTGATACCTGCTTAATAACACAATCACGTAAAGGCCTAGTATAATTCAAACCATAACAACAATTGTTACACTAATAGAGTAAATAAGTTGAAACGGAAAATGTTCGACTTAAGTCCTTAAACACCCATTAATAGCAGTTGTTTAATTATATTAATTTAATAAGTTCATTTGTGCATGTTCTTATAGCACTTAAAGGCTATAATGCTCAATATAGAGGCATAAACATTTAATAGTAATAGCTATGTTGGTTTAAGAAATCCATTTACGTATGTTATTACTTAAGATAAAGGCTATTAAATTTGATTTGAAACTCAAAACATCCATTGATAATATGTATTTAATTATGTTAATTTAATTAATTCATTTACATATGTTTTATAAAAGTAAAGGATATAATGCTCAATATAAAGTTACAAACATTTAATGGTAGCAGCTATTTAGTTATGTTAATTAAGAAGTTCATTTACGTATGCTATTACTTAAGATAAAGGCCATACTATTCGATTTAAAGCTCCAAATATTCATTGATCATACGCTTTTAATTATATAAATTTATTAAGTTCATTTGCACGTATTTTAATTTTAGGCATGGCTTTCATTTTCAACTCAAATAACATTTATTCGTTGGTAATAGGTTTTAAATCGTGTACGCTCATTTACATAGATTCCATGTATCAGATAAGGGCTATTACAATGTATATTTTAATGTTTGTTTGTTGGCCCTTTGGACAATATCGAATAATATTGATGTAAGATTCAAAATAACCCATACATAGCCAAAAATATGAAAATATTAAACTACAGATAAGAAAATTGTAATACTAAGTGAATGAACCAATGGCAAGCGTAACAACACTAATAATGTGTACCAAGAATGAAACACGAGACAGACAGCTTTATTGCGACTAAATAGATATGAAGGAATTTCATTCGCTTAGTATACGTATGGGTTCGAATCCGGCCAGGACCGATGGATTTTTTCGGGGCGTAAAAATCCTAAGTATGGCTTCCTTTGGAAGGGAAGTAAAGCCGTGGGTCCCGTGTCGTACATTTACGGCACGAAAAAGAACCTCAAGCCTGAAAGAGAGGCCTCTGAGCAAAATTTGTCGGCCGTTTCACCCCCTAAGTTGAATGGGACGCTGATGACCTGAGCTGTTAAAGAGCGTCCATAAATAAATCAATCAAAAAAAAAAAAAAAGTATACGTATGTCGAAAATATAATACATTTTAATGTATAGTAATATTACAATACTATTGTAATAAGTAACGGTTTATATCTCAAAATGTGTTAGTTATGCGTTGGATTCCGTAAAGAGAAGTTGTATTTTAAACTCCATTAGCAGAAATGGTAATTCTTACTGCGTATAAAGAAGCGGTATTTTAACATACGTAAAGATAAGTGGAGATTAATATTTCGTGGAAGAAATTACAAAATTATTAATTTGGTAAGTGATAGGAGTTGCGAATTTGAATTAATACCCATATAGGAAAATTATATACCATTTACAACAGGACAAAAACCATAGTTTTCTGGAGGGAAAATAAATTATAACACGTCTGTTTCGTGTTCAGTCTGCATATAATAATATTCTCAGAACATATCGTAATCATAAAATTGTTCTATTGTGTGATAATAACAGAACATTAATAAACTCCGTAGATTTCTATCCATTGTGATTTTTGTTATACTTAAAATCACACTCCTTCCACCTCAGAAGCAACAATCTGAAAAAGCCGCTATATTATGAAACCGTGAACTAGTCAAGTATAAAGTGGTGTTAGTCAGGTCAACATTTATGCCGCCTGCATTGTCGCATATATTTCCACTACAAATTTGACGCCCAATGTGTTGGCGTAATAAAGGCCGACTACATCAAACATGTCGCCCGCTATTTCCACCGCAAATTATAAGCTTTAAAGTAAAATATTATGTTAGAAGTATATGTGTAAATATTAATATTGTAGTTTAAACGCAATAATACAAAAATGTTCATTATTTTCCAAAATTTCTATTATTTTGGTACTCGATTAGGCATCCTGTTCATAAATAAGGCCTTTGTAGCTGAATAAACAAATTATGGTTTGAAATGCCATCAATCCATTTTTATTTACAAAGATTTAGGCTATTTTCACTACTCTTATGATTCCTTAAAATGAACATTTTTGGCTCGAGACCGTTGACAGCGCAATGCACAGTCATAAGTGAAAGTCTCTTTCCCTCCGCAAATTGTCATAGTTTAAACATCTCATCTTGAATCCAGCTTTGTACGTAGTAGATACACATGTCGTATTTTGCTCCACCATGTAATTACTGTCCAATGTCTAACTTTAGGAAGTGTCGTTCAGCAAATTTGTTTGGAAAACTTGTACGGTGTAATGGATTACATTCCTTCGATGCGAAAACATTCGGAATTTCGTAGGACATTAGATATTGATAGTCATTATTTAATTACCAGCACTGGCATTTTCTAAGATCCGCTAAATAAATGTAACATTGTATGTACGTGTACTCAAAACAAAGAACATCTCCTTAAATGGGATTAAAGCAATTATTCCAAATAGTGCAATAAAACAAGCAAGCATAATTAAATTTTATAAGCCAGTTTCGTAATATAACAAACTAAAAAAATTCCGTCAGCAGGAGCTGTGTAAACTAAGAGAATTCCTCACATAGTAGAGTAACTTTAAAAAGAATATAACGTGCAAAATTATAGCCTTATTAATTAATGAAGTAAGTTATGGCATTACTGTGTGGTATTTCTACGGGAACAAAATTTAAATTCTTGCAATCTATAAATATTACAAAAGAGAAAATACATTATTATTGAGATTAAACCACAAATTACTTATAGATAAACAATGCTGTGTGAGTATTAAATGTAATCATGTTTAAGAACTCAAATCTTGATACCCTCTTTACATTCACTAAAATAGAGAAAAACAACAGAAAGTTTCTAGTTATAGTGTATATTTAAGAAGATGATGTTCATATGTTGTAATAAAACAAAAACATGTTACTATTTAAAAATATTACAATGTACTAAGCAAATATACACAATAAACAATTAAAAGCTACATACATTTTCATAGGCTTTGAAATTTAAAGTAAATGTTATTGTATTAAAACCATCTAACGCAAACGTTTTCTGAATATTATTACAGGCCCTTCTTACATATAAATATAATTCTCACATACATATTAGATTAATATTTCACATTTACTATCTTCACGACGATGCTTTGGTTAAATATTAAACATATGCAGCGTTATAAATACATGCTGAATTAATTTGTCCTTTAATTTTAAAACAATACAGAGAAAGTTAAAAGCAAGAGCGCTTTTCTATTTTAAAGTACACCCCTACTCCTAATGTCCCTAATTTTCAGAAACTGTTTTTCTTATTTGGTTAAACGGTATATACCGACTTTTGTTGTGAACAAACAAATACTGGTGCCGCTAGAGCGATTTTTAAATTTTGGGTTTCAGGTAAAACCCCGCTTCAAATGATCTCAATACACTGATTTTCAGAACGTATTTTTTCTTCATTTGATTTGAATGGTGTATGCCGAGTTTCGTTGCGAAAATAAAAAATTTATTAATGCCACTAGAGCGATTTTTAAATTTTGTGTTTCATGTAACTCTACTCCTAATATTTCGATTTCACTGATTTTCAGATATTATTTTTTCTTATTTTATTTCAATGACATATCATATAACCAGTTTCTTTTTAAAAAAAAATACATTTTTAGCCGCTAGAGCGATTTTTAAATTTCGTTTTAACCTCTTGTTTTTCTGGTATACCCCCATTCCTAAGGCCCCGATTACCCTTCTTTTCGGAAAATACTTTTATTAAATTATTTTAAAGAAATTTACGGATTTTCGATAAGAATAAACAAAAAGTGTAATCGCTAGAGCGATTTAAACTTTTTTTTTAAAAAAACGCTTTAGATTAACCCCCACCCCCAATCCTCCAATTTTGTTGGTTAACGAGCTCGACGAATTTTTTGTTAATTGATGGTTACACCCCGAGTTTCGTTGAGAAAAAACAAAAATTGCGACCGCTAGAGTCTTAACGGATATATAGTAAATTATTGCATGAGTACAACCGCAGCATCTATATTTCTTTGGGATTGGCTAAAATAGATGAACTAGAAGGAAATTTGCCTTATATGAACTGTAAATATATCGTCATCCTTTTATCGGGGCTCCGCTTTACATAACGTAGTGATCTCAGCATCTATTAACAAAAGAGCGTGTGCCACATTGGCATTTCACGGTACTATCAGCAGTAGGCAAAAGAGAATAAATGCATACTCATTCTTACTAAGCAAAAACACCAGAGGCTAATGTCTTTATATCAGAGTAGTTCTGCAATTAAACTTTTGAAGATATTGAAAATATTCATTTGCTACAAGAGGTATACATACAGTCACAACATAGTTTAAGTCGTATATTCTAACGACAAATTATTACAGAGTACAGGTTAAATACATTGTTATTGCGCCACCTATAGTAGAAGATACCAACACTGTTATACACGGGCGACCTCACAAGTGTTATCCTACGATAGACGGCCTAAATAGACTGTAGACCTACTGTGATACTTGTTACTTACGAATGCAAGTAAAACGAAGATTATGACCTTCAAGAACAGAACTATTTATAGCAAAGCAGAGATAACAAAGAATTTCGTGTACCTTGGGCCAACTTTCTCTATGGGCGAAACAAGGAAACTCTCCTTATATGATGCAGATGTGCCGGTAGGGCTGTTAGAGACCGTATATGGGACATTAGTACAATCTACAATGACTAATAGGGCCGAAATTTGGGGTTGGAAACGAATAGAGAAATTGGATCGGGTGAGAACCTGTTTTCTAAAATGTGTTTTAAGATTGGCGAGGGGTACAGCAAACTGGAGTCCTTAGGAGTTTGGTGCCTATTTGGAGATTATAGAATGCAGAATTCCGAGCAGTGAAGTACTGGCTACCAATTTTCCATGGAGCATCAGACACTAATTAGGGCAGCAGTTGAGAATCGAAGGAAACAAGACATGGGTTTCAAAATTAAGCAGTCTGGGAAATATAGGAATGGATAACATTTATATTCCAGAGCGGGGAAACAAGAGGAGGGGTTTGGAGGAAAATTAAGAAATGCATGAGAGACTTTATATAGGCAGCTAACTCTTTGGGAGTGTGCAAAAACATTTCGCTGTAATGAAATGAATCGGAAATGAAAACCGTTGGGGATGAAGCGTTAAACCCAAACAGGGGCCAAACTCTGCAATCAGTGACCCTCTTGGTTTAGGTTAGACGCTTGGCTGCAGACTAAAGTAACAGACAGAGACGAGATCTGTCCTATATGTGCAGAGAAAGAAGTGTGGGAACATATTCTGGCGTAATGCAAAGGGACGGAAGAATGGAGGGAGAGATATATACCGGTCGCGGGGGGAAAGGACAGTGGCACAGCTGTACTTCTGGCAGATAAGGAGGAGGAGGGAGTAGGTAAGTTTTTAAATAAAACGAGACAGCTCAGAACGGAACAGGCAGACAACCGGAAAGGGGGGATAGGGGAACATAAATCACAATATTTTTGGAGATAATTGCACTTATGCGAGGGAGTGTAAATTACTTACTTTTGTACGGTATTCTTTTCTTTTTTGTTTAATTTATTTCTGTATTTAAAAAAGTTAAATAATACTTTTTGCAATTTTATTTATTTCCTAGTATGTTGGGAAAACACATACGGTCCCAGGACCCCATGCAACGTGGATGAATTAGATGTGTAATAAATATATTTTGTAAATAAATACCACTATCACTACTACTACTACTACTACCACCACCACCACCACCACCACTACTACTACTACCACCACCACCACCATTGCCACTACCACCACTACTACTACTACTACTACTACTACTACCACTACTACTACCATTACCACTACTACTACTACCATTATCACTACTACTACTACTACTCCACTACTACTACCATTACCACTACTACTACTACCATTATCACTACTACTACTACTACCACCACTACCACCACCATTACCACTACTACTACTACTACTACTACTACTACTATAGCCACCATTACCACTACTACTACTACTACTATTACTACCATTACCACTACTACTACTATTACTACCATTACTACTACAATACTACCACCACCATTACCACTACTACTACTACTACTACTACTACTACCACCATTACCACTACTACTACTACTATTACTACCATTACCACTACTACTACTATTACTACTATTACTACTACAATACTACCACCACCATTACCACTACTACTACTACTACTACTACTGCTACTACTACTACTGCTACTACTACTACTACTACTACTACTACCACCATTACCACTACTACTATCACCATTACCACTACTACTACCACAATTACTACTACTACTACCACTACCACTACCACTACCACTACTACTACTACTACTGTATTCTAGAATGAAGATTCTTAATTCTTTAACCTTTGGAAATGATGCCAGCAACAAATTCAGTTCGGGATTCGAAAGTACCAACACCTCGCAGAGTAACGGCAAGAACCTCTGCCCTTGTCAGTGTTTCTCTATTCTCCAACTGTTTAATTTGCCGTATCGAATAGTCCATTCCTTCGACAAAAATAGAAAAAAAGAATGTTGACTATAGTTCTATGGTTAAGTTGATAGCATTACATTTCTAAAATGTTATTGATGTCATCAGCACAACCTCAGCCCTTCCTGGTTTCAAAAGACATGATTTAGGAAGAGTCTTTATTGACGGTCTTTCTCTTAGTAGATATCAAATCTTACGCTACATTACTTTTATGTGATAGCCAAGATGTGGTGGATAACTTCAGTGCTAGTTTGTAACCTTAAAAGTACAATAGGTCAGATATACCTATAAACAAGGATAGGATAATGCAGCAATTTGAAGGTCCTTAATACACTAATAACCTGGAGTTGTGTGTATTGGGATCAGAATGTAAACAAGCTACTCTAGAAAGAAAATATCTAGAGGAGATAAGTAAGATTAGTGCTATTTTATTCTTATTTTGTAACGAATTGATAAAGTATGTTTTTTTTTTTTGAGTGTATTATATTATTATATGATTTGTTGGGATATATTTTTAATAAATTTCAATTTCAATTTGTATAAATTCCGAGCTATCGAGAAACTAAGTGCGGCGTAAAGAAATGCATTGCTTATTGCTATATTTTCCCATTTTCCTGATCTTTGACCTTGGTTAGTGTCAAGCAAATTGTAATGTACGAGGGTGGGCCCATAAATTTTCGGCCTAACTATTTTCTAAGTATGATAAAGACAAAAACTATATCTAACTTTTCAATATAGTTACTCTTTATTGAAATGCACTTCTCACGCATTGCAATTACCATTTCAATCCCCCCCCCCCTAAAGTCCCAAATCTTGTCTCAAAATGGACATAAACAGTATCCATCATTTCTTCGTCACACTTAACTTTCCTTCCTCGAAGGTCCTTCTTGAGCTTTGAGAAGAGGAAATAGTCACTGAGAGCTAGACCTGGGCTGTAGGGTGGATGGTCAGTCTCCTTGAAGCCACATTTCTTCACAGCTTCCTTTGCAACAAGAGCTGTGTGCACAGGCGAGTTTTCGTGAAGAAGGCGCACAGCAACACTCAGCTTTCCTCGCCTTTTCTCTTTGATGGAAGCACGTAGTCTGTGCATTAGGCCAGCATAGTACTCCCCATTTACTGTGGTGTTCCTCTCCTTGAAGTCAATGAAGAGTATTCCTTCACAGTGCCAAATGATTGTGGCCATGATCTTCTTGGTTGACTGAGTGACCTTGGCCTTTAGAGGCGGTGCTTCGCCAGGTTTAGGCCACTCCATTGATTCTCTTTTGGACAAGGAATCATAGTAGAGGACCATAGTTTCATCTCCTGCAACAATGGTTTGCAGAACTTCTCTCTCGTTGCCTCTGCAGGGCTCCAAATATGCCTGACAGCCAATGACTCGTTGCTGCTTTTGGACTGAGGAAACCTTGTTGCTATTTCTGTATCTTTGAGCCGCCGGTCTTCCATAATTTCTCCTTCCACAAGAGCGATGTTTTCAGGAGTGAGCACCTCTAAGGGCCCACGTACACGTTCTTCGTTTCAATGCTTTCTCGACTCATTCGAAAAAGTTTGGCCCATTCTTTTACAGTAGAATATGAGGGGGATGCTGCCCCATATACACCGTCCAATCGCTGTTTAATTTCATTTGGAGTAAGTTCTTCTTTTGTAAAGAACTTAATAACAGCTCGAAACTCCATTTTGAACATGTGACAATCTGCTACACGTAGCCTTCTTTATGTAACTATATCTGAACAACTGAACACAGTGGAGCGGAAGTTACAACTGCAATTATTTACTTAACAGATAATGTAGACACCAGAAAAGGATTTTGTGAAAGTGATAATTCTTATCGGCAAGGCCGGAAACTTATGAACCTACTCTTGTATGTGTGGTATCCGACACAGCCGGTCTTTTTTCACTATTTCAACTACGCTGCAATCTAGTGCATTTCTTATTGTTGGCAACGACGTGACGTCACCACCATCCTCACCACTCAAACGCCATTTTTCCTTCCTGCTACCGAAATCTTACTTCTCCCGATGACTTCTGCTACCATTTTATGTAAGTGTGGCAAACTTTCGTCCATTTTTTAATAATATTGGGCGACAATATGTGTTTTAATTTTTAAATTTATTTGTTTAGTAAAGTTATTTAGATTGGTACTTTTTGAAATGAAAAACGTGTATGTTTCTCATTGGAATGTAGAGGTACTCAGTCTAAGGAGACGTCCTTGCTTAGTTCACTTTCATTAAATGCTAGAGAACGCTTATAAATAAATTTATTGTAAGTCAGGCAAAGTTGGCAAGATATGGTGCATAGCTCAATGTTATAAACGAAAAGATAAAAACCTTGCTTAATATACTCTGGGCTCGTTTCAGAAGAAAGAAGAGCTATAATTAACCAAAACGTGATTTTCACGGTTAGGAATTGCAAGTTGAACATTAAGATAAATGCCGAATGAAGCACAGATCTCAGTTTTGTAAACAGAGTGCTGCATTACGAAAAAGCTTTGCCTCTGCGGCCCACAAATCTGCCCTTCTGAAGGGTAATATGAAGCACCATAGTATATCGTGACATAACTTGTATCGCTGTCTTTGAATATTTAATAAGGTGGCAGAATCCGCCTACATCTTGATATCGTTGCTTCCCTACAGACTTGCATTCCCTTCTCTCACGCTGGTTGGCGAATACAGATCGAAGTGAGACGCTCAAAAGTCTACAACCGAAAAGTACAGCAAAAGTCACAATTTTCCAAAAAGTTGTGAAATACCCCCACTTTGGCATTATTTCGTTAATAAATTCTAGGACTTTCCAACCACATTCATTTTCATTAAATGTTCCTGAAAATATGACAAGAATATTATTGCGGCTAATGAATGTTTTCATTTATTTATACAGGCGACAACACTATGAACAGTTCAAAAAGTGTTCATGCATAAAGTTAAGTATCCCATTTTGTTTTATAAGCTATTTTAAGGTCCCATAAAATTTGGAATGTTAGTACAGAATGAACATAAATAATTGTAAATATAAATTCAATTAAAGGTTTAGGTTATAAAATTAATTGATTTCGACATATACAAGACATACAAAGTTAGTTTTGTGGTAGTAGGTGTACTTTTATTGTTATAAAATTATATATACATATTACAAATATATTTTACGCATAGGTCGTAGACCGTACATGTTTAATTATGATGCACAATTAGTAAGAAAAACAAATAATAATACAAATAAAACAACAACCACAATAATAATAATAATAATAATAATAATAATAATAATAATAATATAATCATTAAAATGGAAAGAACTATATTTACAGATATATGAATGGAAACATGTTAAATTTTGTTTATAATTACATTAGTTACTGCTTCTAATGCACTTTGACTAGGAAAATGCCCCCATTCAACCAATTAGTGAGGTTCGCAAACAGGTTTTTCTAAGTGTTCCCAGTGGATACACTCTGCCAGAATATTCCCCCATTCCCTCCACAAAATGGGTAGATTCTCCTAACAGAACTACCCGTTATTTTTTGAGCCTTCCAAATTCCAGTCTAAACCAGTTCATTCCTGATCTCGTCTTTCTCCCTAGAAAGAATATATATGCCCCTTTATCTCAGGTTAGTTTCATTCAATAGGCTCAAGGAGAATTTCGTGTGACATTCTGCCTCGATTTTCTGCCTGCTGATAACCTCTAGCCTTGTTCTAATCTTCTTCCACAAGTTTATTATTTGCATTGCCTCGTTACCATATTACTCTTAGTTCTCTTTCCACCTCTGCAGCCTTAAACGTTAGTGTTATATTTTGCATCTGGTGTCTATAGCATTTAACGCGAAGTGTGGACCGGCCCCCCTGCATTAATCTAAGTTAGTATTACACCGTCCTTGTTTTACTATTAACCGTATCTTCAAAAGAACCCACTTCCTTCATGTCCCAACAGTTTGAGGTTCTTTTGGAGAGCCCGAGAACGCTTTTCCAAAAATCGACTTGAATTTTATTTACATGTTCAGCTCTCCCCCATCCCCATATTTCACTTCCATATAACAGAATTGTTCATTGTATTGTACATACTCTCTCATGTCTAGAACGCGAGTCAGAACACGTAGTAACTTATTTAATTGGCATCGTGCTTTATAATTAATAACAGATAAGTGTTTATTCCATTGTAAGGGATACTCCTAAATAACAAAATGTTTAATAGAAGATATAAGTTATATTGGTAAGAGCAAAATACTTGCACACACCACGATTTCAATTCTTGTTAAGATAGAGCCAATAAATAAATGCGATGTTCTCTCCAAAATATTAACAACTTGTTAAAGTGAGAGACAAATATTGACCAAGTTAATGAATCTCCTTTTTCCATCTCCACCCTTACTTAAGACCTGGTTGCTTCCCTCCACAAGGGAGGGGAAAAAAACCACCTCTTCCCAATTCCTCGTTTCATCTCATGTAACATCAGTATCCCTCACCTCAGTAGTTAAAACTGGCTATAATGGAATTTGTTGTACTTGAATATTGGATAATGCGAGGTTAAGTGAGAAAAGGCATTGCAGGGCTTTACACTTGATTTGAAACGTTATAGCACAGACAACCCAATCTTGCCGATCGTTTTCCTGGAAGTGAGTTAAGTTATCCGCTGTCAGCTGTTTATTTATGTTAAGTTCATGACACGCGTGAAGAATGCGGTGCATCGGAATTCGCTCAGGAAAACAACGTTGTCACGTCTCTGCAATCTCTTTCAGTAATATTTACTGCTAACAGAACTTGGGTATGGAAGTGAGAGTAAATAATTTATTCTGTATAATTACCTCTAATTAAGACACCCAAGCATTCTCAACAGTATAAGAAAAGCATGTTTTGCTCAATCTCTGATGTTCAAAAGTGGCAATACTAGAGAATTGTCACATATCTCGCGACAGTCTCTTACTGTTTATACGAAAGCAATAACAATAAACACTCGAAGCTCGGGAACACTGCGGAAAAACCCGTTTGCGAACCACACTAATTGGTAAAATACGGGCATTTTCCTAGCCAAAGTGCTCGAAGCTAGAAGTAATTTATTTCCTGGTTAGAACGTAATAACTAGTGATTAATTATAATTAATGTAATATGTTGCTATTGCACTTTTGTTGCACAAACAATTTAAACGAATGGGGTAGTGGTAAAAATGCGAATGGGGGCTAAAGTTTAGGAAACGGAAAGAAAGGAAGGTTTGCGAAAAAAAATAAAAAATGCTGCTGGTATCAGAGGCGACGAAACATTGACTAAGAATTGTGATATTATTGTATTACTAGTAATAAACCTACCGTTTTGAAATCCATGAATGTTAGTGTTTATGATACTCAATCCTAATTCTGTCCCCTGACAGTGAATGAAGCGTCGAACGTGATGGGTGCATGTTAGCTTTGCTTGCTGAATGCTCATTCCAAACACACAACAGTTTTTTGCAAGTGTTTAACTTCCCATATCAACTGCCAAGATTTGTGAAACAATTAAGATAATAATTTAATTACTGATATGCAAATGAGCTAGTCCGGCTGTATCCAAAATTACCAAGCTTTTCGCTACAAGGGCACAATTCTGAAGAAAGGAAGGGGGAAGGAAGAACGAGAGGAACGGAGGGAGGGAGGAAGGAAGGTAGGGATGGAGGGCTGAAGGAAGCAAGAAAGGAAAAACAGGCAACTTAGCTCTGAAGTTATATTCAAACTTGTATTTCTCTTCCCCGTTTAAGTCTAGACTGGGAATTCTGTGCTAGCCAGATAAGCTACAGAAGTCTCTAAAGCTTACAGTATAACGAGAGAAGCATTATTTCTCTTTATCTGTGTTCTGAAGTTATACCAATATTAGTATATGCAAGAATTGAAGAATGAAATATGCAAAAGGATTTAGGTGCCAATTTTCGCCAGATAGAGATTATCACGGCTTCATGTCCCAAATACTACAAGAAAACTCAGGAAATGCTGAATGAATGATTGTTTTTATTCAAATTGGTATATATGATAAAATCCTTTACAACCTTATACGGGTCCATCGAATTGTACGTGCTTGCATAACACACAAAAAGTATATTTCTTAAATAAATTAGTAAATAAGTATTGCCTCCCATAATTAAAGTATTAAAATAATAATAATAATAATAATAATAATTATAATAATAATAATAATAATAATAATAATAATAATAATAATAATAGTAATAACAACAATAAGACCACTATTAGCATACTGAAACCCCAGAACATGCAAGTCCGCTTCAATCAGTACACTAAGTGAATGCAATATTATATATATAAATAGCTTTTCTACTCAACCATACTTCCTGAACTGCTCTGGCGCAGGAGTCACGACTCCTTTCATGAACGCAACGGAGAACAGGGGAGAAAACCGAGCCCAACTCCAGTCAACTAGCGTAAGCGGATAACTACCAATTGTTCGTGTCTGCCCGGGAAGGTTTGCTTCCTCCATGGGCTAATTTTTTTATTTTATAATCTTCATAATTTGTTTACAGTTTTTAGTATAATAAATGTGACCTCTTTTAGAAAGGACAACGTGTAGGTTGCAATTTACTTTATTTTACGCAAGTTGCAATTTAGATTAGGTTAGTTAAGGTTTACTTAGGTTTAAAAAAATTAAAATGTTATACTGTTAACGCATAGGTTGCAAATTTTAGTTAGGTTAGGTTAGATTAGCTTAAATTAAAAAATCGCACAGCTTATATTGTTAAGCGTATGCCGTTTCCCGTATTAATGATTCCCTTCCCATTTTACTTTGCTGCATTACAGTTTTCAGTTTAATTTCGCTGTATATTGAATGTGATTAACTATTAACATGCATCCTAAACTGTTCATTTTTTGCATTCTATTGTTTGTTTCTATGCGTTACGACTGTTATATCCGATTGTATTTGTTGAAGTCACAGTACACTTCTCCGCAGTCATTTCTCGGTTTTCTCCGCTGTCCTCCGCTGTCGTTCGTAAAAAGAGGCCTGACTCCGCACCTGAGCTGTTCAGGGAGTCCTCTCCTCAGTTCAGTTTGTTCCTTCCTCCCTTCTCCACAGCTTTCAGTCTTTTCAGACCTTAGCTGCCTCACCTTCGACGGAAATTTTCCTACTTATTCCTAATCCTTGTTTGCAAGTAGCAATTGCGGTTCGTGACATAAAAATTGGTGCAGCCCTATCTCCAAAAAAGAAGAAAAGAATATAATAAATTATGAAAATTGAAAATTATGTTGAGAATCACTGCACAGTTTGAATTTAAAAATATGCTGAAATCGCAATAGACCATGTTTGAAAATAGCTCGCATTATTCATTTGTGTAGTTTTCGGTTTAGCTTTTCTTTTATTTTCTTTTTCCCCCCTCTCTTGCCACTGGGGAACGAGCACCATGGAGCCCAAGATTATTGTTTGAACAGCGGAAAGCAATCTTAAAGTGATATTGCACAACCGAGAATGTTGTTGCAGTTCAAAGGCAATGAAGACGTGTGTGCAAAACAGAACCGACAAAGCTAGTAACAACTGCCCGCATTCTAGACAAATTTGAGACTCATGATACAGTATGCAACAGGATGGTACACCACCACATTACCACCGAGATGTATGTGTGCACCTTGATGACAATTTTTAAGACACTGGATAGAACGAACAGGTCAGGTTGAGTTTCCATCCCGTTCTCCGGATCTAACTCCGTTGGACTTCTACCTACGGGGAACTCTTAAGGATGATGATACCGTAGAAAACCAGCTACACTGACAGCACTTCGGGAAAAAATTGAAACGGCATGTGCTGCAATCGCTGAGGATACTTTCGCAAACGTTGCTCAATCAAAGTATTCAGAAGTGTATCGACTCCAATGGTGGACATTTTGAGCAATTGTTGCAACTGTAAAAGTTTAAGATGATTAATGCTCATCATTTTCTGTTTGTGGGAATTCAGTTTTGTTATGTTAGCACGGTGTTTTCTTTGCTTGAAGTGGGTAATTGTCCTGTGCTTTATAATCTCAAAAAGTCTTGCCCATAAAATAATTAAAAAAAATTAATTGAGTTAATTTCCTTTCCTTGATTTGAAAGGAATTGCCTCTTTTTCGTGAAAAGATACCCAATTTGTACTTGAGTCCTTTTGCATATTTTGATCTTCAATTATTTCAGTTAAAGTTCATTATATAATAAAATTATTTAGAACACTGTTACATAATGCCAGTTACTTTTCTGTTAAAACAGTTCTCCAAAGGGCTTTGTGTATAGGATCCATGTTAACAGCTCTTGGTATTAAGGAAATACCTCATGTAAACTCTTTCTATACATTAACGGCACTTTTATGTAAAGCGTGACTGCACAAATTATTTAACCAGCACTCTTGGTTGAAGTTTCCCCTAATGCAAAGCCCTTAATAGCCTGCTGTATCGAACATAAAAGCGATTTAGTCATGCATTGGAATTTCCGTAAAATGCTTCTTTTATAGCAACTCCTGTTTATTGGAATTTCGGAACGCGAGCCCCTTTTAAAATAGAATTGCCCTTGTGAGACGCCACATGCTTTTGTAATGAAGTGTATAGCTGACCTATAAGCGCGTGTGGAATGAAGGTAGTAAAACGTGCCTCACCATGTGCTACACTCCCGTACTTTGTCAACCATTGTTCCCTAGCAAAGCGAGAGTGAAAACTCTCATTTCGAATTCCGTCATAAAATGAACTTCCGAGCGAACCAAAATGGACGGCTTAACTTTTTGGTTATATTAAATGCTCTTTAGAATGACATTTTGTATGCTGAAAACAAATATACGTGGCTTAAAGACCCTCACTAGGAGCCAGCATATTACAAAAGTATTAATTGTTTTAACTGCTTTCATACCTCGTATAGATACAAACATATTTATGAAACGCCTATAACTACTAACCGTCCCACCCCCCAAAAAATAAACTTCAACACGACTTTTCTAATTTTGAAGCAGGTTGCTGTTATTTTTGTCTGATAATTAATTAAAGTTTTAATTATGTCATGAAATTTAATACCTGGGTACTAAGCTATTATAAGTCAAACTCTCTTAAATAGACCAATAAAATTAAATTATTTTCTAAGCTTTTCGAGGAAGTCATCTTCATAATAAGATCATGGGCAACATTTCAGTAGGCCTCGGGGAATTACAGAATTTTCAATGGAGACATAGTATAACTTTCAGATATTCTAATTGTTCTCAAATTAAGAAAATTTTATTTAAAACGTTTGTTCTAAAATTAATCCAAAGAAATTATACGCGTTTGAAACAGTTATAAAGAGCTCAAGTATACTGCAGGGGTGAAAAAAATGGAAATAAGGGACAAAAACCGTGACTATTTTTTCACATCTGGTTCTTAATTTTAAAGTAAAGTTCTATATACGGCTAGTGTGACAGAAGAATTTCTGCATATAAGTAAACTCCTGTATACAGGACTTCCATAATATGTCCTTACCGCTCGCAAAGGTTTTTGCGTCTCGGTAGCTGGACATGCAACAGCCGGCCGCGCCTATATTCCGACTTTGCTTTTTAAATGTGTGTGTAAAAGCTTACCTTACAGCGAATGCTGGAAATATTATCTTCGCTCAGCTAACTAGGCCTTATACCGGGTAAACACATTCCAATTGACACGATTTAACGTTTATGCTTTTATTTCGTATGTTTGTGTGAGTATTTTTTGTGCATTTCAGGCTACCCCACAAACAAATATCACAGACTGTTAGATCCGGGAGCGAGAGAGCCAGAAACCAACATTAATCACACTATATTCAAACACTTCCCTAATTTTGCTCATGGAATCATCTATTTGGCAGTGGCGGGACGTAGTTAAAACCACCCATATGATTTTTCTTTTTCAGCTTTTACAAAAATGCGTTCAAAATGTAATTTCGGTACCTTTATCCGTTTATAGTCTGCTCGTAAAGAAAAACTTTCTTAATTTTTAGAAACACCGTTTCCGATGTTGTGAACGTTCACAAAAATTTGATGGAACAACGATTCGCCTGAAAAGAACACAAGATGCAGGTATATAAACCCTTCAGTCACTGATGAAAGAAGTCACTCACAATAGCGCATATCTGCTACGGGATCACATTGTCGTAGATAATAAACACGGGTACACTTGTTAGGTTTGGGTTTAAACAACTTTTACTGTATGTGTACACTACACTAAAACCTCAATTTGTTATTTTCAGCAGTGATTTTGTTGGCGAACGATTCAAAATTGCGCCAATTTCGTCTTCCGTTAAAAATATTCGTCTTTGTATGTGATTCTTGTTTTCCACTGAACCAGTAATATCAAATTTATTCATAAGATCATGAATTGCAATGCTGAAAGGAAGCAGTTGTCCAGAGAACCTCGGAGTAAATTCCTCACGAAGACGAAGAACTGGTTCGTTTATATAAATAACATTTACACACAAAAATGCTTTGCTCTAGAAATGTAGACTGCTTCAAAGTTTACCAATAAAACAGGCAGGTGGCGTGAGCTGTGATGGGAGGAACCCTTGGCCGAGATGCAAAACACTAATACCGAAAGTATTCAGTGGGCAACATGGGATGCGAATACCAAGCATGAAACTCAAACGGCTGAAAGCACGGTTAAATACGAGGGTTGCCTTTCAAGTTATTGCAAACGATCACTAGGTGGTGCTATTGTATTATTTTCGAAACAATTGACATTTCTTATTGTGAAAACAGTTGCAGCTTAGAAATTGACCGAGTAACTTGTTTACAGTGAGCGTTTAAACAAAGCAATTTTGCAAAAAATGCAAAGTTTACGTAAAGGTTTTTGCTGGATAATTTTTTACGATTTTAATAGATCTAACTCAACAGCAATGCATAGAGTCGCTTCGTTCAACTTTGGTAATGAAGCTCCGTCAGAAAGACGGTTTACAATTGATTTGCAGAATTTCGTCGCGGTCGTGCGTCCGTCAGTATGAATTTGGTGAAAGTGGATCGAAATCGATTGTCAATCCAAAATACATCGACGCTGTGTGTAACATGATTGAAGAATATCAACACTGACTTACAGTAAGATATAGGCATCCTTAAGCATATCGAAGACTGCAGTACATTGGATTTTGCATGAACATTTTGCTGTGAAAAAGATCTGTTTCTGATGGATTCCGCATAATTTGACCCAAGCTCCACAAAACGCTCGTGTTAATTGGAGTAATGAAATGCTCCAAAAATTCCACTGAGGAACTGCAAACGCCATAACAGGTGATGAAACTTGAATATATTCGTATGAACCGGAAATTAAGCAACAATCCACTATTTGGGTGTTTCAATATGAACGGAATCCCACAAAAGTTGTTCGTTCACGAAGCACTTCCAAGTTCCTTCGGCTGTACTGGACATGTGGCAAGCATTCCTTTAGAGGATCGAAGAACAGTTAATGCTGAACGATATACAACAATTTGTTGGCCAGAAGTTATCGAAGAGATCAGGAAAAAAAAAACAAACAAACAAACAAAAACAAAACAAAACATCGCATCATTCTTCATCGTGATAATACCAGCTCTCACACAGCACGTCAAACAATTGATTATTTGAAGGAGAAAAACATCAAACTGATGTCTTATTGCCCTATTCATCTGATTTATAGTCTAATGGCTTCTTTTTGTTCCCGAATTTCAAACAAAAATGAGTGGACAGCTATTTACATCACCTCAAGAAGCTGTTGAAGCCTTTAAAATCATGTTTTTGAGATACCAACTTTAGAGAGGAAAAAACGTTTCGAGAATTGGTTTGAACGCATGCAAAAGAGTATAAAGCTTATAGAAGGAAAAAATCAAAAGCGAAAGATGAAAATATTAATATTTTATTACCGCTGTTGCTGTAAATGCACAGAAAAATCAAAGCGCAGTGCCTAGAGATTGTTAGCTGCACACAACATAACAAAACTACCATACTTATCATTTGTTTTCATTAACTCAAACAGACAAAGTACCAGCTTTGTGTAGTATTTGTGAATGGCTGCATAATGGACTTTTATTTTCTGACGAGGCACCTTTTGAGTTAATAAAATATAACATGCATTATCGGAGATCTGAAAAACACAAATGGATGATAACTGTGCTTTTTCAGCATCGTTGGTCATTAAATATTTTGTTAGGCATTTTTGGTGGCTTTATCATGGAATTGTTACAATTTTTGTAGCCACAGTTATAAGTGAGGCATATTGTCATTTTGTCAATTTTGAATTGTCTGCGCTTTTTGAAAATGTACCTCTCGCTGTATAAGTTGAAATGTAGTATCAGCAAGATGGTGCACTGGCACACTTTATAAGACGCAACGTGAATTATTGAGCGACAAATTTCCAGATAGATGGATTGGGTGTACTGGAGCTATTGAATGGTCATCCCGCCTACTCTGACTTTACCCACAGCTTTGGATTACTTTTATGGAGACAGTAAAACAAAACTAAAAGGAAAAAGTAAGTAAAACATTTAACAGTCTTACTGCCTGTTGGCAAATGCTAGAGAAAGCCTCCGAAAAGGTATTACAGAACGTGTATATATATTGAATAGTGTTATAGCCCGTGTTTACTACTGGGGCACCACAGGCGGTGGACACTGATGATTCATGACATGAAGTGATACATTAGGAAAAATTTTTTTTAAGGAAGGAAACGTTCCAGGCCTAAGTTTAGGGCACCTTCCCGGCATTTGCCAATTATGAGGACTGAGGAAAACATGGAGAAAACCTCATTCAGGGAGGACGATCCTGGTGGGATTCGAACCCCATACCTCCCGCTCAAGAGCCCGCGCCTGGCGGTTTTCAGATATAATGGAACACTCAATACAGTGATTAAACGCAATAACTTCATTTGTCATCAAGTTTATCTAACGCACTATGGCTTCTCAAAATTTCATTTAAAAATGTTTTAAACAATAGTTTCTTAACTAGTTGAGGACAATTAGAATGTAACAATTATGCCATCGTTCCTTTTAAAATTCTGATGTTATCCCCCACTATGAGCCATTAAAGTGTTGCTCATGAAGGTATTCTCATAAAACCTTAGAAAAAAATCATCATTTAATTACATTGTTTCATTTATGAAATATTAACTTGTCATGCTCTACGTGGGGCACCCTTGTATAGCAAACATTTGCATTGTTTATCACAAATTTACAAATGCAACATTTTAGGATCCTGAAAAAAAGATCTGAAAATTTGTTTTACCATTCTGGTTCAAGATGCAGGACGATTTAACCAGGCTGAAATATTAATTATCCGGATTTCAAATTAATATTTAAGTTTAGTTTAAAAAGTTCGACCTTTCGTTTTACAGTATTTGTTCTGTAATCAGCGTTTAACAAATTGCAAAATTACATTTGATGCAGAAACGTTAACAAAAGACGAAAAATACCTGCAGGCAGTTCACTTCGCACGTGGAAGCAATTTCCACATGCCAGAAAGGGGAAGGGAGTAGAAACCGAGCAGTGAAACCCAACGCAATTATTTACCTCCCTGCAACCTATACTCCTGTTGGGCCAATGTGTTCTTTTTCCGCAAGTGTCTGCCGCGTAACGAATGAGAAATGCTGTTTGCCTTTGACTTGACGCTGTAACCGGCCGATATCAAGTTTACAGATAGCTCGCTTAGAACAGGAGAGAATGTATGTTAATCAATAGCTGGTATTAATTAATTTGGTCTATAGTATCTCATTGTTGCTGTACGTGAACTAACAATAGTTAATGCTGTTATAAACTTACATTAATGATTCTTTTTTTTTTGATTTGTTTATTTAAGGATGCTCTTTAACATCACAGGTCATCAGCGTCCCATTCTATTCAGGGCGTGAAACGGCCGACAAATTTTGCTCAGAGGCCTCTTCTTTCAGGCTTGAGGTTCTTTTTCGTGCCGTAAATGTACGACACGGGACCCACGACTTTACTTCCCTTCCGAAGGAAGCCATACTTGGGATTTTTACGCCCGAAAAAATCCATCGGTACTGGCCGGGATCGAACCTACGATCTTGGGTTTAGAAGGCCAGGACCGACATTTTATGATTCTGAAACATAGAAAATATTTTCCATAACCAAAAGTCTTTCAACAGTTAGCACGGGATTCGCATTCGGGATGAAAATCTCTTGGGTCCGGCCATTCTAACCTTGTGTTGAGTTGAGTGGTTTCCCCTGGTCACTCAGGAAAATTGTAGATAAACCTTTACACGAATTTTCTGTTGTCCTATTTCACATCATTGCATTCAGTGATTGTTACATAACGAAAGTACCAGGGTGAGGCGAGATTGTGCAGTGTGACGGTAGCTCGCGCTTTTGATAAGTGTCTATCTCAGTGGCTGATATGAAGCGGCTCTTTTTGAGCAGCTCGAAATTCTTGAAGGGAATGTTTCGGATGTTCTATCTGGCAACACCGTTAGGGACCCCGACTATGTCCATGTGTTACTGTTTGTGAATCCTGCTCGCTCTGTCTCTTCCTCTCGAAGGTGTAGGGAAAATATTCAGTCGTTGAACATGACTGAAGTACTGAAATATCCCCCTCCGACTCTTAACAACCAATCTAATTCCAATCGTTTTGCATATAATTTATTTTATTACAACCTGTTTGTGCTACGTTTGCTTTTTAATGATACCCAAAGGAATACAGCTATTGCGATTGTACTTATGAAAATATTTTTGAATATTTTCTTCAAATCTCCATCGATTTCACTTTCTAGGCACCAAAATGGTGATGAAAAAATTATATAAATATATATATATAAACTAAAATAATAAGACCTAGAGAAGCAGAAATAAATAAATAGTCGCGAAAATTGTGTGACTATTTGTGTTTCTCTAGATTTTTATTTTTATTTTATTTTTCATTTTTATTATATAATATATATAGTATATGTATGTCTGTTAAAACTCTAGCGGCCGTATTTGCTATTGAAACAAAATAAGAATATATTTCCGAAAATAAGCGAAATCAGACTATTATGAGTGGAGTCTGCCTGAAACGCAACCTTTTACAAAAATGTATGTTTTTTTTTTTTGCACCAAACATGGTATATACTATTTAAATAAACAAGAAAAATAGTTTCTAAAAATCGGGAATCTTGCACCATTAGGAATGAAGTATACCTGAAAATCAAAGTTTTGTTGTCGCCGAGAACGTCAATTAAGGGGTGGGTACACCAGAAGATTGCTATTGTTATCATTAATAATTGGCCATTGCTGCAAAGCGATAAACTCGGTGTCATGTGAAAAAGTATGGGGGGAAATGGTCTGCGCATGCGTACGGACAAATAATCGGACTTATCCTTACAGACAGCCGCCTTCCTGCGACTTCAGTACCGAACAGTAGCGGAAAAAGCCGAATTAGAGGGAATGCTGGAGCGATACGGAGCGATATTCAACTTTTAAGGGTAGTGTGTGTACTCTATCAAGGTTGGTAGTGTACAGTGTACAATAAATCAAGGCGAAGAGAACATAACGGTGATAATGAATTATTTAGTGCACCTAAAATTATCTGGTAGCTTTTAGTTGTTATACACCTAAGTGTAATTGGAAGCGTTAACTAAAAATATAACACACAAATTACACGGAATAAGCAGATGTTTTTCAGCCTGAAAGTTATGTTCTTTATTAAATAAATAAGTGTATTTTCAACTAGCGTTACTTGATTTTTACAACATTCTCCGTTCTAGCGCTCTGCAACAATTTTCACAAATTCAATGTACTGGGGAATTCGCTTAGTTTAAGCAGCTCTTGCGTGACGGACATTATTTCATTGAATTTCCCGATTCCTAAAGAGCGAACACTAGATTGCAGTTCATCACAATATTTATGGAATTCCCCGTGGCTGTTAATAGTAAAACGATCCAAAGAAATGGAAATGGTTGTAACTAGCAATAAGAAAAACAAAAGCAAGTTCATAGCAAATCATCAACGCCAGAATTATATCGAAGCACTTTAGGTAACTTAAATCAGAACCTTCGATTAACCTCCATATCTAACTATACACATAGAAGTAAAATATCGTATGTTTAAAAATTTTATAAACAAAAAATAAATTAATAAATACTTTTAGTTCTAATCTGTATGCCAACCGTGATTCAGGTATAGAGTTCTTATTATTTTAAATGCTCGCTATTATTTGTTATTTTTTAGCTAGCCGTATAAGTCCAAAAACATGAATACAGTTGTCATGTATGTGTTTTATGCAAACCTGCAGTACCTCGCTTGTTTTTAAGTGGTAACACATTAAATTACGGTGAAGTTGGTTATTTTCGCCTTCCTCTCGCTAAGATTTACGAGTACCTCCGTGGATTGCCGGTGGGAGTTTATTCGTATGTATTCTCATTAGCCCACTGAGTATCTAGACATGTGTAACACATGGCGCCATCTGTACACTCGTATATTTGAACCGATCCCATGGCTCGTAAGGGAACTGAACTTGCCCCTAAAATTACTCTTGTCTTGCGTTCGATAAATGGAGGATAATATCCTTCCGTTTATTGTTACATCCCACTGGGAAAATATCTGAAACCTGAAAAAATAGACCTTTATTTAAAACATGATAATAGTTGATGCTTTTAAGTAGCGTATTGTGGTTTAGAATCACAAGTTTAAATCCAAACGAAATAGATACGCGTATTTTAATTTGTATGACTGCGAATCGACCAGATATGCAGGTGGTCCAAAGTTGGAGCTTCGTGCAGATCTGCTTTTCACTAATTCTTTATTACTTAGTTACTTAACCAGCGTGTTATTATTATTATTATTATTATTATTATTATTATTATTATTATTATTATTATTATTATTATTATTATTATTATTATTATTATTATTATTTTGAGTAGTGTTTAACGCCCGACTGAGGCACCACAGGTGGTGGACACTGATGATATATTGGGAAAGAATATTTTTAAGCGTTCCAGGCCTAAGTTTAGGGTACCTCTCCGGCATTTGCCAGTTATGAGGAATGAGGAAAACCTGGAAAAAACCTCAGTCAGGGAAGACGTTCCTGGTGAGATGCGAACCTCAGATCTCCCGCTCACGAGTCCGCGCCTTAACGGCCTCGGCTACCCGTGGCGGTACCAGAGTGTTAATGTGTATAAGGTCCTAAGGAATAAGCAACTCTCAAGGATAGAAATTTTGGGCGAATGGGTTTAATTAAAAAAGAAGGAAGGTTTAGCATTGTAGGAAATATAACTTAATATTGTATTGAATGTATAAATTATTTTTAATGTTGTGTTTTGCTTTTGGTTGGATCGGAGCCTGGTCCCCTGATGTTCCAGTAGGTAGCTGCTGATGAACCGGGAACTTGGGGAGCTGAACAATTCAAATTGAATAAATTTTGATTGGATTCAGTGTCTTCTGGTATTGCCGAAGGCACTGTTCCTAATTGTTATATTTAAAATTAACTGTATGTTGATGCATGAGAAATAAATAATTCTACTTACTTAGTTCTTCCATACGTTCCTGAGGTTGCCAACACATGTTAGGTTTGCACACCTGCACTTTGGCGCGCAACAGTAGCATTATAGAGTTTGAGCTCCGGCATGCATGTCAGCTGCTGCCTAGCAAATATGGAGTGGGGGGGGGTCAAAGAGAATCACATCGCCGTGATTGCATTACACAAGTGTAATAAGATACCGGTAGAGATTTTTAATTTGTAACTGCTGCAAATGACTAGGAGAACTGTATATGTATGCATTAAAGGATACACAGAGACCCCCCTCTTTCGATGATAGAGCTAGACATGGTCAGCCAAGCAAGAGAGTACACTAGCAGCCATCAAAGTTGTCGCCGGGAAAATTCGGAGAAATCTGTTGCCAAGATTCATGGCACGGGAAATAAAAAACCCTTCATGAACGGTCACGGATCATAAAAGAAGACCTTAGGCTTAGAGCATACCGAAAAACATGGGACAGCGATTGACAGAAGATTTACCACAAGAGCCAAGAGATTTCTGGAGAACCATTCAAGAGGCAGTCAACGCCGAATTCTCTTAACGGTCGAGAGAATTTTCACCGTAGAAGAAAAACTCAACCGCCAGAATGATCGCATGTAGCTCACAGCTCTAAGGGTTGCTGCCAAACTCCCCAAAAGGCAAAGATGTCATCATCCAGCGTTTGTGTGGTTGTCATTTGAGGGTGTGACATCACTGCATTTCTGCTATCAGGGGGTGAAAACACCTGCCACTAACTACGAAATCGACACCGTAGAAAAGGTTGTGATGACCCTGAACACCACGTTGTTTGCAGATAAGTAATGGATAATATAACAGGACTTAGCGCCTGCTCATAAGGTGAAGTCCACACAAAGTTGGTTGGAAAGAAACATTCAAGAGTTTTTCACCACCGCTGATTGACTCTCAGGAACCCCAAACCTAAATCTACTGGGCTATCAATTTTGATCCATTTTAGAGTTGAAGGCCGGCTCTGAGCCTCCCCGCAATATCACGTCCTTGAAGGCAGCATCCTCAATATCCCCTAGATGTGGTGCGTGCGGCTATAGATGAATGACCGGAGCGCTTGAACAAGTGTGTCAAGGACATTTTGAGTACCTACGTTATGCTGTCTCCATTGAATAAATTACAGGCATATACCTTTGTTGTCGTCATTTCTGCATACATTTGCTGCCTCTGTATGAGGGACAGAATTTATGACAGGACTAGTAAACATCCAGAATATCAGCGTATGCAAAAAGTTTACGAAGTATATGCTTTGTGATTATTGTAACTTCATCCTAAAAGAGTCTTCCAACTGCTCCGTTGTGTGGCATCTTACATGCTGTTTAAGGAAAGGTGGTACACCATGAAGGTTGAAAAAGATATTACATGTCATAATAATTTAGCCTATTACCTATATGTTACTTGAAAACTTTGTTAAATCTTTCCTAAATGTTGGAAATTAGTTTAAATGTCAGAGTGATAATTGAGGTTAAGCACCCTATTTGTACACTTTAGCATTTTGATTACAATGTTTAATTATGTTACACCATTTCCTAGCAATTATAAAGACAAAAACTCTGTTTCACTTTAAAATATAGTTACCCTTTTCACATTTTTGAATTAAAATTTCAACCCCCCCCCCCAATAGTCAGAAGTCTTGTCTGCAAAATGGACATAAACAGCATCCATCACTTCTTCGTCACATATAAATTTTCTCCCTCTAAGGCCCTTCTTGAGTTTTGAGAAGAGGAAATGATCAATGGAAGTTAGATCTGGGCTGAAGGGTGAATGGTCGGTCTCCTTGAAGTCACATTTCTTCACAGCTTCCTAGCAAACAAGAGCTGTATGCACAATTGCGTTATCATGAAAAAGGAGCATACCATCACTGAGCTTTCCTGGCCTTTACTCTTTGATGTAAGCATGTAATCTGTGCAGTAGGCCAGCAGAGTATTCCCCATTTACTGTGGTGTTCCTCTCCTTGAAGTCAATGAAGAGTATTCCTTCACAGTGTCAAAAGATTGTGGCCATGATCTTCTTGGTTGACTGAGTGACCTTGGCCTACAGAGGCGGTGCTTCGCCTGGTTTACGCCATTGCATTGATTATCTTTTGGACAAGGGATCGTAAAATAGGACCATAGTTTTATCTGTAATAATGGCTTGCAGAATTTCTCTCTCGTTGCCGCAACACAGCTCCAAAAATGCCTGACAACAGATGACTCGTTGCTGCTTTTGGACTGAGGAAAGAAGACCAGGCACCCATCTTGCACTAACCTTATTCATGTTTAAATGTTCATGAATAATTTGAAGAATAATTTGTTTTTGAAAGGCGGCCCAACTTTGCTGCTATTTCTGTAACTTTGAGCCGCCGGTCTTCCATAATTTTTCCTTTCACAAGAGCGATCTTTTCAGGATGAGCGACCTCCAAGGGCAGACCTACACGCTCTTCGTCTTCAATGCTTTGTCGACCTATTCGAAAAGGTTTGGCCCATTCTTTTACGGTAGAATATGAGAGGGATGCTTCCACATATACATCGTCCAATCACTGTTTAATAACATTTGCAGTAGGTCTTTCTTTTTTTGAAGAACTTAATAACAGGTCTATACTCCATTTTGAACACGTCACAATCCCCTGCACATAGCCTTCTTTATGCAACTATATCTGAACAACTGAACACAGCGAAGCAGAAGTTACAACTGCAATTATTTACTTAACAGATAAGGTATGACAGAGATAAGGGTTTTTTGAAGTAGATAATCCTTATCGGCGAGGCCAGAAACCTATGGACCTACCCTCGTATCTAGGGAAGTTTTGCGCTGTCTAACATGTCAAGGAATTTGCTTATGCTTTGCTATATTCATTTTTTTAAAACTATATATTCTACAAACACTGTCGCATAACTAATGTCTGCTTTATAGAGAAACTTTATTTGAAATGTGTTCAATCAATCAATTAAGCTATTCTTTAAAGTAAAGACCTTTAGATTGTATAGTCTTGAGCTGTCTTTCAGCGAGATTTTTATCCCCCAGCGTTACCAGTTTCTGCATTTTCATGACAAGAATTCAACGTTAAAGAAATTTCTTTCTCGCAGGATATGGGCCATAGATCAAACGAAATGGCAATAAGAGCTATATGTTGGGTGCGGTAGCAATTTGATCTCTTCCAATCCTGGATTATTCCCATGGTTTTACAGCGGTGTGGGGTCTCGCATTGTCCTGCTGCAAGAAATCTCTATTTAGATGGGTATCTATGTTTCCAAACTTCATTGGTCCGCTCGAGTAATTGAGAATAAAGAATCGCATGGACTGCACACCCGTTTGGAACAATGTACTAATGAATCACACCTTCAAAATTTCGCCAGACCTTACCATTATTTTGAGGCCTAACCTACGGCAGGTTGATGGAGTCCAAGTCACGATTTCGAGGTGTCAGGATCCGGTAGTATATCTATTTTTGTTCATCGAGACAATTTTCCATGTAAAGCTATCATCCATGGGGTTTGCGATTAACTTACTACAGATATCATTTATGTCTGTTCAGATATATATTCAGATCTGTAGCTACCGCCTGTGGTGCCTCAGTAGTAAAAACGGGCATTAAACACCATTAAAAAAATCTGTAGCTTCTGTATAATTTTTAATTGTATTACTAGTGATGTATGGTATCTTTTGATGCACCAAGTTCTTCTGATACCCTATGAGTACAATTTTTTTGCAGATTTTCTTCCAAAACTTTGCATATATTCTCAGCATCCTTAAGCCTTCTGGACGTGCTATGTCTTTAGTGTTTTCTTCCATCACTTCTTCGTCACATTTAAATTTCCTTCCTCGAAGATCCTTCTTGAGTTTTGAGAAGAGAAAATAGTCACTGGGACCTAGATCTGCAACAAGAGCAGTGTGCACAGGCGCCGGTCGGAAGGCCCGGGTTCGATTTCCGGTATTTACTTAGGATTTGATTTTTTTTCTAAATTATTGGAACGGGGTTCACCCAGCCTCGCGAGGAGAATTGGGAGGCAGTCTTCTTGTTTTTCAGATATATCGCGGCTCTTAATGGCCAGATAGCTCTAATTTTAGGAAAATACTTTTATCAGTTTATTTTAAAGAAAATACCTGAGTTTCATTGCAGCCACTAGAGCGTTAATAGACACACAAATAACGAAGTTTCACGGGTACAAGCGCAATAGCTAAATTTCTTCTGGTTTCGCTAAAGAACCAACATAAAGCACATAAACTTTCGGAGAGTCTTTCTTACTCATGTTCAAAGTAACACTGGGGATTTTCTGTCCTGCATAAGAGAACGTTATGTTTATTGGCTTTTCCACTTAAATGAAAGGTTAATTTATCACTAAAAATCCGGTGCTGCAGGGCGACGCAAAACGCCTCTCGTCGGCGCTTGTCACGAAGTGTTAAAAGCTTGATACAGTTCAAGATAATAAGCGTTCCCTATTAGGCGCTTTCGTAACACACGCCAAACTGCGGTTTGTGGTGTATCCAGTTCCCTGATGCCCCTTGCATCCTAAAACGCGTTTGCAAGCTACTCTGACCTGGTCCTCTGTTACCTCCCACACACAGGTATGTCCGGTGCTTTTTCCTTTAAACCAACATCCCATCTCTGCAAACTACGCATATCATTATGGAATTGCCGATGGGAGGGTCTTTTCCAAATTTCCTTCTGAAGTAGTGCTGAAAAATTTTAATGAGCTGAAATTAATGATATCCGAGAGCATAACGCCTTCTCCTTATTGTTTGCAGCCATGTTGCAAATATTGACACCTGGTAGGAACAACCCAACTATTGAATGTAAAAAACATTTCAGAATTTCTCTGTCCATCCGTGCTGCTAAATTCATTATCCATACGAAATTCACAAACCACGACAATCAGTTTTGGAAAGTTTTGCATTTCGTCCTAATTTCTAGTCATTCGGAGTTTCACTTAGTCCGCAAGTACTGAATTTCAAACGCCTTTTTGACATCATATGCTTACTTTGTCACAAAAAGCACATGTATTTTAAACAGAAATATAAATCCTACCAACAAAGTTTTTTTTTTTGTTATTTACGCATTATCAATTTTTTTAATTTAAAAATTTAAACAGAGAAGAGAGATGGGATAACGGGGGGTTCAGAGGACCAGCACATCATTCCATGAGGCTTATTATGCAATTCCATAGGAAGAGACGCCTTCGTTGTTTACCGAAATCTGTCCTTGAACAAGTTGCAGATTTTAGTTCCAATGTCCGTCCGTTCCCAGTCTTCCCTAGTTAGAGAAAAGTAAGTCACTTTCTTACCAGGACTGGACACTCAAACAGGATATGCGATGCAGTCTCCTCAACCTGTTTACACATTCTACAAGTGGGTTCACTTTTTACAGACAAACTATACATATACCGAGGGTGCCAAAAATGTATGCACACTTTTACAGTAGATATCTGTTTAATATATTTCAAAGTTGAACCGAAAAATAACAGTAATGTGTAGTAAGATGTTCTGTAAACAGATGTGACTCACATTACATTATGCTAGCGTTGCTACAACAAAATGAAGTCAAGGTTATCGTTTGAACAGCGGAAAGCAATTTTGAAGTGGTATTGGAAAACCGAGAATGTTGTTGAAGTCCAAAGGCAATGGAGACGTGTGTACAGAACAGAACCGCCGTTGGACTTTCTACCTATGGGGAACTCTTAAGGATGTTGTATAGAAAACCAGCTACACTGACAGCACTTCGGGAAGAAATTGAAACGGCTTGTGCTGCAATCGCTGAAGACACTTTCGCAAATGTTGCTCAATCAGTAGTTCAACGTACTCAGAAGTGTATCGACGCCGATGATGGGCATTTTGAGCAACTGTTGTAACTGTAAAAGTCTAAGATGATTAGTGCTCATCATTTTCTGTTTGTGTGAATTCAGTTTTGTTATGTTAACACAGTTTTTTCTTTGCTTGAAGTTTGTGTACATTTTTGGCACCCTTTTTATGTTTCCTGAAGTGACCATGTTCAGTAATTACCGTGACTCTTTCCTTATACCAATTTGAGAAGTTATAAAAAAGAGTATTACTTGGATCTAGAACCAAATTCCTAGCTTGTATTCGTGTTTTTTCCTTATCCATGTTTTGCCGTAGTTTTTGCACTACATGTGCTGATTCCAACTATGAGCTCAGGACCAATATAGTGTGTTTTAGAACTATTTTGGGCCAACTGGACTGGTTTTTTTTTTCCATAAACACCCCCATGACCCGGTACCCTTTGCAGTTCTAGCCTGTTGCGAGCTGCCGGGGCAGTTAGAGCATTTAGGCATTCCGATATCATTTTAGATTTAACTTGGTTGGAGGTAAATTCTTTTATAGCACTGTGATTGTCTGAGAGAATGAGAATTCGTTTACCATGCAGGCAAATACTTCTGTCTGAAATCTGAAATACTGTGCAGTGTTTCATAAGGTTTATACTGACGTTTGTCCTTGGAGAGCCTGCGCCCTGGCATTTAATTTCTGTATATTGTGTTAAAATTAAAGGACAAATTAATTCAACATAAAAATGTATTTATAACGATGCATATGTTACATATTCAATAAAAGCATAGTCGTGCAGATAGCACATATGAAATATTAATCTAATATGTATGTGAGTTATATTTGTATGTAAGAGCACTCTGTAATAACCTTCAGAAAACGTTTGCATTACATGTTTTTATTGCAAGAACATTTACATTAAATTTTAAAGCCAATGAATATCGAAGTAACTTTCATTTGTGTTTATTAATGCTTTGTACGTTGTATTTGTTCCTGAATAGTAATATGTTTTTGTTTTATTGAAACACATGAAATTTAAATACACAATGTAACTCAAAACTTTCTGATATTTTTCTCTATATTACTGAATGTAAATATAATACCTGTCAAGGACTCAGTTCATACTCTGCTTACATTTAAAAATGCTCAAAATACCCACACCGTATAGCTTTGTCTATCAGTGGTCATATATTTTATTTAATTAATAGTAAAGCATTAATTCTTCTGGTTTCAGCTCAACAACAACAACAATAGTAATAATAATAATAATAACAATAAATAATAATAGCAATAATAATGATAATAATAATAATAATTCAAAAATGTGGTTTCTCGTTTGTGTTGCTTATAGATTGCAAGAATTCTAATTCCCCTAAAATCCCACAATGATGCCATAAGTTATTTCATTTAATAATTAATAAGGATATAATTTGTACTTTTTAAAAGTTATTCAACTCGGTGAAGAATTTGCTTAGTTTATGCAGCTCCTGGGTGACGGACTCTTTTCTTTTCCGAAAGGGCTGCTTTATCTGTATGAACACTGAATTACTACTACTACTGATAAAAGAGGACAGAAATAATTCATACTGAACAAGATGCCGCTCCACCTCATTCTTATCGGGAGGTCAGCACTTACCGCAGCGAGGGATATTTCTGTGGTGCTACGTGAAGGATCAAGTTTTTCTCCCTCTTGTATCTGCTACTATTCTATATGTGAAGGTGCATATCGGAACTATCTTTCAAAACATCACCAATGACATGCTGAGGTGCATGTGGGAAGAAACGAACTATCGTGTTGATATCTGCAGCGCATTTATAATGCATGTAAAAATACTTTTTAAGCTCTTTTGTGTAATAAAACAACGTTCATATTCCTGTCTCAATTTTACTATATGCAATTATTTTCTGAAACCCCGACAATCGTTTTCGAAAACTCTTATATTCCTGCGAACACGAAGCTACAAAATATAGCGCGATATAAACTCATTTCTGTCACATGCCTTAGAGTTCAGCTTTTCATTGTACAAAAAGCATTCTCTTTGACAGGCGGCAAGAAATTATAGAAAATGTTTACATATATATGTATGTATGCTGTTTATTGCAATTAATACGAGGTGCATTCAAGTTATAACACCTCCAATTTTTTTCTCATTAGCTAATCACACGAAAACTGTGAGCCTTGTGTCACTTCTCGATGTAATTCAGCCGTACACGTTTTTCACAACGTCGACGCCATGGTTCCATGGCCGCTGCGAACGCTTCTGTAGGAATCTGAACAATGGAAAATCTGAGTGAATCTCAGTGCTTCCATTGAGCAGGCTGAAAGCTAGTTTCAGGATAGAAAAACGGCATCCATGTCTTATCCATTGTCACAATCGAAAAGAACATCTTATTCATGTCGTCATCACGCGTCAACATTGACTGGCAACATGCCACCTCGCAACCTTGTGGTCGTCCGTCAGCATTCGTGGTACCCAACTGGAGGACACTTTTCGCACAGATCCCACGGAAATGCCAACTTTGGAAGCGATGTGTTCCACACTCATTCGGCGATCCTCCAAAACAACTTTCTCCACTCGCTCGATCATGTCGTCAGACCGGCTTGTGCGAGGCCGAGATTACCTTGGTTTGTTTCACACGACGATCTCCTTCCTTGAGCTGTCGCACCCACGAACGCACATGAGACACATCCGTGACACCATCACCACATGTCTCACTCAACTGGCGATGAATTTCAACCTGTGTCAAACCACGCAAATTCAGAAAACGAATCATTGCATGCTGTTCTTGTAATGAAAACGTCGCCATTTTGAAGTATCAAAAACAATATTCACTCTCGCTGCTGCCGCTAGAGTTATGTGTGCCATACAGTGCTGCTATCTCTGTCACACACCGATATTTTAAAACAACTGCATGTTTCTATCTGTTTGCAGTCCTGAAAAAATAAATCGGAGGTGTTATAACTTGAATGCACCTCGTATGTTGTAACATTTTAATATATAGTAAATGAAGTATGTTAAATCTTTTTTGTTCAATTTGAATGAGCTATTTTTTCAGGACTCTAATGGTTTTTTAGTTATGTGGATTTCATATTTTGTCAATCTTTTCTCAATAATTGTCCGTTCTGTACACTGATTTTAATGTAAAGAGTATAAGTATTTAATATAAAATAAATACTATTTTATTATTAAAAGAAAGCAATAATATGTTCAGAGAAACCATTTTAAATACGCAACTTGAACTGTAACCTCTTATGAGAGTGTGGGAAATGTGCCTTTACGGTTACAGGGTATACAATAATCATGAACTGTTCAAGCAACCACCTATAATCAGCAGATCTTATACACACATGTGTCTACAAGAAGCAGAAATACAGAGTGGAACTTTATTTAAATTCTTACACTTTAGAAATGTGGATTTTATAAAAGAACAATAAAGAATTACTTCAGCAACCAATAGGCCTTCAAACTTTGAAGATATTAATTACCATGCGTTTTTATATGGAAGCTGAACAGGAGTACTTTGATACTCAAGCTTCAAACTTGAAGAAATATTTACATTCCAACATAACTGAAAACATTTTTATCTCAGTTATTTAAAACCGCATAGTTTTTTTTTCTTATTTATTTACGAACGCTCTTTAACATCACAGGTCATCAGCGTTCCATTCACTTCAGGGTGTGAAAGAGCCGATAAATTTTGCTCAGAGGCCTCTTCTTTCAGACTTGAGGTTCTTCTTCGTGCCGTAAATGATTACTTCCCTTCCGAAGGAAGCCATGCTTACGATTTTTACCCCCGAAAAAATCCATCTATCCTGGCCAGGTTTGAACCCGCGATCTTTGGGTTTAGGAGGCAAGTATGGTTACCACTACACCACCAGGATCGAACAGAAAAAAAATCTCATAGGTACTGATAAAAATAAAAAATGGCATTCTGATATAAGATATAAAGTTGCAACTTTAATATTATTTTGTTAATTGTTCTATCTTTTTTTTTTTCATTTCTTTTTCTTTACATTAACGTTTATGGAAAATATTGTGATCTGGAAAGAGACAACTGATTAGTAAAATTATGAATACATTTTGCACGCATGCGACGAACTGGTTCTTATTTAAAACGAATTTCACGGGTTGAGTTGCGCCTCATTAGTCATTGTAGAAATTTATGATAGGTTTAACTTTTATTTGACTCATTTAGCTTTCTTTTCAGTCTACCAATGTTTCTAGATCCTCTTAGCAGATAAATATCATGCGAGTCCATACATTATATGTATATATTTACACTCTGTTTCCCTACAGCTTGCAATGTCTCATTAATATTCTGTACTGGTTTACACACAAAATGCGTTGTTCTAGAGTCAACTGTCTAACTGTATTTTTGCAAATGAACGTACATTGCGGTGAGACCGACAGGATACGAAGTACAGCGGCTAGAGTACATTTATTAGGCGAGACGATAAACCTGCGCGAGCATAAATAAATATACAAAACATTTTCCTACAATCACTTATATTTACAAAATTGAAGTCATACTATGCTATTAAACCAGGTAACTATTAAGCTCAATTCAATTCTGAAAGAACGCATAAAAAGAGCAGTTAGTTGCATTAACAACTGAAAAATACAATCATTCTATAGTTAAGCAGAGCAAAGTGCCGGGTAGTGCACATATCGTAAACAGAGCCTGGACTTGTGCTATGACGTGTTTAGAAAACATTGACCACTTACAGGTGATAACGCCTTCCATGGTTGTTCGGCCATTTGACGTCGAGTCTCCCAGTAGCTCAGGGTAGTGTCATCAGGCAGAAGTTCCAGCCTTGGACGCGTGGATTTTAAAATGGTCGTTCTCTATCCTTGACGTTGGACAACGAGTGCACAGATCATCGTCGGTCAAACCTATGTCATGTCCTGTCAAAATGCGCAACCGAGCAACGGCTACAGATCTTTCTAATGTTCTTGGGATTGGTCCTTCAGTAGCGAGACGATCCCACCGTTTTCTCTTGCTTTGGTTCCTTATAGAGTTGTTGATAGTGACCGATACATGGTTTCGGGCGACTATCAGTGTGCTTGGTATTGACGGCTCTCTCGATGCTGCTCCCTGTTTTGCCAAATTATCGGCTTTTTCATCGCCTAAGATGCTTATGTGGCCGGGGGTCCATTGAATACGCAATACCCAGTCTCTTTCTATTAACGCTGCCAGCTTGAATAGTGTGGGGGCAGTCTGTTGGACTGTTATTGCCCAGAGCGAAGATAGCCGATTAAAAATACTGCTTTGCTGGTAGAGATGGTTGGTAGGTTGCGTCGGGCTTACTAAGCCCTGGGTCCAGGGTGTACACAGATGTCTGTGCCACTCCGTGGGTTTTTGCATTAGGACGATACCTTGTAACTCTAAACCGACCCGCCATTCGGCTGCAGACGATTGCGTCGCCCAGGCGCGCTAAGTTCCCTTAGCTTTCAGATTCTCACTGGTGGATAGGTCATACTAGCTTAGACCTACTCGTATTTAAGAGGTGAGTCACCCCAGCATTAAGGTAGCCACCACCCTCCTTACAAACAACGGCGATTCCGGCGCACCGGCCTCCAGGATACACGCCTTAAGCACTCCCCCGGGACACGCCGCCATCGTAGGTCCTCAATTCCCCGTGAGTGACGGGTCCACTGCCAAGCCGAGTCCAACCCAATCCGGACAACTCCCTTCCGGGAGGGGCTCGAATCAAGTCCGGCCCGGCTCCCTCTAGTACGTCAGAGGTACCACGGGCACTCAGGGTCCGCAGAGCCCGCACCTGGAGCATCTGTAGGGCAACGGTCAGACCGCGCCCACCCCCCCCCCCCTTACGGGAGGTAGAGATGGATAAAGCATGTAGGTCTGTTAAAGCATGTAGGTTTGTAGCGCATACTTCACCATCGTAGTTGCTAGCATTCCTGCCTACTCCTCTGTAACCTTCAAACAGATTGCCGCCTTTGACTTTGGTATGTAGAAGCCATCCGTGTAGATCATTCGGAGGTCGTCATTTGCGCTCCTAGAAGGGCGAGTTTTTCTTTCCTTCCTTCCTATTTTGCGACTATGTTCTTGCGACTTAAGAGGCTCTTTGGCGGTTGCTGTAGCAGATTTAGTGTCACCCAGGGTGCACCGCCTGTGGAGGCCTGTTACTTTACACTCTGCTGAAGTTAATATACTTAACATTTCCGAACTTATTAATGAAATATAATTGCATACTCACTTTCTGTAAACTCTGTCTGCTCTACTTATTCCGGCACTTCCTTTCTCACTAAATAAAATTCACCTATGCAACAGCGTATCGTTCTTGTCAAAAGCATCCAAAGTCAATTCGTATGCTCCGGTCTATTTCTATGTTTTCCTGGAATAGGCAGAAAACACTCGCCGAATTCAACCCCCTTCTCTTCTTACCCTGGTAAATGTTCTCACTGGAACACAGGAATAGTAAGTTTGTACTGCCACGGGTGGCTGAGGTCGTTAAGGCGCGGACTCGTGAGCGGGAAGTCTAGGGTTCCAATTCCGTCAGGACCGTCCTCCCTGATTGAGGTTTTTTCCAGGTTTTCCTCAGTGCTCATAAATGGCAAATGCCGGGGAGGTACGCTAAACTTAGGTCTGGAACGTTTCCTTCCTTAAAAATCCTTTCCCAATATATCATTTCATCTCATGTATCATCAGTGTCCACCGCCTGTGGTACCTCAGTAGTATAGTTACACACTATAAAAAACGTAATTTTGTGTTCTATCTTACCTTGTCCTCAACGCCTCATCACAGGCAGGGATTCACTTTCCTTGCCATTTCTCTTGCTTCACTTTGTATAGTTTTCCTTTCTTTCGTTGTTTGTATCTATGTGCACTCATTATTTATATCTATGTACATATGGTAGAACATATCTATGTGAAACTATACACTAACACTAAATCATGCAATGCAAAACGTCCAACTACTCACAATTAATATAATGCACTTGTTAAAGTAATGACGCTCAGAAACATAATGGACCGCCATTAAGTGTATTTGAATAAATAATACATATGAAACCGTTTGCGTGTAGTGTTTTGTTTGGGAGATTAAAGTCCTCCTTTCTCCCTGCATGCGTCGCTAGCCAACTCTTTAGCTTGAGGTGGAATTTATGACTGCGCCCCTCATTAAATTAGAGTTATCGTATTAATTAATTTTATGTAACTTCCTTATTATAGTCATGAGTGTAGTAGTATCATTTCTATCTTCTGTACATTGAAATATTGTGTATGATGTGATTTTCTTACCAGAATTGAACTAATCTTCTGTTCTTGACCTGAAAACGAGAACGGAGAAACCTATATCCATTATAAACAATATTTTATCCTAAGCAAAATGGCACACCGATATTTCCTGGAGAATTTCTAAAGCAAGGTCCGTGGAAAAGATATTTCTTTTTATATTATCTGAAAGCTTTGTTGTTGTTGTTGTTATATTAGGCAAGGAGGGGCGTAATATAAACAATTCCAGCTATTGGGATAAAATGACAGGTCGATAACCTCTTGAAGGGTGGAAACTAACTGCATATGTGTGTGATGTGCTGAGAGTCACGTAGACATCAATAGTCAATCAGGACAAATAATGACCAGAGGGAAATATTATCCAATAGCAACGCATAGTTGGGAGATGATATTCTAGATTTTTCCCCAATAATATTTTAAAAGAATAAAGGGCACGTCAGACAGACCGGCCGACCCCCACGTTTACTTAAGCTTACTCTTCTGGGGCTCAGGGACCAGTCTTTCACCAATGTCTTAAGTCTTTCGCCAGTTTTCGCGGTTCTTGGTCAGAGGCAGCTTCTCAACTCAGCACTCAGTAGTCATTGTCATTACGGAACCATTTGGTTGTCATAGTTTGATCAGTCTTGTCAAGTTTAGCTGTGCATCAATAATTGCATCATTACCAGTTTTAGTGAGTGAGCAGCAGGATGTTTAGGAGTTGTCAAAGTGCGTCAGGATCACTATATAATCATCATAGCTAGTGCAAAAGTGGTACATGTAACAAGAAATTCTCCAAGGAGTAACGGTGTCTCACTAAATGGAACAAACTTTGATAATAAATCGTACTGCATATCATAACATTACATATCTTGTTAGCCACCTGGTTCGTTTCCTCACTCCTTACCCTATGGTATCAAGAAGACTATAAAAATATCCAACAAGAGTCTCGTTGGCGGAAACTATAAGTAAGCGGTAATAAAATCGTCGGGAAAGGAACAATATTATCCCTGAGAATGAATCAATTAATGATAATCCTTTCTAAAATCCTCCCTCTATTTCTTGCACATTAATTATACCCATTAATTCTGCTGCAAGTTTGTAATATTAATTAGTCGTCTTACCAACTTGGTACCCCATCATTACAAACTTTGTAGTTAGTCTTATTAATTCTGAACTCCTTAAAAGCTGTTTTATCCAAAAGGCAGAATGTTTTAAGAAGGAAAAGAAAATCATGCAACAATAAGAAAACTGAAATCATGAATATCATTAGCTTAAATAAAGTTGCTTAGAAACTGGAGAAATGACAACTTTATGCCAGTTTGTTTGAAGTATTAAAACTGGAGAAAGTCACTTTTTCAAGAAAGGTGTTTGTTTATAACCGAAGAAGCAATATATATATTCTTTATTTAGCTAGGGGCTAATTATAATTTCTATGATGGTAAATTTCAATGTACTGTTAGAAATATTGACATTCCCACATTACGAGTTTTGCATGACAGTTGGGCCTTCCTTATACGTATTTACGTACAAACCAGAATTTTCTCGTGGTCTTTAAGGCGACACAGATGAACAAGCGTTAGACTGTTCATCTGTCACCCTGATTATCCGCGCTCATTCCAGCAGATGGAAATGAGTTTGGTGACAAACGAAGTGGCACCAAGGCAGGCCGGTATTCTCCTGGTGCTCCGTTTTCCTCTGTCATTGCTGCGCTATTGTCCTATCCCAACCTTCACCTTCACCATTTGGAGTAATGTACTCCACTGATTCTCGGCGGCGCATTATTACAAAATGGAACACACTGTTGACCTCTGCAACTGTGTGAACCATACCAACGCATTTGCAATTAACTCTAATACAGAGGCTTTGTTTGTGGCTAACTCTTCACAGTTCCATGAAACAGGGAGTAATGACTGTATTAGATAAGGCAATTTGCTATTCTTACCTCCCCACACCCTTTTCTTTTCATTTCTTCATTGTTTTAGATAGAGGTTTTTACAAATAGTCAGTAACTTTGCTCAAATTATGAATGTCGATAATAATTTAGATCGCAGGTTCCAATGCTCTCTTGATCAATCTGTCAGTCTTTCTAGATAATGTTTTCTCTCAGCTCGCAGATGGAATATTAGGTAACTCATGCGCTTTTTTGCACTTTCATTTAGAGCAATTAAAATTTTCATTACTCATTACTAGAGATCTGACAAATTCTTCGTGGGCACCATATCAGCACACGAGGTAGGTTCATACGTTTCCGGCTTCGCCTTCACAAAATCCTTATCTAGTGTCATACCTTATCTGTTAAGTGATAATTGCAGCTGCAACTGTGTTCAGTTGTACAGATATAGTTGCATAAAGAAGGCTATATGTAGAAGATTGTGACATGTTCATAATGGAGCTTCGAACTGTTATTAAGCTCTTCACAAAAGAACGATTTACTCCAAATGAAATGAAACAGCAATTCAGCGGCGTATAAGTGGAAGCGTCCCCCTAACATTATACTTTAAAAGAATGGGCCAAACTTTTTGAATGGGTCGAGAAAGCATTGAAAACGAAGAACGCGCAGGTCGGCACTTTAAGGTGCTCACTCCTGAAAACATCGCTCGCTCTTGTAGATGGAGAAATTATGGAAGACCGGCGGCTCAAAGTTACAGAAATGGTAGCAAGGTTGGACCTTTCTAAAACAACGGTCTTTCGAATTATTCATGAACATTTAAACATTAATAAGGCTAGTGCAAGATGGGTGGGTGCCCTAGACTTTTTCCTTAGCCCAAAAGCAGCAACGCGTCATCTGTTGTCAGGCATTTTGGAGCTCTGCAATGGAAACGAGAGAGAAGTTCTGCAAACCATTGTTGCAGGAGATGAAACTGTGGTCCTCTACTATGATTCCTTGTCCAAAAGAGAATCAATGGAGGGGCATAAACCTGGCGAAGCACCGACTCTGTCAACCAAGAAGATCATGGCCACAATCTTTTGGGACTGTAAAGGAATACTCTTCATTGACTTCAAGCAGAGGAACACCACAGTAAATGGAGCTGGCCTACTCCATAGACTACGTGCTGGCATCAAAGAGGAAAGGTGAGTGATGGTGTGCGCCTTCTTGACGACAACGTGCCTTAGTACACAGCTGTTGTTGTAAAGAAAACTGTGAGGCAATATGTCTTCAAGATCGACCATCTCCTCTACAGCCCAGATCTAGCTCCCAGTGACTATTTTCTCTTCTCGAAACTCAAGAAGGGCCTTCGAGGAAGTAAATTTAGTGTGACGAAGAAGTGATGGATGCTGTTTATGCCCATTTTGCAGACAAGACGTATGACTATTGGGTTGGGGGTTGCAATGTTAATTCAAAGACGTGAGAAGTGTATTGAAATAAAGGGTAACTTTATTGAAAAGTGAAATATAGTTTTGTATTTATCATATCTAGAAAATGGTTAGGCCGGAAACATATGAGCCCACTCTCGTATAAGGAAAGCTCGGAAAAAGGCAAACAGATGGCATTACTGTAGCGTGTGTAAACATCGAAAAAAAGAAGTAATGTGTACACTGGAGCACACCTAAACGATCCTCAGTCCGAACAGAGAAATTAAATGTAATACATAAACCAAAACTCTTCAAACATAATTACACTACATCTTTTTATCCTCCCTGTCCTTTCTCTGCATGAATGAAACATGAGCTACTAATTTTGCCAGGATATCATTTTACCTTTTTATAACGAAAATCTTAAATATTTAATTATTTTTCTCAATATTGCCCTCAAAACTTTAATGTGATTTCACTCTTGCAAGAGACAAGTTATTTTCCTTATGCGAAATTTCCTTGTTTATTTTACAGTAGTTATGAAAGTGCTTTCATATACATGTCCATGTCATTGAATTCTATTTTATTTGGAGCTGATCTGATTTAATTTTGTGCTGTCATGTCCCTTTTCTTTTGCAAGCTCACCTTCCTCATGATTGTAGCCTTATGAATTGTGTCATGCCACATGTTCTGTGACCTACGTATAGTTATTTCATTGCTTTTCTCGTGTTTACAAAGAATAATTAACTCTTAAATGACTTGCCTAGTTGCCTCTGCAACATCTGCCTTTTCCGAAACGTGGTCACTGAACCAAGAACTGTCGTGCATTAAGGGAACTTTTGTGTTTGAGAACTGAGATTACTAGTGACTTAGGAAGACGGGCACGTGCCTTAGATAAACTTAACGAAATGTGAAAGCCGCAGAAACTCTCCGTATACGAAGCAGAATTGCAGTTGTGCCGGTAGAGCTGTTAGGAGCAGTATATCCGGCAGTAGTATGATCTACAATGACTTATGGGGACAAAATTTGGGGTTTGGGAACGAACAGAAAAATTAGATGGGGTGAGAACCTGGGTGGGGAAGGATAGAGCAAAGTGCAGAATCCTGGGGAATCTGATGCCTATAACGAGATCATAGAGTGCAGGATCCGAACATAGTACCGGCGATCTGCTACCAAAGTAGTTGAGAAAGGAAGAAAATAAGATCTGGATTTCAAAATTAAGAAGGGGTTAGGAAAATACCGGTATGGGTAACATTTGGATCTTAGAGTGGGGAAACAGGAGGGAAATTAAGAGACGTATGAGAGACATTAATAGGCAGCTGACTCTTTCGGAGTGTGCAGAAAAAGTTTCGCTGGAGATACAAACGGAACTAAAAACCGTAGAGGGTACACACTCAGAAATCAGGGGCTCACTTAGTTTAGGTTAGACGCTTGGTTGCTGACTAAAGTAACAGATAGATAGATCCTTTCTCCGCACT
>CM060839.1:70692904-70730404 GCA_030762175.1 Metallyticus violacea | reverse complement strand
GCCTCGTTAACTTAAATAACAAAACAAAAAAATATAAAAAGTAGGTAGGCATCACATTGTTCGGATTCGCTTGTGCCATTACATTGTTTCATTATGCAGCCTATCAAATGTTCTTTGGAAATAAAACGTTTATATGTGCTTTGTGGCATGCTCCCTTTATCCCGATTGCGATTCTTTTGTTAAAAATATTCAGTTTGACACAAAAGAGCTCTGAAAAAAGTATAGATATCTACTTATAAGCTATATGCTGTAGTTTCTGTCAGAGGTCTAAGTGAAATATGTTTTTATATATTTCAATTGAGCATACACTTTATCTTTCGATGCTCGCGGAAATGGAGTGAAAGCGGCAATATACGAGAGCTCAGTTGCATGCGCTCTGCCCGACGCGTGAAAATAGTAAAGCGTGCTTGACTTTCTCAAAGAATGCTGAACATTTTCTCGGTTTGCTGCGAGACCACTTTGTTACGCACTTTGCAACTTGCTCCGGAATTATTGATTATTTCTTCTCATGGGTTTATTGTATATCACCTAATATTCGCGGACTGGATTTATAGATCCCATCTTTTGAACTGCCACATAAAATACAGGACTTAATTGCACTGCACACAATAATAAACAACATGTGCGTCCTTGAATGGCAGTGCCGTAGCTGCAGGGCCATTAAAATATATCTGCCGCACACACTGCATATGCGTCCTGTACCCTGTTCCACAAAAATATTGTCTAAATATATACAATAGTATTAGTATAAGTCCTTGTAGCTTTCCCTTCCACTAAAGAAGTGCAACGCTTGTAAAGTATTAGTAAAAAGTTACAAATGACGTCATATAAGAGCAAGATGAGGAACAGCTGTTTGCCATACGTCGCCATACCTTGAATTAGGTTATGTCCACTCTTTATGGATTTTTAATGTACAAAGCTATATGAGTTTTGTAATTTTGCTCACACATAATGATAAGTTAAATATTACGTTATGCATTTATCAATATCGAAGGGTAATAATCCACTTGAGACCACGGTCCCATTTTGGAGCATCAATTTCAGACGTCGAAAGATGGCAGAAGAATAGAGTTTCCCGATTGAGCTCGTCATTTATTTTGTTTCTTCATTTTATTTGTTTATATTGCTTGACAATCACGTTCTTATTATAAGCAACAAAAAAAAAAAACCGAAAGAAATTATTTTCTGGTACATGGCAAGAACCTTAAAAATACATTAACTAAAATGCTGGTCTGAAATATGCATTTGAAACAGGAAACGCCAATATCAGCACTTAACCTAACTTTATCATTATACACAAATATTTATTCTTTCTTCAGAGTAGGTCCTGGTGGTGTAGTGGTTACCATACTTGCCTCCTATACCCAAATCGCGGGTTCGAACCCGGCCAGGACCGATGGATTTTTTCGGGCGTAAAAATCCTAAGTATGGCTTCCTTCGGAAGGGAAGTAAAGCCGTGGGTCCCGTGTCGTACATTTACGGCACGATAAAGAACCTCAAGCCTGAAAGAGAGGCCTCTGAGCAAAATTTGTCGGCCGTTTCACGCCCTGAGTTCAATGGGGCGCTGATGACCTGAAATGTTAAAGAGCATCCATAAATAAATCAATCAAAAAAAAATCAATCTTTCTTCAGACATATTCCTATTCTTATCATCACCACGTTCGCTAATACTCAATACATTTGGGTTAATTGACTTCCAAAAACATTAAAAGGATAATACATTTTGTGCTAGTACTTGAAGTTACCGATATTGCTACACTTGTAGAGAAATTTATAGAAATTACCATTGCCCAACAAACACTAATACTTCTGTGGAACAGAACAATGAAAATTCACTTGTACATTTGTAAGTATGGAGTTGTAAAGTACAAGCGTAACAGAAACCTTTGTGGAACAGAATTTTACTAATAACTACAAGTTACAAGTCTATACACTGTAATGTATTAGACCACACTTTTGTGCAACAGACCCTGAAGGAACGTCACTGCATTGACCAGTATTCCCGTTTCGCATTCTTTCCTAGTCATCTCTAATCCTATGATCGCCTGGAAATGCATTCACAATATATAGTAGGCATAATAATGTGTTCTATTGTTGGTATTTGACTGCCAAAGAGCGAATTTCAACTCTCTTCTAGCAAAAAGTCCATTTAAAAACAGTTCTGCTCGTTTTGCACGAAGAGAGTTTATTAAAACATTTCCCAATGCAGTGTCCCTTCAAGAAGCGCTAAACAAAGATCAGTGAATCGATCTGACTTGTTGGGCAGATTATGTTGATTGGTTTATTTATGGACGCCCTTTAACATCTCAGGCATCAGCGTCTCATTCAATTCGGGGCGTGAAACTGCCGATAAATTTTGCTCAGAGGCCTCTCTTTCAGACTTAAGGTTCTTTTTTGTTTGGCAGAACACGCAACCGAATAAATGGGGAGCCTTACTAGAGTGTTCACCGCAAAAATAAATAGTTAAACTTGCATAATATACAAACGTTTCTCCATCTTCTGTAAGAAACGCAACAACATTACCAATGTTAAAACCACAGAGCTATACAATTCATATTTGCAAGAAAGTGATCCGTTTGAAAAAATGGGTTATTGCGATTGGTTTCTGGATGAACGTGAAGTAAGCAGAATGGCGAGCTTAGACGAGTGACAACATATTGGAGCTTGTATACCAGCAAAGGATATTTTCCAAGTGTACTCTATGGCAAGCTTCATAATCAGAGCCTGGAAGTTAGGGAAAATACTTTTCTTATCTGAGTGGGTATATTTAAGAGTCAGCTAGAAATGAACATGATTCCGCACATTTGGAGTTCGTAGGGCCAATGTTTATTTTGTCTTTTTTGTATATTTTGGCTTATTGCATTTTTTAAGGTTTGAAACCTTTTTTCCTCTTTTTCCCATTTTGGATAGTATTGAATTTTTTTTTTTCATCTTGTTATACATGCATTTCTTTTCAAGTAGTAAAAAACTTTATCTTCAATCCATTCACTTAAGCGTTTTAAATAGTAAAAAAAAAAAAAAAAAAAAATTAGTGAAAGGAAAGCATACTTCGGGCATACGAATATTAGGAGGTAGAGAGGAGGAGGAAAGTATTGAGTTTTGAATAGTCCTGGAGAGTGACCTTGATTGGATCTGGACAATTCTAGAAAACTTCTCAGCTGTAACTAACAATTGCAAACGAGAAAGATGAGAGTGGAACAGTTTTGCAATAAACCGTCCCTACAATATGTTCAGAACGAAATTAAGAGAGATACTAACCTGGCTCCGCTATAAACGCAAAAACAGAAAAAAAACTCGGTCAGAAACTACTGCACATTTTTTGTTCATTCACCAGGACTATTCAAAACGAATTTACTTTGACTTTATCACATTTCCATAATGTCCTAAAATGTGAATGTTCTGTTGTAACTGGTGTGCGTTCTTCCGAAATAATTTATTTTCAATATACTTCAATCACTTCAGTGGAAGTAGAATATTCCCTCTGACAAGCGGCTGACCATGACAATTAATACTTTGAAGAATTATCTTCTTGTTGTTTGTAACGAATAAAAATGAACTTAAGTACTTTAATTATGTGATAAATATATTATTTAGTATAATAAATTCCTATTTTTATTAATGAGTGATATTACTCTCTGTTTTGATTTTAATAAATTCCTATTTTAATTATTTTAAGTACCATTTGGCCTGCCTATTTAAACAAAATAAATACCAGAACTTCTGGGCTCTGTTCATAACCAACTTGCACTTTCCACATTGTACGGAGAATGTTACCAGCTGATGTTCGACCTATCGCCCGAAAACCAGACTCTGTAGTTGTAGTTGTAGTTGTAGTTGTAGTTGTAGTTGTAGTAGTTCCTGTACACGAGCATGGAATGATAAACTGTACGCCCCGCTGAAACGTTGGTGAATGAAATTTAAGGTAGGCAAAGGTAACATGTCATAGCTAAAGAATATTACAGAAAAGCCAGCTTAGAAATGTTCACGTGATGTTTAACTTTCACGCAGTAGTGCTGAAAATTTCTGTCCTAAATGTCTTCATAAAATGTGTAGGTTAAGCATTTCCAAAACTTTACAAAACTAACAAACTACGAGGGTAGGTCCATAAGTTTCCGGCCTCACCGATAAAGATTATCTCCTTCACAAAAGTCTTATCTGGTGTCATACCTTATCTGTTAAGTAAATAATTGCAGCTGTAAATTCCGCCCCACTGTGTTCAGTTGTTCAGATATAGTTGCATAAAGAAAGTCACGTGTAGAAGATTGTAACACGTTCAAAATGAAGGTTCGAGCTGTTATTAAGTTCTTCACAAAAGAGGGATATAACTCCAAATGAAATTAATTGGACGGTGTATATGGGGATGCATCCCCCTCATATTCTACCGTAAAAGAATGGACCAAACTTTTTCGAATAGGTCGGGAAAACATTGAAGATGAAGAGCGTGCAGGTCGGCCATTGGAGACGCTCACTCCTGAAATCATTGCTATTGTGGAAGGAGAAATTATGGAAAATCGGCGGCTCAAAGCTACAGAAATAGCAGCAAGGTTGGACCTTTCTAAAACAATAGTCCTTCGCATTATTCATGAACATTTAAACACGAATAAGGTTAGTACAAGATGGATGCCTATACTTCTTTCCTCAGTCCAAAAGCAGCAACGAGTCATCTGTTGTTAGGGATTTTTGGAGGTCCGCAGTGGCAACGAGAGAGAAGTTCTGCCAACCATTGTTACAGGGGTGTAACTATGGTCCTCTACCATGAACCCTTGTCCAAAAGAGAATCTATGGAGTGGCGTAAACCTGGCAAAGCACCACCGCCTTTAAAGAGCAAGGTCACTCAGTCAACCAACAAGATCATTGCCACAATCTTTTGGGACTGTGAAGGAATACTCTTCATTGACTTAAAGCAGAGGAACACCACAGTAAATGGGGAGTATTGTGCTGGCATACTGCACAGACTGCGTGCTTCCATCAAAGATCAAAGGTCAGGAAAGGTGAGTGATGGTGTGCGCCTTCTTCACGACAACGCACCTGTGCACACAGCACAGGAAGCTGTGAAGAAATGCGGCTTCAAGGAAATCGACCATCCACCCTACAGTTCAGATCCAGCTCCCAATGACTATTTCTTCTTCTCAAAACTCAAGCACGACCTTCGAGGAAGGGAATTTAAGTGTGACGAAGAAGTGATGGATGCTGTTCATGCCCATTTTGCAGATAAGACTTCTGACTATTTTGGGATTGAAAAGGTTAATTCACAGATTTGAGAAGTGTATTATGGTATTATGGTAAGAAGTGTAATAAATGGTAACTATATTGAAAAGTGAAATATAGTTTTTATCTTTATCATACCTAGAAAATGGCTAGGTCGGAAACTTTATATTATTTGCCCGTTCTTCCAGTTGTTTTCTGCTGTTTACTTCAATTAGAAATATAACGTCGTCGGCATAGGCAATAGTGTTCAGTATATTAATGTCGTTATTTAAAGTATCCAATATGGGTTTCCGAGATAATGTGCCAAAAGATCGGCCCAAGGTTCGAACCCTGGGGACTCCCTTTCGTTATTGTATATATATCCTCCTATTTAAATCGTAGCCTTTTAACGGGATGATTTCTGAGATGTCGATTGAATGAATGAATGATGTTTAACGCCCGTTTTTACTACTGAGACACCACAGACTATGGACACTGATGATACACGAGATGAAATGATACATTGTGAAAGGATTTTTTTTTTAAGGAAGGAATCGTTCCAGGTCTAAGTTTACGGTTCCTCCCGGGTCATTTATGGGGACTGAGGAAAACCTGGAAAAAAACTCAGTCAGGGAGGATGGTCCTGGCGGTATTCGAACCCAGACCTCCCGCTCACGAGTCCGCGCCTTAACCACCTCGGTCACCCATGGCGGTGAGATGTCGATTGGATATATGACTCGAGTATTATTAAATGTATGATTCATGCTAATCCTTTTTAATGTGTTTAGTACTTCATCTGTATGAGGTTCATCAACAGGAAGCAGTTTGTTTAATAAGACATTAATTGAGTCTCTGCAAGTACATTATTAGATTATTCCATAATCTTTATTGAAAGTAGTTAAAATTTCTGTTTTTTTTTTAATTTTTTCCATAATTATTTTGTATTGAATACCCCAGACGTTAGGGGTATTCAATATTATTTTCTATACATTATTTTCTATTTATTTCTATGCATTATTTTCTATACATTTCTACCGGGAGTTATTTCTAGTTTCATTTAGTAGACGTTTAAAACTTTCTTTTGCTTCTCTATAGTTTAAGTTATTTTCCCGTTCATCTGCTATTATTGTTTTTCGGTATATTCTTCTAGTCTTCCTCATTCTTCTTCTGGCTTTTTGTAATGCATTGGTTCAAACTTTATCTGTATATGTTTTAGGTTTTGAAATGGTACGCAACCAGAAATTGCAATTTTGATTTGGCTAACCCTTGCGCTCCTTGATCAAGAGAGTGCTCTGTATAATTTAACTGTAGATTGTTAAAAATCTTTTATCATTTTTGTCCAGTTGGCAAGTAAACCATCCGTTGCACTAGAACTAATGAACATTGTTTCATGGGAGACTATCAACGAAGAATTAATAAACCCGCGTTCAAAGATATTTGCATTAATCTCATCATACAAGTTCGCCATTGAGTTGCCAATGCTCTTGAAGGAATACAGACGCTCAGAACCCCATAGTCTCTCTGCCTCCTGCATGACGTGTCATGACGTGTCATTTCGTGAGAAATGTGCTCAAGATATTGCAACGCTGCTGCTGGGTCGGCACGGTTGAAATACGTGTAGCAGTATTTAGTGTGTTTTCAATTTGGTTACGATAGTCAAAAGATGGCCGACTGTTAACGTTAATAAGCGTGGTAATCATATGCTCTTGTTTGAAAGTTTGGTATTAGCAAATTCCGAAGGAACAAAGCTATGCGGTTACACCCATGAAGCAATTTATGAAAAATGTCTTCCAATCTCCATTGATCCTACCTGTTATGCACCCAAAATGACAATGAATTTATATATATATATATATATATATATATATATGTGTGTGTGTGTGTGTGTGTGTGTGTGTGTTTGTGTGTGTGTAGTACATTTATTTATTTTTTATTTTTATTTATTTATTTATTTGTTTGTTTATGGGGTTCAAATTGTGTGTGTCCGTTAACACTTTAGCGGTCATAATTTTTGTTTTTTGTCAACGAAACTCGTCATAAACTAACAAACAGTTCTTAGAGTTCGTTAACAAGCAAACTTGAACCATTGGTGGTGGCGGTTACCAAAAGCGGAATTTTTTTTAAAAAATTGAAAAATCGTTCTAGGGACTGCAATTTTTGTTTTAGCCATTAGCAGAGGAGTATTCCTGATAAACGAGTAGGGGTTAAAGCGACATTTTAAAATTGCTCTAGCGGACGGTATTATAATAAAAAACATTAAGCAAACTCAGTATATGTCATTGAAATAAAATAAGAAAAATAGTTTATGAAAATCAATGAAATCGGACTAATAGGAGGGAGGTTTGCCTGAAATTCAAAATTTAAAACTCGCTCTAGTGGCATTAATATTTGTTTTTTCGCAACAAAACTTCTTATATAATATTTAAATTAAATAAAAAAAATAGTTTCTGAAAATCTGAGAAATCGAGCCATTAGAAGAGGAGATTTACCTGAAACCCAAAATTTAAAAATCGCTCTAGCAGCACCTTTATTTGTTTTTTTTTTTTTCCATCAAAACTCGATATATACCATTTAAATCAAATAAGAAAAATAGTTTCTGAAAATCCGTGAAATCAGAATATTAGGAGTGGGAATTTATCTGAAATTCAAAATTTAAAAATTACTCTAGCGGCACCAATATTACGCAATGAAACTCGGTATATGCCATTGAAATAAAATAAGCAAAATAGTTTCTGAAAATCAGAGAAATTAGACCATTAGGATTACCAAATTAGGAGTATACCTGAAAACCGAAATTTAAAAAGGGCTCTTGCGTTTAATTTTCTCTATATTTTTTAACCCTCTTGATATCACGCGGTAGCGTGGTCGCCAGAACCGATTTGGTAGTCTTCTTTAATGCAATTCAACATTTCCAGCGCCGATCTCGTCGGCCGGCTTAAAATTCTATGATATACTTATTTTTGTGATAGCCTACGGCGAGGGAACGCAAGCTCTTGAAAAGTAATAGTTCCAACATTCATTAGATATTGTAATGAGGGATTTCCGACTTTCACAAGGTGGTATTTGCGTTTAAAGTAACACTCAGTTCTTGCCTCATTATGGTGTTCTGAGGGTTTGAAAATGACAATTTGTTTCCGTGATGTTTCTGAGGCAGGCGTAAATGACGATAAGATAATTGCCTATTTTGAAGAGTGCGATGCTAGTGCTGATGTTTTGATATCCGATAATGAAAGTGATAATTTCAGTTCTGATGGTAGTGAAGGAATTATACAGGCACGGCCCCTGGTTCTCCGCAACTAAAGAAAAGGTGTTTGTTAGTCAATTCTCTCAACACTAACACTACTGCTACTGTTCCGATCATGACAACCTTGACTCCCAAGAACATTTCACAGTCCTGTGTGTGGTGTGAACATTCTGCTAAGAAAAATGCAAAGACAAAGTATAATTTGTACCCGAAAGAGATCGTGTACAGTGTGATCAATGCTTGCAAACTAAATGTGCAGCACAATACAAGTGCCGTAATTAAAATAATATCAATGTTAAGGAAAATATAAATAACACGTGGAGTGTACTGTTACCAGAAACCTCTTTCTTCGTTTTGTGTTAGGCCTAGGTAATATTTCAGTTCCGCATGCTTTTCTTATTTGTATTACATTATCAGTATTAATATTTAAGCAAAGCCCAGTGTTTTGAGATATCGCGAAGTATAAAATATAACATATCATCTAATGATAAGTCTTCATTGCTGCTTGTATGGGTGAATACAATTAACTAGTTCACTTTTCTTTCCCTAATTGCACACAAGTTTAATTTATTAAAATGTATAGTCGCAAAAGATCAGTTTGCATAACGCGTTTTGTGCCATTTTGTTCATAAATGAACACCCTTATCATCATGAACACTTAAGTTTATGTATACCTTAATTTTGAAGTTGATAATTAAAACCAAAACACGAAAACCGTATTTATCTCTTGAAAATATTTAATACCGGTTAAAACAATGAGCATATTTTAAAGTTATTATATTTTGTGTTACTATTAACCAATTTTATACAGTATGTACTCCTTATACGGAAAATTTTGTCTGCTATTCTTAAATTTATAGAAACAATTTTTGAAAGTGGTGCACTTTACGGTTGTAAAATGCAGATCGACGCGAGGCAGGAAAAGGGTTATATTAAGGGACAAGTTAATTCAGCATATTAACTGTATTTATAACAATGCATATGTTTTATATTTAACAAAAGCAATGTCGTGAAGACAGAAAATGTGAAATATCAATCTAATATGTGTTTCAGAATTTTATTTGTATGTAAAATATTTGCAATGCATGTTTTTACCATAATAACATTTAAATTAAATTTCAGAGTTAATTAAAATCGATGAAACTTTCGATTGTTTATTGTCGATGATGTATATTTACTTATTATATTGACTTGTTTTTAAATAGTAGCATGTTTTTTGTTTTAGTGAAACATATGAACATCATATTCTTAAATACACAATGTAACTCGAAACTTTCTGTTATTTCTCTCTATTTTAGTGAAAATAAAAATGATATCAACGGTTTTCAGTTCATAAACACAATTATATTTAAAAATGTTTAAAAATACCCGCAAAGTATTGCTTTGTCTATCAGTGATTACATATTTCATTTAATTAATAGCATACAATTAATTTTTGTTGTTTAATCTCAATAATAATAATAATAATAATTTTATAATTGTGGTTTCTTTTTCTTTTTTTCCTTTTTCTTCCTTTTTTTGTGATACTTATAGATTGCAACTCTTATAATTTTGTTTCCCTAATACCACACAGTAATATATCTTATTTCATTTCATTAATTAACAAGGGCATAATTTAGATGTTATTTTCTTTTTTGAAAATTACTCTCCTAGGTAGGGCATTCGTTTAGTTATCGCAGTTCCTACATGAAGGACTTTTTTAATCAACCTAGTAGTATTGGGTTCAACTTGCTATAAATCTTACGTACGATTCTTATTAAATCAATTACTGAAATAAAATGTCTATTCAGGCATATACTCAATATATTAATCAACACTCTCTGCAAAATATTTGTTAAGTTAATTCATTGGTTCGCTGTATTTAGCGTCCCTTTGGTCATGAAATAAATGGTGTTTAAAAGAAAGTTTCCAAATATTCTTACTTTAGATATACACAGTTAAAAGAAACACGCCATCATAGTGCAAATCATACCTTCTAAAATATAACATATTTTATAAGCTTTAATATTCTAAGATATGCTATATGCTATACTTTTTTGTATTAATTTGTATACTTTTGCTCTGTGAAGGCTTCCACAATATTTTTTCGGCGTAAAAATCCTAAGTATGGCTTCCTTCGTAAGGGAAGTAAAGCTGTGGGTCCCGTGTTGTAGATGTACGGCACGTAATAAAATCTCAAGCCTGAAAGAAGAGGCCTCTGAGCAAGTTTCAAGCCCCTGAATTGAATAGGACGCTGATGGCCTGAGATATTAAAGACCGTCCGTAAATAAAACAAATCAAACTTCCACAATCACTCTTTAAATGGTAGTATTGGCTGTTCTGGATGCTACTCATTTTCGTTTTTTTTTAAATGTGTGTGTGTGTGTGTGTGTGTGTGTGTATACATGAGGTATACATTTAATAGATATTAAATCATTTTTCTAAAACTAGCTTCTGCATTTTCATATACATTATCCTGTTGAGCAAATATGTGTAATTATATTCCATTACAAAATGGAATTCTCTCATGAGGAAAATAAATAAAAGCCCAATTAATTAATCAAGTTGCCATAATCAATAATTCAATAACAAATGGGTTCATAACTTATTTGTAATCAGGTAAAATGTAATATAATATGAGCGTGATTTTTTTTATAGTTTTGGTTTGTTCCATTTTTTATCGATTTAAAATTGAAAGAAAATTTTCCAAGTAAGCACGTGCCTAAAAAAGAATACTAAAACAGTAAAACATATGTTTCAGCATTTTGTTGCAATGTTTAGTGAATAAACATGCAAGACATTAACAATTTTTATAAAGGTTCCCTGTAAATTTGTGAAGTGAATTATTAAACTACAAATAAATTTGATAAAAATAAAAACCTACAAATTACAAAGTTTTATTAAACATCAGCTGTACCTTCAGTACTTTCTAGGTAGTTTCCTTCAGCTTAGTTTATCTAATACAATCACGTCACTGAAAATGTTTTGTCGCATTCTATATCCAATGATTGCAGACTCCTGTAGATTTTAACAGGTCTGTAGTCTCTATTTTTGAATGCCAGTAAACGTTCAACAGCTGGGATGCATTTATGGCACATTCATCGACTTCGTTTTAATGGCGGTTTTTAAAATAAAATGTCAATTAGCAGTAACAAATGGATTGGTTTTATCCTATATTATTCATATGAACGGTAATGCAATGTCCTGGGGTAACTTTTGCTGTATCTGTCATATTGATCTGCATGTAGTTAATTACTTGTGACTTTATTATTTCATATGCTTGTATGTAACAAAATCCGAAAATATAATTCAAGAGGATGCGTTAAACCATCAGGTTCCTGCCTCGCTCCAAACTTTGGCACGAGATTTGACAGACAATGATACCATCTTAGTGAAACAATATTAACTCTTAACATTAAAGAGAAAATACTTTTCCGAGTGAGACAAAAAAAAAGAAGAAGGAAAGAAGGAAGGAAGGAAGGAAGGAAGGAAGGAAGGAAAGAAGGAAGGAAGGAAGGGAGGGAGGGAAGGAAGGAAGGAGAATCAATACATTCCGCTCTTCAGAAAATACAAAAATATTTATAAGAAAATACAAATATTGTCAAAATAATGAATAAGGTAAGGAACTGACCTATTTTGGATATATACGTTTGAATATGTATAAAGCGTTAGCAATAGATTTTATATACCCGTATCAAACATGGGCAAATAACGATTGATTTAATAGACAGTAAACCGTTGTGTATAGCGCTACATGCCCAGAAAATTTACTTTTATGAGCAATGCTTACTATACTGGCACCAAGATAGGAGAAACATCTGCAGAAACATGATGTTTATTTTGAAATATAGCTAACACATTTAGCCTTATGTGTTTTATAAATCTATCTATTGCATATTTGTGAAAAGAAGAAGAAAGAAAGAAAACGTGCTTTATTATTTTTCGAGTTCATTTCCTAATAATGAAATGTAAATATTAGATTTTGGTTCTGTTTCGGACTTCAGTTATTTATTTATGTACCTAGGGCGATTTTATGTGAAGTAGGAGGAAAATTAGTAATTTACCTAATTTAGTTTTAAGTTTTAATATATTTTATTTTTCTACATCATATAAAGAGGAATGTTTATATAAAAAGGACATCCCTAAGTATAATAGATTTTTTAAACAGTTCGTCAAAGCTACCGTTTTAAAAGTGCTTATTTGTGGTCCACCAATTCATTAAAACGTTTATTTTAAAGCTCATACTTCGAAGAACATAATGATTTGTAAAACAAAGTCGTTAATTTACAATATTATAATAAAATATGTTTCACACACGTTTGAACGATTTTCCACAAAGATAATGATGAATAAAACGCGGCAAAATGGCAAATTATTAAGACAAGTAAATATAATGTTCAGAGTTGTGCCTCAAGATAAAGAAACAAGTAAAAAACTGTAAGTAATAGCTAGAAATAGAATAGTCTTACAAACTGCAGTCTCAAGTCAAAGTAGTACAGCTGACTTCTCGCTTGGGTCCCCGAGATCATAAGTACGTGGACTTAACATGTTCAAATATAATTTAACGAGGTTATTTTTTCATACAATTTTATTCAGACAGAAAGAGACATAGAGAGCAGAAAACATTTTTGTTTTTAATGTTTTCGTGGGGAAATTGTTCAAATATGAATAAATTTTATTTAGCTAAAAGTCTAGAGAGTTCCCTATATTTACATATGATTGAAAAGGCTTTATAGTTAAAAAAAACACTATTCATGATATTATGAAGTAATAACAACATTAAGAATCTTTAATGTTTTTTTTTTTTTTTTTTCGTGTTTTGTTCTCCTTGGCATGGCCCACCAATGTAGCATCCAGATCGATGCATGCATGCCTGAAGACGTTTTCACATCTGTACTGATATCCTCTGAAAGTCCGGTGTCATAGTTGCAATGATAAAAACCTTGTCTTTAAGATGACTCCATAGGAAAAACTTCGTGGGGATATTGGTCGTCCGGCCCAGCATTAGGGAAACGTTTATTGTCCAAAATACAGGCGCACTAGCACGGCTTAGTGTCCCGTGTCGTAGATTTACGGTACGTAAAAGAACCTCAAGCCCGAAAGAAGAGGCCTCTGAGCAAAATTTACCGGCCATTTCACACCCTGCATTGAATGGGACGCTGATGACCTGAGATGTTAAAAGAGAGACGATCGTTTAAAAATTGCAAAAAATATTTTTGTACTTCTGTAGTTATTTATGTTTAGTATATTTCTTTTTTTTTTTTTTTTTTTTTAGTTTTATTTTAAAAATAAATCTTTCTTAATTATTCTGTTCATTGTCATAGCAAACCATTTCCTTAGTAATTTTTTTTTTATTTGGCAGTGTTTATCGACGAAACTGTTTAGAATGACATGACCATTTATGAGGTAAAATAGACTAATTTCACAATTGTTGTATTTTCCCACAGATTCCTTGAATAACTTTTGCATTGCCAAAAATGTTTATGGAAATACTTATACTGTTCCTCGTTTTAATATAACTTCATTACTCTTACAAATACAAAAATGCTATTGTGAGGACTGTTAAGAAATGTCCCAAAGCTCTGGCATGGAAAGAATTGTATGCATTTATAGAGCAATCTGACGTCAAGAACTCTGAAGCCCATTTTATGGCGGGAAACGTACTGAATTATTTATGTAGAGTAATTTTACATTAAATAATCACTGCAAATTTCTACCGCCACCTGACCGTATAGATATCAGATCATCTGCAAAAGCAAAAATGGGTTGCAGTTAGTATCTAAACTGCCTTATTAACCACTCAGCGGAATTCTATCGTATGTGAAGGTCACCCTGCTAATCCTCTGTGGAAATAGACATCTGCGGCTATGCACACTACAGGGCCTACCAGTTCCCTGCGCTTGCAGATCACTATCAGTGGCGTCCATATTGCGATTATTAGCACTCTAGAGCCAATGCCTGTCTCCAAAGTCATCTGTCAACTTGTTTCACCTCCGCGTAATTGTTGCGCAAATAAACGCACATAACGTGCGAAAAGTGATCCACCTTTCTGTATTGCAAATACCAAGTCCAGCATATTGTGAGACTTGACATTACAAGCTGACCGCTCCAGCAGCCGGCAGTCCCAAACCGTAGCAAAGAATGCAGACTGGTTAGATTTCAGTAACATTCCTCTCTTAGTTCCAAATTATTAAACTCAAGCTAAACTAACCTAGCATATGAAAAAGTAGAATTTATTCGATCAAGAATACTGTAGAAAAATTATGAAGATTAAAAAAAGATAATAAGTGTATTGTGGATATTTGTTCTTCAAAAGCGTTGATTTTCGCAAATATACAACACATTTGTCGAAATAAAACAAGCAAGGTAATGGACATATAGGAATAAGACATTCACATAAACACATCTCTTAACTATTTTATATAAAAAATTTACAAGGCAATGCCAATTTACAAGGTTCCTTGATATTCGATTTATGTGGATTGGCTCATTAACAATTTCTCTCCCTTTGAACCCAATATTGCCTAGCAGTCTTTGTTCCTATTATCATATTCTCTGCTTAAGCTTTGTGTTTTATGCACTTTCGTAATGAAATGCATGAAGAAAACATTAAAAGCCTTTGAAATGCGGTCACAAATTTTGCTTAATTCTGTCGCTACTGGAAATAAATCTCAACATTCTTAAATACTATCTTTAGTGATACACAAAAACTTAAACATAAAGGAAAAATCGCGCCCAGCAGTACATTTGATAATTTTGTAAAGGCGAATACGAAGGTGCACTATTCTTAAGCTTTTTGGTTTTTAATTTCGCGATTGCACCTAGTTCCATGCAACGCAGTGAAATCGACAATCCATTTGACAGAGTTGAGAGAGAGATTGGGGGGGGGGGGTATCTTTGCAGAGGCTATTATACCAGTTTCCGGGCTTCAGAAAGCTGTTCCAGCATGCAACCGATCTTCTCAGTAAAACAAATAGTTTCAACTTGAATTTATTCCTGCACAGATAGTTCAATTATAATTTGTTTTTCTACACGTCTTAATTTCCTCTCATTTATCTTTTCCAAAGATCACGCAAGAAAATTAGAATATGTAAATATTAATTTAATACATAGATGCATACTTTTGTAAATAAAAACAAAGTATATCTGCATAAAATTATATTCATATCCAAATAAAAAATGCTTTAAATTGGGCTAAGAATGTTTGCTTATATAAGAAATTAAGTTTTAGAAAGTAGAACACATTACAATTAAATAATGTTTACAATATGTAAACAATAACACTTCTGTATTTGTTTTGCGTTTCGCTTCAATTAAAATAAAAAAGGGGGGAAGCTGCTCACAGAACGAAAGTTCAAAGTCAGAGTTTTAAAATTTAAAATAATAAAAACCACCAAGCATGGCATTTTGTCATAGAAGATGTTAGAGAGACATCTCTAAAGAGAGTTTTCATTCACGCACTTTATTTAGTTCTTCTTGTGAAATGGGTGCAGTTTCTCTCTTTGTATTGTTATTATCAGTTCTTCCAATCCAAGTGTGTTATTCATATACTTTGTTTCAAGTTCCCCAAAGATACTAATTGCATATGGTAAGATCTCGGGATCGCGTAGTCCATACTCCCTTACTGATGACCAGACATCGGAATTCTTAAGCACTTAACACTAAGTTAGGTACACTCAAACACACACAGGCAGTGAGCCAACGCCCGGCATGTAAACAAGGAATGGTGAGTGACAGACGTAAGGGGGGGGGCGGTTTGTGGTACTCGTGACCTATTGTAACCGCAGTGTTGCCTACAGTTCAATATCAACATAACTCATTCCGCTTTTAGTGCTTACAAATTCTGTTATCTACTTTGCTCAAAATGTTCCTCAATTTAAGCAGACGGCAGATTAGCGTGCGCACTGTATTGGAGTCGTGTTGAAAAAAATGCTTGTTTACATTGAATGTTCCACAATTCTTCAAAAGAAAGAGAGAAAGAAAGATTTAGTTATCTCTGTATCTCTGCACATTCACAGACTCTTTAATTCTGTAAACACTCTCTGCACACCGTACACCAATTATTAGTTCGTGCAATGGCATTTTGTATAGAACATTAGGTTAAACCTGCACTCCAGTTTATCGCCACAAGGCAGCAATTTTAACCGTGTCCGCGAAAAAAAAGTGCATCAACAGAGTCAATAATGTAGAACGTAGGCTTTCACGGCTGGTGTCAACTAGTGAGCTGAGTCTTGCGGACTGTAAGGCTGCGGTCCTTAACCTTCCCTGACGCTTCGTCCACGACTGCGGTGGACATCTTCAGTGGTGTGTTCGGCATAATCTTTTTGAAGATGAGGCAGTCACTGAGATTGATTTACATTTTAAATGTGTTTTTAATAGTTTCAAAATTATTCTCTTATTTCATTTACTTTTATTTATTTTATTTTAATTGTTGAATATATGTTTAATATCTTATTGCGGATATCTTGTGGTAAATCAAACATACCAAGCACATTGTAAATGCACGTACCATCAAAACCGCCACGGATGGCCGTGATCCTTAAGGCGCGAACTCGTAAGCGGGAGGTCTGGGGTTCGAATCTCGCCAGGACCGTCCTCCCTAACTGGGTTTTTTCCAGGTTTTCCTCAGTCCTCATAACTGGCAAATGCCGGGAAGGTACCCTAAACTTAGGCCTGGAACGTTTCTTTCCTTAAAAAGAAAAAAAAAACACTTTCCCAATATATCGTTTCATTTCATGTATCATCAGTGTCCACCGCCTGTGGTGCCTCAGTAGTAAAAAAAGGGTGTTAAATGCTACTAAAAAAATCATAACACCTGTGTTTTGCTTCCACTGTAATAAAGATACTCCTATTGTTTATGTAACGCAAATGCGTTTCTTCTACTGGTAAAATTTTCACTTTTTTCATATGCTAAGGCTGAAAACATCTTCTCCTATTATTTGGGCTAACTTTTCAAAATATCTGTTCAGCTGCACTAATTATAATTTGTCGCAATTTCTTTCATGCGATTTCTACATCGTTATCGTTTTCTTTCAGAACTCCATTTCCGACGATTATTTTCTCCGTAATCTATTTTTATAAGTACCTGCTTTATTGTATAGTTTTAAAAGATTTTTATATTGCATTTCTCTGCCTTCAGGGTTCACTTCTCCGGTACAAAAAGAAATACATTGGGCGAGTATAAAGCAATTGCATCTAAAAAGTTTACGGATTAGGTGCTTAGAAGCAAAATCTCTTATTTAAATTTAGGTTATGGCAGCATTGGATTCACCTTGGCGTTTTATAACAATTATAAAGGTTCTGTGAATCAATAACAACTGTAAATAGATCATTTTCATATTGAAAATTAGGGTTAGAAGTAAGGCCGAAACCTTTATGTTCATTTTTTTTATTTTAAGAAACAAAGTCAACAGTATTTACGTTAACCAATCAGAGTTTCTAGTTTTTATGAGAGCTTCTATCATTATATTTTCCGTAAAATGAATAGATAGAGAAAATAACAGTAAATGTACATAAAAATCCCCAGTGAAATTACTTATGCTGTTCCGTTTTCCTCAGAAGCTAAATATGGGGAAAATTAAGAAGACCCTCTTATTTGCCTACGGACATGGCGGACAGAATAAAAATAAAACGCTGATCGCCATGGTTACTGAGTGGCCACTTCAAACACCCTTTAGCATTCAGAAGGTTGAGATGTTTTTTTTTTTTTCTTCCCAATGTGAGACTATTCTGTTTTCCTACCCCACAGCTCTTTGAGTTTATGAAAAAAAACATAATAAAAATAAAACAGCAATAGAAAACCCCAATGAATATTTCCAAATAATCTTTAAATATTTTACCATAGTGAAGGTTGGAGGGGAAAAGTGTAAACTTTGACCCTTTTGAGACTCAAATTCATAATGGATTTGTGGGATTCTAAAAACATTTTCACAATAAATGCAATGCAGTGTCCTATGTATATTGGTCCAACTTTATGGCTTCCAAGAATATTTCCAACATTTTTAGTATTGATAAACTCGTTTTAAGCAAAAATTTGAGCTGATACAGAGATTAATTAACACACCCGTACATGGGTATCAAGGGACCGTGTGATAAGCGGCTGTTTCAGGGAGCGCATTATTGACAATGAACGGCCGAGGCGATAGAACGTGTCCCTGTATTGTTACACTGTAAACCCTCTTGTCTTTATGAGATATCTTATTGTTACTTTTTATTGTTTTGAAATGTTATGTACATTTTGAAAAGCTGTTATGGAAGTCAAGTTCATGTACTAAAATCTGCAATAATTTTCCTATCTCGATTGGCTCTATCGGAAATTTGTTTTAAAATCAATGAACGCGATTTGTGTCTACAAATTCCATTCTCTGTTTTTTTTAATTAATTTCTACTAAAAGTATCCACAGTAACAATAATTTTAAGAAAACCATTCTGTACTTCATAAGTTTTACCTTCGTGGATTTCCTATAATTTATTTTTCAGAGAGTAAATTTTGTATCGGGGTTCAAAAACATAGTCCTCCTTAGTTATCCACTGTGTTTAGATCTTTTGTGTGTGTGTGTGTGTGTGTGTGTGCTTTGGTGTTATAATTGATTTCTTCCAGCTTTCTGGAATTTGTATAGATATAGAGAAAATGCTATATAAAGGAACCCTAGCAATTATATACCCTCTGGGATAACATCCTATTAAGTGCACATTTTTTGAATTGCTTTCCAGTCTCAAATGAATAAAATCGTTGACAACACATACAGAAACACGACATGGATATGAAATAAATCATTTTATTAAGTTTACGACATGAAATATATAATAAAACAGCTATCGGAAACTGTCACTCCATTAATTGATTTATTGGTGTTGTAGATAGTATTAATAAGCCTTGCTGTTTAAACAACAAGGGTTTGATCCTAACTTTGTAGTGTCAGCTCCAGAGCTTTACAGATCTCTATCATCTTTCCTACAAGTTTGAGAATTATACATGTCCTAGAAATGTTCTTTGTCCGTTTCACACTCCAGTAAGATGTGCTTTGCATTTCCATAGAATGCTCACACAAATTTCCACCGTAGTGTCCTATAGTCCGTAGGTATTTATGAAATAGCCAATATCAAGTTAATCATATTAATAGCTTTCCTGAAAGGAGAAATTATGGAATACCGGCGGCTCAAAATTGTAGAAATAGCAGCAAGGTTGGGCCTTTCTAAAACAATAGTCCTTCAAATTATTCATGAGCATTTAAACACTAATAAGGTTGGTGCAAGATGGGAGGGTGCCTAGACTACTTTCCTCAGTTTTCAAAAGCAGTAATGAGTCATCTGCTGTCAGGCATTTTTGGAGCTCTGCCTGCCGTGGCAACGAGAGTACTGCAAACCATTGTTACACGAGATGAAACTATGGTTCTCTACTATGATTGCTTTCCAAAAGAGAATCAATGGAGTGGCGTGAACCTGGTGAAGCACCGCCTGTAAAGGTCAAGGTCACTCAGTCAACAAAGGAGATTATGGTCACAATCTTTTGAGACTGTGAAGTAATTCTCTTCATTGACTTCAAGGAGAGGAACACCACAGTAAATGGGGAGTACTATGCTGGCCTATTGCACAGACTACGTGCTTCCATCAAAGAGAAAAGACGAGGAAAGCTGAGGGGTGATGTACGCCTTCTTCACGACAACGCGCCGGTGCATACAGCTCTTGTTGCAAAGGAAGATGTGAAGAAATGTGACTTCAAGGAGATGGACCATCCACCCTAGAGTCCAGAACTAGCTCCCAGTGACTATTTCCTCTTCTCAGAACTCAAAATATAAATGTGACGAAGAAGTGATGGATGCTGTTTATGTCCATTTTGGAGACAAAACTTCTGACTATTTTGGCGGGAGGGGGTTGAAATTTTAATTAAAAGACGTGAAAAATGTATTGCAATAAAGGGTAACTATATAGAAAAGTGAAATATAGTTTTCGTCTTTATCATACCTAGAAAATGGTTAGGCCGGAAACTAACGGACCTGTCCTCGTATGTAGCTCCATATTCTCAAATGCCCCTTTCTAAATGTAGCATTTTTAATGCTTTGGTCATATTTTTTTCTGCATTCTTTCTATCATTCCTTTAATTTATATTCCAATTGTGGTGCACCATAGTGAATAATCTCACTGTATGTGCACAGGTCTCTTCATAGGTCAATGTGTACATACAATAACTATTGTACTTAATACACTCTATGCTCAGTACCAAAAGCCATCCGGTAGCAGAGGCAGTTTTAGTCAAACACTTTTAAACTATTTTAGAAGAATTCTCTTCCTGATTATTAATGTCGATGTTGTATTAACTAAAAAGTCTTGGAATATTTTCGAACTTCACTCAAATTACAACGGCCTAAAAAATGCAAAACACCCTTGGTCTAGATATATGACGGAGTGAACCATCTCCTTGGTCCAGTGGTTAGCGTTGCCCGGGTTCGATTGCCGGTACCTGCTTAGAAATTTTTCTAAGTTAGGGAATTCTGAATCGGCCTCGTGAGGACAATTGGAAAGCTGCCTGATAGAGAGTCGGCGTTCTTCAATCACGAAAGCCGCGAGGTGTAACATACCTCCTGCAATACTGCCCTCTATCAATGAAGTCGTAAGACGGAGGTAGAGGAAGCAGAGCTCGCTGCGGCAGGTCAAGGCTTACACCGGGTTGTAGCGCCAAATGACAAGAAGAACTGATGGAGTGAGCACAGATGTTACATATTCCTAATTTATGATAGATGTTTGTATTACAGACAAATATTCTGGTACCTTCGTAACCTTCCATAGAGTTTTCATTGTGAGGTACGTTTTTTTTTTTTTTTTTAACCGAAATAATTTCTATCTTGTTTAAATTTCTAAAATTAATGATTAACAAATTTTCCTTTTTATATTTACCCAGTAAAATTCGAATAGATTGTTGTATTTTATGCCCTCCAATGCAAAGCCTAATTTTAAACAACACCGGGATATAACTGTAAATTTAGTTAGGAACTATAAGTTTGCTAAAAACTAAATTGATTCATATATTTTAAATATTTATATAAATTTTCATTTGAAAAAAAAAACAAAAAAGCACCTATTTATACCAAAATGCCGTTCCAGTGTTATAGTAATTACTTCTCTGTGTGACCTGAAGCTTTCACAGCGATGATTATTAAGCAGGGATTCAGAGGTTTTCCGCTTGTCAGATTTATAAAAATATTTATAAATCTGACACGGCTAACAATCCCGGGAGCTTTTTGAGTACGGTAATTACTTCAAATTGGAAACAATAAGGACGACGAATATCTGAAAGGCTCAGTTAATTATCACACTAGGACCGCCACCTACCGTTCTGGGACTTAGCCAATGAATACGATTGAATTTTATTGTTTATGAAGTATGGTTTTATGTAATTGGACGGAGGTAGAATTCCTTAGTGGTTGTATTTAAGTGATTCAAATTTAATTTGTAAGGAAACTATCAATCCTAAAGATAAGCGGTTTGCGGTATCATGAAGAGAAACTCAAAAGGTTTTGTGTTGTATATGCATAAACTTGTACATGAGATTCGTTAGCTCTCAAAAATATCCAGTAGATGTTCGATCTCAGCTCATAAGTAATGTATGAGGGTAGGCCCATTAGTTTCCAGCATCGCCAATAAGGATTATCGCCTTCACAACAAACTTATCTGGTGTCATGCCTTATCTGTTAAGTAAATAATTGCAGCTGTAACTTTCGCTCCGTTGTGATCATTTGTTCAGATATAGTTGCATAAAGAATGCTATGTGTAGAAGATTGTGACATGTTCCAAATGCAGTTTCGAGCTGTTATTAAGTTCTTCACAAAAGAAGGACTTACTCCAAATGAAATTAAACAGGACGATGTGTATGTGGAAGCATTCTCCTCATATTCTGTCGTAAAAGAATGGGCCAAACTTTTTCGAATGGGTCGAGAAAGCATTGAAGACGAAGAGCGTGCAGATCTGCCCTTGGAGGTGCTCACTCCTGAAAACATCGCTCTTGTGGAAGGAGAAATTATGGAAGACTGGGGGCTCAAAGTTAGAGAAATAGCAGCAAGGTTGGGCTTGCCTTCCTAAAATAACAATCCTTGTTGTAGCAGCGAGAGAGAAGTTCTGCAGACCAATGTTGCAGGAGATGAAACTAGAGTCCTCTACTACAATCCCTTGTCCAAAAGAGAATCAATGGAGTGGCGTAAGCCTGGCGAAGCACCGCCTCTAAAGGCCAAGGTCACTCAATCAACCAAGAAGATCATGGCCACAATCTTTTGGGACTGTGAAGGAATACTCTTCATTGACTTCAAGGAGAGGAACACCACAGTAAATGGGGAGTACTATGTTGGCCTACTGCACAGACTGCGCGTTTCCATCAAAGAGAAAAGGCAAGGAAAGCTGAGTGGTGGCGTGCACCTTCTTCACGACAAAGCGCCGTTTTTTTTTTTTTTTTTTTTGAATGATTTATTTATGGACGCTCTTTAACATCTCAGGTCATCAGCGTCCCATTCAACTCAGGGCGTGAAACGGCCGACAAATTTTGCTCAGAGGCCTCTCTTTCAGGCCTGAGGTTCTTTTTCGTGCCATAAATGTACGACACGGGACCCACGGCTTTTCTTCCCTTCCGAAGGAAGCCATACTTAGGATTTTTACGTCCCGAAAAAATTCATCGGTCCTGGCGGGGTTCGAACCCGCGATCTTGGGTTTAGGAGGCAAGTATGGTAACCACTACACCACCAGGACCGACACAAAGCGCCTGTGCACACCTGTTATTACAAAGGAAGCTGTGAAGAAATATGACTAAGGAGATCGACCATCCACCCTGACTATTTCCTCATCTCAAAATTCAAGAAGGACCTTCGGGGAAGGAAATTTAAGTGTAACGAAGAAGTGATGGATGCTGTTTATGCCTATGTTAATTCAAAGATGTGAGAAGTGTATTGCAATAAAGGGTAATTGTATTGAAGAGTGAAATTTAGTTTTAGTCTTTATCATACCTAGCAAATGGTTAGGCCGGAAACTTAATGGACATACCCTCGTAGCATGTCTGTAGAGTAAGTTGACGGCTGCCACAAATTTCTGGCGAGATGACAAAGATCCCGTACAGGCGTAGCGTAGACCATATCTTTCCATAGCCCCACAGGAAGAAATACAGAGGCGTTATGTCTGGAGTTTGCGGTACCCATCGCGTCCGAACCATTTCCGGGGAAACTTTCTGTTCAAAGACGTACGAACATCTTTACTCTAGTGCAGTGGGGTACCATTCTGCTGGAATATCATGTTTGGTAGCAAAGGGAGTAGCTGTGGGAAAGCAAGATGTTCAAACATATAAATGGAAATAATTAGTTTTCTCTTTGAAGAAGAAGAAAAAAAAAGATTTTGTCCACCGTTTCTCCAGACGTGCGTTTTTTGTCGGAGCCAAGCTGTCAGTTTACACTCCTCGTAGCTAAAAAATTATCAAACCAGACCTTAATTGTCTTTATATCTGGTAACTCCCGTTCGTAAGTTTGTTTGAAATTCCCTTGGACTCTAATGGGTGATATCGGTTCAGCGTACGGCACCACGCATCGAACTCTCTCTGGTGCTGTTGTCTTCTTTCATTATTATTATTATTATTATTATTATTATTATTATTATTATTATTATTATTATTATTTTAATCATTCAAATTCTGCAACATAAAGAAAGAAAAACCTTTTGAGTTGCTCTACTGACAGCGCAACCCCCAAATCTCTAGAACTAATAGTTTCCTTACAATTTAAAATTAAGGAGGTTCCATGTGGACACCCTGTATTATCATCATAAGTATAAAAAGTTTTAATAAATATTTTCTGATAATACTTTCTGAACAACCCTCATTTATTACGTTGGTCTTTAGTGTTTCCGAAAAGGCCACGTTAGTAACTCTCTAATGCTGCGTTTCAAAGGGGTTGTGATTTCCTAATGAGTTGATAGGCCCATTTTGGTACTATTGAAGCAATTCGAATGATTTTTTTTGTTTTCCCATATAGAAGAGGAAAGGCACAGTGCTACACTCTTACAGGAAAAGGAAGGTATAGGGAATGAAGACCTAAATTCCTCCGTTTTGGTCTTAGTGGTGATAATTTCCAAGTTACTTTCACACTTTGAAGTCCTAAGGAACCTTACTGTGACAGTTTGTGTAGGGCCTCCGCAGGTCTGGTGGTGGTGAAGTTCTCGGCGTCTGGGATGTAGGCCCTATCCTGAAATTGGCAACATCTGCTGGAAGAACTGATCTGCACTTTGTAAGTATATATTGGCCATTGGCAGAATTCTCTCAAAAAACTTTGAGGATGGAGAGAAAGTTAAAGGCTCAATAGCAGCAAAGACGAACCGAACCTTTCTCAGGTTTCTAATTGTACAGAATCGGAACTTCTTTTCGCTCTCATGCGAAGCAGCGTATTATCATACAAATGTTAAAACATTGGAGAGTGAGAATGAGAGACGGTTCAACCTATCACCTAGTGTTTTGTGTTGAGACACTGGAGCTCCATTCTGCGTAGTTTGATGGGCATCATAAGTAATGTTGCAAGTTACGAATATCGGCTTTGGCGATCTAATGATAACAATACTTGCCTCGTAGTCCAATATGGGGGGTTCAAACCCCGCTAGGGATTTTCTTTTGGCGTAAAAATCCTAAGTATATCATCCTTCGGAAGGAAATTGAAGCAGATTGTCCTTAGCCCTTCATTTACAGCACGTAAAAGAACTTCAAGTCTAAAGAAGAGGCCTCTAAGCAAAATTTATCGGCATTTTCAGGCCCGAATTTAATGGGAGGCTAATGACCAAAGAAAAAGATAAATAGCGCCCTTAAATAAACAAAATAATAATAATTGCAAATGAAAGTGAGAAATTGTCATTGGTCATATTAAGGCCCAATTAACGTACAGTTACTTGAAAAATATAAAATACCTCTCAATTAATGTGCTATACAATTAAACTAAGATGATAATGGAAGCAGGGAAAGAAACTATTGTAAATAAAGGATTAAGATGGGCTTGAATCGTCACCAATATTATTTAATTCTTATATGAGCAAAGTAATAGAAGATTCGGGCAGCACAAGTAAGTCAAAAAGAATGAAAATAAGTAAACACAGATTATTCTGTTGCAACTGATCAGATATCACTAATGAAGCATGAGAAGAATTTTCAGAAATCACTTTTTTCAAACTAAATGAGATAACAAAAATATAACATGGGAATTTCAAGTGATAAAACAAAGTATCGTTCATGCAAGGAAAAGAACAGTTTAGAATTAAAACAGTAATAGATGGAATAATAATTGAAAAAAAAATCCTGTCCCTTAAGAGCAAAGGCCTGCTAACAAGCAGGGAAAGCTCCTTTTTCCTAACGTGGTGAGCTATTCCTCGCTAGTTGTTCGTATGCTGTTTAAGACACTCAGACTGATTTGTTCTTTGGTTACTCCATTTCTCACTGCACTAGATGCTTCTCGGGAGATTTCCATTTTTCTCCTCCTCTTGCTACTCTTGACCAATCTGAACCTGTATGTTCCTTGAAGAGGTCTGTCCATCTTCTTCTAGGTCTGCCTTGTGTCCTTTTCCTACCCGGGGGTCCCACATGGAAATCTTGTAGAATAAGATTAATGGGTGTATATTTTGGCATAAATATGAGGAAAGGAGCTAAATTAAGAATCCATAGCATTAATGAAAGAATTGTTATTTCTCACACATCCACATACAAAATATTTATAACAAAATAAAACCAACAAACCCAATTAAGATAAAATATAATAAATGCGATCAGTGCCTTCCGCAATTCCAGAAGGCACTAACTCCAATAAAAATTACAATTTGATCGACTCGGCGCCCCAGTCCCCGGTTTATCAGCAGCTACCTACTGGAATATCCAGGTACCAGGCTCTGATCTAATCAAAATAAAAATAATGCTATAAATAATTTATACCCCAATCATTATTATAACCAATTAACTGCAATTTCTACACTAATAATTTCCATATTTCTGAATTACTTAATTACACCTGAACAAACACACATAATATCTAAAAAAAAAAAAAAATTAAAAAAAACCCGTCAACACCATCAAAACTAATCTAAAAATGTATCAATACCAAAACTAGGGTTCTCCCGTGTCTTAACCGCCTGCATAAGGTAGCAGCAAAACCAGCCTTAAAATATGCATGTAAAACGCGGGTAATAGACAATAAAAAGAAACCAAGCTTCGAGGCAGCTAAATGAGATTTTTACGTTCGTATTGGGAGCAAAAAGCTGACGCCTAAGGAACACAGACATGAGAGAGAACAATTGAAGGGAGAATATATATTGGATGAAATACAAAAGTGGAAAGGGTACGTTCAAAGATGTCCTTTGGGATTCCCTAGGCAAACAATATGCATAGATCACAGGACCAAGAAATATAGGACGACCACGTCAAAAACGGAGGGAACGGTTTGTAGATTAGCTTCGAAACGGGTCACAAAGGCCTAATCCTTGCAAGTAAAGAAGAAGATGGTCGCTGCAAAAGGCATCTTGTACCAAGAAAAGACAATGTACCTTGGTCTTAGTGGCCATGAAAGTTTATAGACTTTCCATAGATCGGCATTATGGCCTCCCAAGCGCCCATTGTGTTCTCATGAACTTTGCGACGTCGATATTTCATGGAGAGCTCCACTTTGAAGACTACGTGTTGATGGTAGCTTGGGAACAACTTAAAAACGCCAGTGATTTCAAGATCAAGTTATACAATGTCGAGGTGAGCTGAAGGAGGAGTGAGGATTATTAGTTGCGTGCTCTTATAAAAGTGAATATTAAAAAGTAGACTGCTGTCTGCTAGGCGCGGTTGCGTGAAAGCAGTTAACTATTCTCCAGTTCAGCTGTGTCGTTTCTACCAACGTTGCTCTATGTCCGCACGGAATTTGGTCGAAATGAAGTATTTAGTGTTTATTGATGTGGGAGTGAGATAAAGAGAGTATTGCTACTTAACCTCAGAGAGAGTCGATGCACCAGTCACGTCTCCTTTCACGAACGGCAACGGAGAAAACCGAACGCTTCCTTAATGTTAGTTCGGAGCTGTGAAAGTTATCGCCACTATATTATCGCTTACTCTTGCAAAACCTGATTCAACGGAAGCCAACATCATCGCGCTTTCCTTGCTGCAAGATGGAAAAGAAGTCATTAGCGCCACCTCCAATTAAGATATATTCTCGCTTATACAGTTCGGAATATATGCAAAACTTATACTGTTAAAAGCTCATGCCTTTTCCGGCATAATTAGCATTTAATTTGCGTGTTACATTCCTACAGTACAGTTTTTCCATTTGATTTTGCTGTATACTGTTACAGTGGCAATTATTTACTTAATAGATAAGGTATGACACCAGCTAAGGATTTTGTGAAGGCGATAATCTTTATTGATGAGGCCGGAAACATATGGACCTACTCTCGTAGATCGCGCAAGCTTATTTGGTGGGTAGCCAAGTCGACGATTGATTGTTAAACCAACTGCAACATAATTACTAAGCTACAATGAACTGAGCTAAAAATGTGAATGCCTGTTTGTATGAACAACAATGTTAGAGTGAAAACAGAGCAGTCGCTTTTATTTTGTTATTAATATGAAGTTAATCAATAAAATTCGTTTGGGGCCCAACTCCCCGTAGGGCCGTTATTTACGCCGTTGATTTCGTGAATTCCCCTTGCAGACTGAATCATAAACCTGACATTCAAATCACATAACTTGTTTTCCTCATATAGTGTAAATTTTGCATTGCCTCCGCCCCTCCCCCCTTCCCACGTTTTCATATGGTTCTTTAAGTCTACAAAATATGTTAACCGAAAATTAACAGTTTCTTCTCCCCATTGTGTAACAGTGTAGCCTTTATGCTGAACTTTTATGAATTTATGAATAGTCATTACTCTTTTGGAATATAAACAAAGTAGAGACAAATAATTTAATTTCTTTTTCTGAAAATTGAAACTTATTATTTGCAACAAATATCAGTTCTCTGCCATTTATGCCGGGCTGTTTTACCTATTTTCTTTAAGATATAAAACCCCTGAGATTTAGTTAGGAAAATATTTGTACCATATCATGATAGAGGAAAACATAACTTCTAAAACAAACTTCATTTTATTGACACATTCATTACAACATTAACTATTTAATAAATTGCACTACCCAGATAAATGATCAGATAAATTGTAACATTTATGCAGTGGCCATTAGCGTCGTAATTATAATAAAATTTAAATCTAGCAATATAGCAAAATCACACATTAAAATAAAATTTATTAAAACCCTGGTAGCAAAAACTATAAAAATATAGATTTTTAGAAAAAATTTACAAAAGAAACCCATGGACTTACCAAAAACAACAAGGAATTCCGAATTTAAAATTTTAAACAACAATATCTGGAATTAGTAATGATTTATCAAATACATTTTATGAATTACCCAATTTAACAGAAGAGTTCTTTTAATTCCCAATTTGACACAATACCTGGGTCACTGGCATAATAAGCGAGGAAGTTAACCGCTGCTAAACAAAAACATTTTGATGTAAGGATACCAAAGAGGCACCGCCCCGATGTCACTAATAAAACTTTCACCAAGTATGGAACGTTAGCTCACCTGATCCTCCAGCCATAAAGCCAAAACAAGGAAAGCAGAGCAGCCGGAAAAGCATTCAAAAGAGAACGATGCCAAATGTTTTAATCAATTAGCAACAAACATCGCTATGTTCTAAACAATGAACGGTAAAAAGATTCCAGAAAGTGAGCCTCATAAGAGGGAAGAGAGGGGAATAGGTCTAATGTAGGATCAGGGACCTCAGAATCTTGTAGTTCCATTTCTATTACATTTTCCACCATTAAACCCATTGGCATCCCATTCAGCTGGTGGGGTAGGTACTGATAAATTTCACCAGATGTAATTAGCCTAAGAGATGTTGACATATTAGGGTATTCTGTATTATCTCGTTTTTTTTGTAACCGCCTACACCTCCAATTTTGTCAAGACAAAGGTGAATAATCTACTGGTGACTTGTAGGTTGACATCAAATCATTGTAAGAATTGTATGCATTTTATTCCCTCCAATAATGTAATTAAATGTAATGCAAAATGCAGATCTTATTCTGAATACCCATATGACAATTAACGCAATAAAATTATGCAGTTTTGACGAAACACAACAACAACAAAAACTTTGTCAGCATATTCTTAAACTTATGCTGTTGGAGTCTGTAGTGCGACCAACCTGAAGAAATCAAGAATTTCACGTATTTGGAAAGCATTTGACTTTAAAATAAAGTACGTAATGTAGAAGGTTTCAGAACTTTAAATTCAATGCAAGCATACTGGGGTACAATCAATGGCTGAAAGTCTAGTTAAGCGGCCAAATAGAATTACTGTCCTCAACTTTGACAGAGAGAAAGTTCAGTTCCTCATGTATTTAGTTGGCGCTGAGTTTTTTAGTTCAAAAAACGCAGAGTAATCATTCTGTTCAAACACGTAAAAATATTAGAGTAAACTTTCAGAAGTTAAAACATCTGCCAAAATTTATCTGTAATCCCTGATAGAAGTGAATGGATCTAAATTAAAAATAAATAGATAACGTAGGCATACATTATGGAAGATGATATAATAGTTGTGCAACAGAGACATAAACTAATTCATCTAGAAGAGGAATAAGTAGTTGTTTCACTTATTTTTCTAGGTAGTCATTGTCTAGAATCCCTATTGAAATGCACATCACTACTAGAAGCGATGGCAGATACAGAAAATGAAATGCAAAAATGTTATGTAAACTGTTTCGTTCGGCTCTTTGCACCCCGCCAACACAAGAACTCTCAATAACTCTCGATGTGTTGTTACTTTAAGGGTCAGTTGTATAAAGAGTTAGCTTGAGTTTAGGGTATAAAATTAACCATCAATTATATTTAACTTCGAAATTTTGGTTGCATAAAAATTAATCATAAGATTATTTCGTCTAAAGCTCAAATTAAATCTAACTCGCTAAATTTCATAAGTTAAAGCACTATCACGTTTTTTTTTTTTTTTTTTTTTTTTTAATTTCATGTAGATAAAGTTTCTTCAATGTTTCACTTTTCATTTCCATGTAATAAAAACAGAGTTGCATTCAATTATAGGTTATGTTAGGTTAACCTTACAAACATATTTCTGATTTCTGACATCTCATCCGCAGATTAATTTCACCGTGCTCCTCGTGTATTTCATGACAGAAATAATCCGTTCCTAGAAGTGAATGACAAAAATTCAAAATGCGATTTCACTTTGCAAAAGATGTCGAACTGAAAAAGATGTTACGTCCCGATTACAATCACAAACTAAGCGAAACCATGCTTTGAATTCGATGTTCATGATACTACTAACCTGAAGGCTCTATGCGACATGGAGCTTCCAAATAGTTATTGGAGGTATATTCAAAGTGGAGAAAGGAACGACCAGTAGAACCATTCATAAAGTTACTACAATAATAGCAGCTCTGAGACCTCAGTTCATTAAACTGCCAACCGAAGAGAGTGATGTAAAGAAAATGACGCTAGGCTTCTATAACATTCAAAACTTTCCTGGAGTTTTAGGTGCTATAGAGTGCACACACATACTCATAAATTCCTCTGAGAGTTATAATGCAGAAGTCTTCAAAATAGAATTATATTTTTTGGTAATATCTCCCATGTACGTTCTTTATCCTTATTTGAAATGCTTTTTTCCCTCCAATTATCCCCCTTGTTTTTGGCACCACATATAACAATGTCCATCTCACATTTGCTAAAATTTAGGTTGAATAGTTAAACATCAACTCGCTCTAAACACGTATTTCTCTATTGTTTTGCAATGTTCCCATAAGTTTGGCGGTTATTGCAAACTCGAGGTTACTTAGTCTGAGATTATTTTTATGCAACAGAAATGATGACTAACCTGTAGTTAATTTTTAAATTACAGTTAAAAGTAATCTCCAGTTAGTAACTTTTATACAATTTCGCCTAAATGATGTTCATTTGTATGGGTTACATCCAGATGGTGATAAAGGTTCATACAAAAGCATGAGAATTGCCGAAGTATTTCTGTAATTTTTAATTTGGAAAATCAAACATCCTTCAGTCAGAACGTAAGAAAACTTGCTTGTGTAAATTATTCACAGTAAACCACGGCATAGTCAGTCAACGTTGAGGGAATCAAGACATGAAAAACGTGTTAACTTTATCAATGAAAGACTATTGGCGTCAATGTTTTCAGTTCTTTCGAGCTTAACGTACAGGCATAAAAGATTTAATTTGTGACCATTATTTGATATAAAGCAAGGATTGGACCCAAAAACTATTTCCCCCCATAGGTTTATTGCAGGTATGCACTATGAAAAAAATATCTGAAGAGGGTTTTAAATTCTAGGAAATGACTCTCTGCCTAGCTAGTAGAAACTTGATTCTTCGCCTGCAGTCGATCGCTCTCCAATATAAGCAAATTATGATCTGTCACAACCACAACATCCCTTGATATATTTGCTCAAAAGGCAAGCAATGGAGCACATAAATGTCAAAAACGCAAACGAAATGTTTGTTATCCGTGAAAAGCCTTCTGGGAAAGAACATAGCTAGCAGTAGTGCGTGATTTTGGAGTACAGCCAAGGTTGCTTAGTCATATTACGTCATTCAAGTAAGTGTTCTTGTTTTTGTGATTGGTTTTGATTTTGAAGACTTTTCGCAGAAAGCCCCACCCCCCTCCCAACAAAGAGCAGTTTGAGATTCAGGATTTGTGCTGTTGCCAAAACTTTTAGGGTTCTAGATATTTTTTTCTTTCTTCTGCGTCCATTTACACTTTTAATGTGTTAAAATCCTCTCTTGTGGCGAATTCCAAAGGAATGTAGTAACTGTTCCAGTTGTACCCATGAAACCTATATACAAAGTGAAGCATTTATAGTGTCGCGGCCATTTTCCTCCAAAAATGCTTCAGACCAAATTTGAAGTGATTTTAGGGGAACATAATATAGTGACCTTAATCCGTTCTTAAAATGCCAGTCTCCACATCAAATTGTTTTTTTTTTTTTTTTTTTTTTTTCAAATGGAATGGTGGTTTTCTTTTCCGGGAATGGAAAGAGCATTTAATTTTCAGTATAAAAGTTTTAGTACATCTAAGAGCTAGGGATGATAGGTGATGTGATATTGCAGCAAATTTTTTCACTCAATTTCACTTTACTGGCCTCAATTTACCTATGTTAGAAAAGTTATCCTTTTGAAGTTGTAGACGAGCCGTTGGAAAAATTCAACATGCTTCTAAAAAAGCATCCCATGGTTTCAAATGTATTTCCGGGAATAAATACGAGGATAGATAGGTCCATAAGTTTCTGGCCTAACAATTTTATAGGTATGATAAAGACAAAAACTATATTTCACTTTTCAATATAGTTACCCTTTATTGCCATACACTTCTCACATCTTTTAATTAACATTTCAATCCCCCACAAAATATCCACCACTTCTTTGTCACACTTAAATTTCCTTCCTTGGAGGCCTTTCTTGAGTTTTGAAAAGAGGGAACAGTCACTGGGAGCTAGATCTGGGCCGTAGGGTGAATGGTCAATCTTCTTGAAGCCACATTTCTTCACAGCTTCCTTTGCATCAAGAGCTGTATGCACAGGCGCTTTGTCATGAAGAAGGCGCACACCACCACTCAGCTTTCCTCGCCTTTTCTCTTTGATGGAAGCACGTAGTCTGTGCAGTAGACCAGCATAGTACTCCCCATTTACTGTGGTGTTCCTCTCCTTGAAGTCAATGATGAGTATTCCTTCACAGTCCCAAAAGATTGTGATCATGATCTTCTTGGTTGACTGAGTGACCTTGGCCTTTAGAGCCGCTTCTTCGCCAGGTTTACGGCACTCCATTGTTTCTCTTTTGGACAAGCGATCATAGTAGAGGACCATAGTTTCATCTACTGTAACAATGGTTTGCAGAACTTTCCTCTCGTTGCCACGGTAGAGCTCCAAAAATGCTTGACAACAGAAGACGCGTTGCTGCTTTTGGACTGAGCAAAGAAGTCTAGGCACCCACCCATCTTGCACTAACTTTATTCATGTTTAAATGTTCATGAATAATTCGAAGGACTGTTGTTTTAGAAAGGCACAACCTTGCTCCTATTTCTGTAACTTTGAGCCGCCGGTCTTCCATAATTTCTCCTTCCACAAGAGCGATGTTTTCAGGATTGAGCACCTCCAAGGGCCGATCTGCACGCTCTTCGTCTTCAATGCTTTCTCGACCCATTTGAAAAAGTTTGACCCATTCTTTTACGGTAGAATATGAAGGGGTTGCTTCCCCAACACACCGTCCAATCGCGTTTAATTTCATTTGGAATAAGTCCTTCTTTTGTGAAGAACTTAATAACAGCTGGAAACTCCATTTTGAACATGTCACAATCTTCTACACATAGCCTTCTTTATGCAACTATATCTGAATAACTGAACACAGTTACAGCTGCAAGTATTTACTTCACAGATAAGGCATGACAACAGATAAGGCTTTTGTGAAGGCGACAATCCTTATCGGTGAGACCGGAACTTATGGACCTACCTTCGTGTGTTCAGAGGTTTCTAAAATCAATCCTTATCGGTGAGACCGGAACTTATGGGCCTACCTTCGTGTGTTCAGAGGTTTCTGAAAGCTCATTATAAGTTATAAATTCTTGAAGTAGTCTTAGAATAGGTACTGCAAATGCGTTTCCTCCTTACGAATTTGACATTTGACATTTGATCTATAATAAGAAATACATTGACTCAGTAGAAGCAGTTAGCACAGTGATCACTCGTCTTTATGATATCATAAATTCCTGCATAGATTCGAAAAGGTGCAGAATCTGGAATGGGAACCCTTGGTAGCTAGAAGCAAAATAAAAAATACCTTGTGCACTTTATAAGGGGCATAAGGCTCACAGGGTTCTGGGGGGGGGGGGACCTTGGACTTAAACTTAACATACCCTCACATTACCGTAGGGGAGATTATAATTTTAAAATTTAATGACGGAAACAGGGGACAGACGTAGGAAAATGTTCGTTTCTGCAGCAGTCTTTTAGGGTTGTCCTCTAACAGTTAAAACATTTAAGAGAAACTTACATAGATTAACTTTTGCGGTTGACATGTGTTTAACTAGTGTAAAATATATTTAATTCAATTAAAATGTATTTAAAACGTTTCAATGCATTTAATTCCTTTGATGTGAAGGTATTTATATTGAAATGTATTTAAATAGGTTCGAATGTATTTTATTAGATTGATATGAATATAATTAGTTTGAAATATATTTAAATAGTTTGAGGATATTTAATTAGATTGAAATGTTTTAAATTATATTGACATGTATTTAGTTGAGTTGGCATGTATTAGCTTGAAATATATTAAATTAAGTTAATATGTATTCCATTAAATTGGTAAGTATTTAATTAGACTGGCAAGTATTTAATTACGTTGTCATTTATTTAATTAAAATAACATATATTTAATTAAAATAACATATATTTAATTATATTGACATATATTTGATTAATGACGTATTTACTTAACTTATAAGTTTATTTGTTTTTAAATGTATGCAATTAAGTTGATAGGCGTTTAATTAGGTTCACATGAATTTATTGATGTTAATTAGATTGACATCTGTTTATTTCGGTTGACGTGTATAATTACACTCACATGTATCTAATTGGGTTGAAATGTGTTTAATTATGTTGACATGTATTATTGTAAGTATAAGCTAAAATATTGTAACATTGGTATTTCTCTACAGCCATCAGTTAGAAGCCTAATTTCAGATATAATACAAAACACAGTTGTCAAAATGTAACCCAGCTATTATAATGAATTTTAAATCGTTTTCTCAGAGTTGCTTGGCAAAAATCCTCTGATGTGCTTTAAGCGCTTGTCGCGCGGTTTTAACGTTCCTTAATTTGCTGGCAAAAGTGTCAGTCATTTAACAGAAGTCATACTAGTCGTCAAATTTCTATTATAGTGCATATGCCACACACTTATCTTTATCTTACCCAACAAGGATTTTGAATAGCGGTACTAACAATAGCGGATATTCCATTCGAAAATGTATCAAAATGGGTAAACAAATTCTTAGCCAGCTAATTCTACATGTACTCGCGAATAACGTTAAACAACTTGACGTTTTTATCAGTCAGTTTCTTTATTTGGGAACTCCCCACATCTGTTTATTTCAGGATCATTCTTATCTGAGACAGAAAATGCATAAGGAACCATTTGTTGCTGTGTGAACGCCATTGTAAACAGTACATTACACATACAGCATTTTAAATAAATGAATATAAATGAAGGGTTGACGGGAAGAATGATGAAGGTGCATGAAATGCCATTTTTAAGTTAAGGCAGCCATTTATTGGATTATGTTGAGAATTACTTGGTTATTGTAAATATGATGAAGGTTCACAGATTAGTGGATGTTTTTAAAACCCCCATTAGGGGAGAATGATGGGAGTCCACCTTATTTCAGGGAATAGAGGTGATAGTTCAACTTCGGGTAGCAGCAACACTGATTTTGTTGTTGTAACAGCGTCGCAATAAGTATATTTGTTTCAAAATAATTAATTTTACAGTTAGAGTCAATTATGGAAGGTGCTAAAAGTGCGGTAAAGTGTATACAACCGAGGGGGGAAGGTTAAGTGATGTAAACAAGACGTTACTAGCACAAGGTCATGAGTTGAGCCCATCTTGTCATTGTACTCTATGAAGTATTTCCAAAACATCAACTTGGATGATAGAATGTCAATTATTTCACCATTTAATAGCATGCAACTATAATGAACCAAGATGTATCTAGGAGGCTTGATTTCTTGTTCATGGGTTAAAAGGTGTCGGCCTATAAAAGCTTAGGGTTGATAATAAGGGTGAAATTAAACAGAAGAACTCGCTACTGAATGGGCAGATGTTATTAAAAGCGCCAGACAAAAGCCATAACCCTTCAAAGTTGGTGCTGACTTTTTAAAGCCTACATTCAAAGGAAAATGCCAATTTTCTATAAGATTCGAACTCCCAATACTCATATAATTTCTCATCAAGGTCCTAGTTTGAGACTGTTGTTACCTCGACAAGGAAGAACCGAGTACAAAATATTCGTGCGTTGGGTGTTGTTGAGTTTCAATATCCAGAACGTTGCCTATATCGAAGAAAAAGTTCAAGGACCTGCAGTACTAAAGAAATTATCTCAAAAGAAGCACAAGGACAACTTCAGACGTCTAAGAAGAGGACGACTAAGATAATTAATGACGACGTAACTGTTTTATCTGATAAGCAATTAGCCTACAATACATCAGAAATCAATTATGAAAAATGGCCAACTATTTTTTTAATACTACTAGTTTATATCTCATTCTACAAATAATTCATGTTGCAGTCCAAAGGGGTTTCAGTCAGGATATCTGTTACAAGTGAAATACCTCATGAACAGTGCAACAAAATTAGCTGTTGCAACAATAGGCTTACCTAATATCGATTATAACACAATGTTCAAGTTTTGTTTACACGTTTTTGTAATCAGTGATGATATTTATTCTTTTTTAAAATAATTTTCAATATTACAACTCTTTTCCTCGGCAAAGTATTAAGGTAAAATAAAGTTAATTAAAAGCAATGTAATTAATTCATACTCCAGCTGCGAGTTTTAAACTTTAACATCTATCCTAAAATTTGCACCATCATCGTTCTTCGGCAACCCTTCATATATAGAAGAGAGTTGCACACATTTTCTCCTTTTTTTTCATCTCCTAGACATCAACATTTCTTTAGTGTTGTCAGCTTATTGTTTTGTAGATTTATACTTCTTCACAGCGTGCAGAATATTTGTTAAAATAATACTAAATGTGTTTCCTCAAGCACAGTTAGAAATCAGTATCTAATGTGTTGAGCTTGAATATCCTAACCCAGCAGAAAAAATGTTCAAATCACAGAATATTAACGTAGTAAATTAATTAAGAAATAAAACAAGCCTCATGGCTGCCGCTGTTGCGTTGTTCACCTACCTAATGTGAAGCAAGAAGCATTGTAATTGAAACTTCATTTGCTGCTGTATTTCAACTGTT
>CM060839.1:70415404-70690404 GCA_030762175.1 Metallyticus violacea | reverse complement strand
TAGTAGTTGTAGTAATAGCAGTAGTAGTAATAGTAATAGTAGTAATAGTAGTAATAGTAGTAGTAGTGGTAGTAGTAATAGTAATAGTAGTAATAGTAGTAATAGTAATAGTAGTAATAGTAATAGTAGTAATAGTAGTAATAGTAGTAGTAGTGGTAGTAGTAATAGTAATAGTAGTAGTTGTAGTAATAGCAGTAGTAGTAATAGTAATAGTAGTAGTTGTAGTAATAGTAGTAGTAGTGGTAGTAGTAATAGTAATAGTAGTAATAGTAATAGTAGTAATAGTAATAGTAGTAATAGTAGTAATAGTAGTAGTAGTGGTAGTAGTAATAGTAATAGTAGTAGTTGTAGTAATAGTAGTAGTAGTGGTAGTAGTAGTAGTAATAGTAGTAGTAGTAGTAATAGTAGTAGTAGTAGCAGCAGTAGTAGTAATAGTAGTAATAGTAATAGTAGTAATAGTAATAGTAGTAATAGTAATAGTAGTAATAGTAATAGTAGTAATAGTAGTAATAGTAGTAGTAGTGGTAGTAGTAATAGTAATAGTAGTAGTTGTAGTAATAGCAGTAGTAGTAATAGTAATAGTAGTAATAGTAGTAATAGTAGTAGTAGTGGTAGTAGTAATAGTAATAGTAGTAATAGTAGTAATAGTAATAGTAGTAATAGTAATAGTAGTAATAGTAATAGTAGTAATAGTAGTAATAGTAGTAGTAGTGGTAGTAGTAATAGTAATAGTAGTAGTTGTAGTAATAGCAGTAGTAGTAATAGTAATAGTAGTAATAGTAGTAATAGTAGTAGTAGTGGTAGTAGTAATAGTAATAGTAGTAATAGTAGTAATAGTAATAGTAGTAATAGTAATAGTAGTAATAGTAATAGTAGTAATAGTAGTAATAGTAGTAGTAGTGGTAGTAGTAATAGTAATAGTAGTAGTTGTAGTAATAGTAGTAGTAGTGGTAGTAGTAATAGTAATTATAGTGTAATTGTAGTAGTAATAGTAAGGGTAGTAATAATGGTAGTACTAGTAGTAGTAGTAACGGTAGTACTAGTAGTAGTAGTGGTAGTAGTGGTAATAGTAGTAATAGTAGTAGTAATAGTGGTAGTAATAGTAGAATAGTAGCAGTGGTGGTAGTAGTAATAGTGGTATCAGTAGTAATAGTATGGTAGTAATAATAGTAGTAGCAGTACCCATCAAAGAAAAGGTGAGGAAAGCTGAGTGGTGGTGTGCGCCTTCTTCACGGCAACGCGCGTGCACACAGCTCTTGTTGCAAAGGAAGATTTGAAGAAATGTGGCTTCAAGGAGATTGACCATCCGCCCTGTAGCTCAGGTCTAGCTCCCATTCTCAAAACTCAAAAGTACCTTCGAGAAAGGAAATTTAAGGATGATGAAGAAATTGTGGATGCTGTTTATGCCCATTTTGCAGACAAGATTTCTGACTATTTTGGGGGGAGGGAATTGAAATGTTAATTCAAAGATGTGAGAAGTGTATTGCAATAAAGGGTAACTATATAGAAAAGTGAAATAAAAGTTTTTGTCTTTCTCATACCTAGAAAATGGTTAGGCAGGAAACTTATGGATCTACCCCTCGTACATGTTGGGTATTGTAGCAGTTCGATCCCTTGCTGTTCACAAGTTTTTTCGTGGTTGTTCGAGTGGTATGGGGTCCGCATTGTCCTGTAAAACAACACACCATTTCTATTAACTAAGGTTAATCTCTAACTCACAACCTCATGAACTCGTTCAGTTGCTGAGAATGAAGATTTGCATTGACTGCCGCTCATTTGGAACACACTCCTAGTGAATAACACCTTCAAAATTTCATCAAACACGTAGCTTACTTTGAGGCCGAATCGATTCGTTTAAGCGATGACTTTGTAAGGCTGGCGTATCAGGGTTTGATTACATGATCATTTTTCACCACGTGTGACAATGCTTATGACAAATCTATCATTCATGGCATTTGCGATACGCTGAGAACAAATATCCACTGTGCGTTAGGTCTGTTCAGGCGTGAGTTCATGAGGTATAGCTTCTGTATGATTTTTAGTGTCTTAATTTGGCGATTTATGCTATCTTTTGATATAACAAGTTCTTCTGATAGCCTCTGAATGGTTTTTGTTCATTTTCTTCCAAAACTGCGTGTATTCTCAACATTTAGGCCAGGAGTTGGTAAAATTTTTGTTTTTTCTTCTCCATTGTTGGAACTCTGTAATCATTCTTGTGCTAGCCGCTACGAGTGACCAAACTCGTTATGGCGCGGACCCTAAACTTAGGCCTGAAAAGTCTCCTTCTTTAAAAAAAATAATAAAAAAAAACTTTCCCACATTATCATTTCATCTCATGTATCATCAGCATTCACCTCTGTGGTACCTCAGTAGTAAAAACGGGCATTAAACACTTTTAACGACATCTTTTCCCTCCACTTTATATACTCTTTGAACCGTGGCAGCACCTTTATCATCTTGTTTCCAGTAGTGCTTTAGAATAACTCTAATCTCAAACTTAATTACCTCCATTTTATGATTGTATATTAACAATTAACAACTGACGACTAATACATAATCAGAGCATACAGAATAAAACCATGATATCCTTTAAGCAACATTGGTAAACAAAAGAAAACAATTAAATAAAATCTTACCAAAACCAAATTTAAATGCTGAAATTTCTTATGAAATAACTTAATAATAGGGTAATAATATCGAAATGGCTAAACTGATATTATGGAAATATGGGTAAGCACGTTTATGTTAAAAAGAAATTCATATTTAGGTTGAGATATTTAAAGATTGGCTATAATATCAAATCTGAAATTAGCTACCAATGAAAAGGCGTTAGTTATACAGGAGTGCTCATCGACTCGGGGCTTCTGAACATCCGTCCTTGAATATCCGCGACCATAGCAGGTGTAAGAACCAAATGGGGCTCAATTTATTTTTCTTGTTTGCAACTGATCCATTTTTATCAACTCTTGTGTTGCAAAAATATCAGCACCAGCAAATTTGGCTGCAAAATTCTCCATCTCTTTTTCTAAATGGATCAGGCACGCAGTTATGCATCCACTTATGCACTTCTTCGTTGAAGAGCATACATCTCGCATGGCATACATTTCCTCACCGCAAAAACAGTTTTCTCGTGCTGATACATATATTGAAATAGCCACAATCGGCGGGTTACGATAACATCACTCCATTCCTTTCCGCCATTATGTGGCTCACCATGAATGCTCCAGGCCTGCTTGCCTTGGCGGGCCGGTGTTTCATGAGCCGTACAATTGTTTTTAGGTTTTTAAAGGTGTGGTATTTGAACATTAACTGGAGCAAAGGTACGCTATGAATAGTCAATATAATCTGCTGAGACTTGAATCAAAGCACAATTTGTATTGAAGCATCAGAGTACGTTACCCTTTAACGGCCTCTGCTTAATTTATGCAACTTTACAGCAATTTGAGAACGACTTGAATCTGAAGTAGCGCTATATCCACCAATATATATACTTCTATTGGTTCCTGAGAAGCCAATGAATGCTTCAGACCTGCTTACCTTGGCAGGCCGGTATTTCATGGGCCACGCAGCTGTTTTCAGGAATTTTAAAGGAGTAGTATTTGAACATTAACTGAGGCAAAGAGAGGCTATGAACAGTTAATATAATCTGTTGAGACTTGAATCAAAGCACAATTTTTTAATTAAAGCATCAGAGTACGTTACTCTTTAGCGGTATCTGATTAATTTATGCAGCTTTACAGCAAATTGAGGACTTGAATCTGAAGTGGCGCTATATCTAACTATATATATTCCTGAATAATTTTTTCGTATATGTATATATACATATGTGAAAAAATTATTCAGGAATATCGATCCCCATTAGTTTGCTTAAAAATCTGTGTAGAGCCAAATGGGAAAGTATTTTATTGTGACAACGCATTCATTAAATATGCAAAATACATTTATACACTTTTCAGTTAATAATCACATAAATTGTCTGTTTTTAACTAAAAGTTGCGTTTTATTTACACCATTATTTTATGTTTAAAAAAGATTCCATTTACCAGACGCCAATTACTACAATAAATCATCCTTGCAAAGGGAGCGTTTTAGCAAAACGTTCTTAGAAATTATCACAAGAGCGTCTGAGATTGCCGGTAAATTGACGAACTAGTGAGTGAGCTCAGACCCTCGAGTGATATGTATTAGAATATTTCACGAATAAAATAAGAATTTATATATAATTCCTGTAGATTGGCTTATAAAATTGTAATAATTGCACATTTGTACTTAACCTTTTCAAGCAATTTTGCGACCTAAGAATGCCTATTGTCAGTAATGCCAATAGAGAAGAGAAAAATACGGGTTTAGGACCATTTCATAAATAGAATAAGAATAAAAATTATATAGATTATATTTGAAATCCGCGCATAAAATATTAATACTTGTGTAAAATGTTATACTTACGAGTGTATATTTTATTCAGAAACCGTCAGACTGAAATGGACAGAAGTGATTATTACAATCTCTACCATTCGATTTTCTAATGCCAAATGATAATAAAAAAGCATACATTGTCTATCTTTTTCTTTGTATGCTGTGGTTGCAATTCTTTTATGATTGTCGACTGTGTATGCTTTTGTTGCTATTAATAGTTTCCCACCGCCTCTAGCAAAAGTGGTCAGTGATGCGTGTTCAAAAATAAGTGCAGGGTATAGAGTTGGCTACACTGACCACAAGAAAAATGCAAGTCGCGTGATAAAACGGATTTGATAACTTTTTTCTCCATAATTTCACTCCATAATTCGGCTGTATTGATCAAAATTCAAAATATTGTTTCGTTTCATTGGTCGATTTTAAGATGACGTCACATGAGTGAAATAGTAACATTAATTGTGTATTTACTTATTTACGTGTACTATGCAGGCAACAAATGATTACACACGACTGCTAGACGTCATCAATGCATGGGGATGTGTAAGTGTTTTAATTAAGCTACCCCTACTCATTATTATTTTGGTTTGGTTTCTGTGCACCTAAGCTATAATTCAACTTTGTTTGGCTTAATGTTAAAATAGTGCACAGAGATACACATTAAAGCAACGTAGTGCAAAATCTCACTCTCTGTAATGAAACACGTATACATGAATAAACTACAAGTAACATTACTCTGCAAGCACGAGTCAAAAGGACAACGAGAGCAGAAAAAATAGCATTTTAACAATATTACTACGCTGAAACACGCTTCTAAGTTATGTGATGTGACTCTAAATAATATGCAGTGTAAAAGAAATATGCTGTCATCAAAAACACCAAGTATATCTATATTACGCAACAAATTCACAATTTTCTTGTGTACTACAATTCACCACTACGTTCTTAATCAGCGAATTCTAAGAAAGAAATGTTTCACTTAGATCAGCTATTCATATCACTATACTCTCCATATTCTCATTTATCCACATATTCAGGAAAAGTTTCTTAAAATCTTTCCACTACACCAATGATTCCCAAATCATTTGAAAACCAGATTTTGGGCGACACATTTTTTATCGATCCCCCCTTCTTGAACTACCGTGAAAAAATCTACCATAGCTATAATTTTATTCAAAACCAGTGGATTTCATACAAAGCATAAAGTAATAAAATAAAATATTTGTTCCTAGCAGCTATACCAAGACGTCGTATCCGCTAGCTGTTATTCATTAAGTGACTGCATTTCTCACACGAGCATGTTTGATGAATTCAATAAAGGCAAGCAATTTTTTTTCAGTTTGAGGAATTGGTTGAAGTGTCGCGTCATGTTGTCTTCTGTTTTAAGCGTTTTATGGTTGAGCGTACTGTACGAGGGTTACTTTTTAAGTTGTTACAAAAACTAGGAGACAAAAACATTATTTTATTGCTTTCCACAAAATTCGCCTTTAACTTTTATATGCGTTTAAACAAATTCTCGAAACATTTTTTTCCACTCTGAAGTTGGGATCTCAAAAACATAGTTTTTTAAAGACTCTTGAGGTGATGAAAATCGCTGCCCACGCCTTTTTGTTTGACATTCGGAAGCAAAAAGAAGCCGTTAGATGATCAATTGTTTGACGTGCTGTGTGAGAGCTGCCATTGTCACGATGAAGAATGGTGCAACGTTTTTGGTTGTTTTTCCTGATTTTGTCGATGACTTCTGGCAAACAAATTGTTGCATACAATTCAGCATTAACTGTTCTTCAGTCCTCTACAGGAATGGTTGCGACATGTCCAGACAACCGAAGAAACAAACGATCATTTTCTTGGAAGTACTTCGTGAACAAATAATTTTTGTGGGATTCGCTTCATCTTGGAACACCCAAACAGTGGATTGTTGCTTATTTTCCGGTTCATACGAATATATCCAAGTTTCGTCACCTGTTACGATGTTTACAGTTCCTCAGCGGAATTTTTTGAGTATTTCATTACACCAATTAACACAAGCGTTTTTTGAGCTTCGATCAAATTATGCGAAATATATCGAGAACAGATCTTTTTCACAGTTAAATGTTCATGCTAAATCGAATGTACTGCAGTCTTCGATATGCTTAAGGATGCCTCTATCTGACTAAGTCAATTCCGATCTTCTTCAATCATGTTGCTCACAGTATCGATTTATTTTAGAATGATAACCGATTTTAGTCCACCTTCACGAATCTCATCCTGTTAGACAAACAACCATGAAGAAATTTTGCACACCAACTGTAAACAGTTTTTCTGATGATTCTTCATTACCAAAAGTTGAACGAAGCGATTCTATGCATTGCTGTTGAGTTAGACCTTTACTAAAATCGTAAAAAATCATCCAACAGAAACCTTCAGGTGAAATCCCTCCCCCCTTTGTTTTGTTTGTTTTGTTTTGTTTTTGGAAATTGCTTTATTTAAACACTCGCTGTAAACAAACTTCTCGGTCAATTTCTAAATTGCATCTATTTTCACAATAACAAGTCTCAATTGTTGTGAAAATAATGACATCTGAATAGTACCACCTAGTACTCGTTTTTAACAATTTAAAAAGTAGCCCTCGTATGCACTACAAGCAACGGGTCTTTGATGAGGCAAAATAAAGACGTTAAGTCAAAGTAACAAAATTTAAACCTTGAAAAAGGAGAGAGTGATTTTTATCTAATAAACATATACCATTAAGCAATTCACTCTCTCCCATTTCAAACAAAATAAACAAAATTTACAGTTTCGGCCCAAATTTTCCTTTTTTTTATTATTTTTTTTTTTTATTAATTTATTTAACCTCTTTAACATCTCAGGTCATCAGCGTCCATTCAATTCAAGGCGTGAAACGGCCGACAAATTTTGCTCAGAGGCCTCTCTTTCAGGCTTGAGGTTCTTTTTCGTGCCGTAAATGTACGCCACGGGACCCCGCGGCTTTACTTCCCTTCCGAAGGAAGCCATACTTAGGACTTTACGCCCGAAAAAATCCATCGGTCCTGGCCGGGTTCCAACCCGCGATCTTGGGTTTAGGAGGCAAGTATGGTAACCACTACACCACCAGGACCGACAAATTTGACTTCGAGAATGCTTCCAGGGAAAAAGAATTATTAGGGAGGCAAATATGAATGTTAATGGCAATATTATATTAAAGAAACATTTACATTTTATGAACTCTTTTAGTACCACAGAGGGTCCCAGTTAGTTCGGATAATCGATGCTCTATTATATGAGGGTAGGCCCATAAGTTTCCGGCCTCGCATATAAGGAGTATCGCTTTCACAAAACCCTTATCTGGTGTCATACCTTATCTGTTAAGTAAATAATTGCAGCTGTAACTTCCGCTCCGCTGTGTTCAGCTGTTCAGATATAGTACACACAAAGAAGGCTATGTGTACAAGATTGTGACATGTTCAAAATGGAGATCTAGTTGTTATTAAGTTTTTCACAAAAGAAGGATTTACTCCAAATGAAATTAAACAGCGATTGGACAGTGTATATGGGGAAGCATTCCCCTCACATTCTACCGTAAAAGAATGAGCCAAACTTTTTCGAATGGGTCGAGGAAGCATTGAAGACGAAGAGCGTGCAGTTCGACCCTTGGAGGTGCTCACTTCTGAAAACATCGCTCTTGTGGAAGGAGAAATTATGGAAGACCGGCGGCTGAAAGTTACAGATATAACAGCAAGGTTGGGCCTTTCTAAAACAACAGTCCTTCGAATTATTCACGAACATTTAAACATGAATAAGGTTAGTGTAAGATGAGTGCCCTAGACTTCTTTCCTCAGTCCTAAAGCAGCAACGAGTCATCTGTTGTCAGGCATTTTTGGAGCTCTGCGGTGGTAAAGAGAAAGAAGTTCTGCAAACCATTGTTACAGGAGATGAAACTGTGGTCCTCTACTATGATCCCTTGTCAAAAAGAGAAACAATGGAGTGGGTAAACCTGGCGAGGCACGCCTCTAAAGGTCAGGGTCACTCAGTCAACCAAGAAGATCATGATCACAATCTTTTGGGACTGTGAAGGAATACTCTTCATTGACTTCAAGGAAAGGAACACCACAGTAAATGGGGAGTACTATGCTGACCTACTGCACAGACTACGTGCTTCTATCAAAGAGAAAAGGCGAGGAAAGCTGAGTGGTGGTGTGCGCCTTCTTCACGACAACGCGCCTGTGTACACAGCTCTTGTTGCAAAGGAAACTGTAAAGATATGTGGTTTCAAGCAGATCAACCATTCACCCTATAAGCCATATCTAGCTCCCAGTGACTATTTCCCTTTCTCAAAACTTAAGAGGGGCCTTCAAGGGAGGATATTTAAGTGTGGCGAGGAAGTGATGGATGCTGTGTATGCTCATTTTACAGACAAGACTTCTGGTTATTGGGGGGGGGGGGTTGAAAGGTTAATTCAAAGATGTGAGAAGTGTATTGCAATAAATGGTAACTATATTGAAAAGTGAAATATAGCTTTGTCTTTATCATACCTGGAAAAACCGCCACGGGTGGCCGAGGTCGTTAAATCGCGGACTCGTGAGCGGAAGGTCTGGGGTTCGAATCCCGCCAGGACCGTCCTCCCTGACTGAGGTATTTTTCAGGTTTTCCTCAGTCTTCATAAATGGAAAATGCCGGGGAGGTACCCTTAATTTAGGCCTGGAACGTTTCCTTCCTTAAAAATAAATCCTTTCCCAATATATCATTTCATGTATCACCAGTGTCCATCGCCTGTGGTGCCTCTGTAGCAAAAACGGGCGTTAAACACTATTCATTCATACCTGGAAAATGGTTAGGCCAGAAACTTAGCAACCTACCCTGGTATATGATTAAAAAAATACTCTGGGAGATTTATTTGTTAGAGCTAAAATATATAATAGAAATGTCTAAGACATTTATCGTCATTTAACTAATTGAAAATAATTAAAATTACTCGTGAGCATTTACGCTTATTTTGTTTTATTTTTTATTCTCCATAAAAAGAGTAATTCACAGACAAGCGTTTTATCTGTTGACAACACTGAATTCCTGTTACTAATCAGTGATATCTTTGGGAACATTTCAATTCCGAATATAAATTTGAACGACATTCAATTGATATTTCCCCTGTGTGTGTCTGAGTGAATGAGAGGGAAAGCAGACTCTGTGAAGTGTCTGTAAATAAAATAAGCCATATCGATAAACTGTTTACAGATCACGTGCTATACATAAAGCAAAATTTCCTATTCCAGCGACTAAACTATTCGGATAGCTCAGTTGATTGGATTAAAGCATTCCATTGCTAGCAGCGATTCTCTTGTAGATGGAATGCTATTTTTAGGGACAAAGTTGAGATGTTGGAATTTTTCTTGAAGTTCTCCTGTTTTCCCGGCCTCATTCTATTAGCACTCTATTTGCTTCATCTCATTCGTTCTATCATTTTACCTCAATAGCCCTGTTCTTGTGATTAACATGATTTCCACCTGTCCTCTTCACCTAGTTGAAAGTCATTGGTAAAAACCTACCAAATTCGGAATGTTGGGTCTGCAGGATGGGTCATTGCCAACTAGATCACAGAAGGGTAGTAACAGAGTCACTTGGAAGTTGTGCAATATGAACCAGTGCGTGTGGTGGGAAGGGGTGGGTCTTAGCCCTTTCAGGATAACACGTCATGTCATTTCATTCCTAATTGGGGTTGGCACAAGTGGCTGCGTTAAGGGCTGTTCCCGTAACCATCATAAGCCATCTTAAGATTTAGGAAATGTATGCTATGATTATTTTTATTGCGAGTCTACTTTAATGCACCCTAACCGTTGTCTACCGAAAGCTGATATGCATTGTAAACAAAAATGTACTGAAGTGGAACGGCAGGGAAGAGGAAGAGACAAGGACTAGTGATCAACGAGTCGACATGCAAACCCAACCCTTTAGCAGGTTTGCTTGCTATGAAGTCACGAGCACAACGGGTGTAATCCTAACACGATATCGTTCCCCTACTAGTAAACAGTGAACTGGTTCATACTGTACAATGAATAGCAAACACAATTTAGCAAAGTATAAATTGAAAGAGAAAAGAGGTGGTAAATGCTGTAGAATAGATTTTATGAAGTTATAATAATAAATATTGATGAGGAATCAGGCTCTGTTTCAGTGTGAAATTTTGGAATGCATTTTAAACATCAAGGGAAAATGACATCAATATGAAGAGCCATAATTGTAAAAGTAAACGAAAACCGAAGGCGTGGAGAACGTGGAGATAGTTTGCTCCCAGCACAGGCTTAACAGGAACAGAAAGAAAGACCATGCTATTATTGACAGAATATTTATCAGGCTATTACAGTATTGTTTATTAAATGAAAATAAACATTACAAATAATTAAGAAAATATAATTACCCTTTTGTACTGGTCATAAAAGGCGATTTATTTCAAACCAGGGCTAAATAAATTGTTGTATATGTGTGTAGTGTAAAACTCAACTAATATTTTCTTATTTATTTATAATATGTTTCATTTAATAAACATTAAGGTAACCAAGAAATGTAAATCTAGCAAATAATGCAGCATAAACATTTTGCACTGTATCTCAGAAACTTATAAAGTTGTCAATGTGAAATTTTTTGAGATATTAAGAATACTTAATTAAAGATGCTCTGTAAATTTTAATTCCCTAATGCATGAAAAAAATTTAAACAAAAAGAAATTTTATTTCTGGATAACTTAAATTTTTTTACACAAATGTGTATTTTTCTCAGGATTGACTCGACAATCTTGTTAAAAATTTGCACACACATAATGCATGCAAATGTGAAGAGTGGTAACTAGAAGTATTTAAATATCACTTGATAAAAATCCATACCAATAAAAAATATAAAATATTTTTTCTTCAAAATTTGAAAATTAATTTATTTTCAAGTTCTTTAATTAAGTTCTTTTCAAGAACTAGCATAGATATTTATTCTAGTTCCCAGAATAGCATGTTGTCTGCTGTTTAAGTAAAAAATAATAAATAATTCCACCAATGGTTTATAAGATGCATATTTACAGAGCATATTTAGTTACGTTTTCTTAATATATCTCAAAAATGTCATACTTGGCTTTAAAATGTTGTGAGATACACTGTAAAATGTATAATGTTGCATTATTTGCTAAATTTACACTTCCTGGCTACCTTAATGCAATATGTTATATTCCCTGGCTACAATAACATTCTCTATCCAACTCTGCCTGTGTTACAGAAACAAGGCTGCATGTATTCCACGCCTCACAGCGGAGTAGACAGAGCTGAGCTTCTATAGAAGTCAGGTACAAAGCTCGCTGTTGACCTAGAGGTCCGAGCGGGAGAAAAAAAAACAGTATTGTTCATACTACAAGGCACTATGACTGGACATGGATAGGGGAGGAGGAGGGAGTAAGGCGTGTGCATTGGAGCAAAGTTCTCTCTATTAGTCCCACAATGGCTACAGTGCAATTTCATGAGTACATTTTCACACGCAACTTGTAAAGACTCTTACAGCTATTTATTGATGATTTTTTTTTAATTAATAACTTGAATATAGACGGAACTGAGTGAATTTTTGTAAACAATTTACAAAAGGAGGAGAAATACGCCGTTTGTGCTATTTGACATCGCAACTAGTTTTCATTCGACAGTGGCACTGTCAAAGTTAACAATGTCCATGTAGCTATTATTATAACCATTCTAATTCCATGCAAGATAAACAAAAGGCAAGACCAATGCAGCGTCAGATTAAGATATCGCAACTATCTGATGAACGTACTTTGCCCGCATCTTACGCACCAAAACTTGGATAATGACTTTCCATTATCACGACATGGTTTTTAAGTGGGGAACTGAAATATTCGTGTTGCGGTAGACGAGAGACTACTTGATTTAACTAAGGTTTCAAATTTCTTACGAGATTATTTGGTGTGGCAAATGAATTTCGTAAGGTAATATTTCTCATCCCATTTTGTAGATTTAGGACTATTATCGACAAGAGTCAATGATATGTTTAAAAGTGTAACTTACATATAGCCTATCAGGAGTGAGCACCTACAAGGGCCAACCTGCACGTTCTTCGTCTTCAATGCTTTCTCGACCCATTCGAAAAAGTTTGACCCATTCTTTTACAGTAGAATATGAGGGGGATACTTCCCCATATCCAGCGTTCAATCGCTGTTTAATTTCATTTGGAGTAAGTCATTCTTTTGTGAAGAACTTAATAATAGCCTAGATACTCCATTTTGAACATGTCACAATCTTCTACACATAGCCTTTTTTATGCAACTATATCTGAACAATTGAATACAGTTACAGTTGCAATTATTTACTTAACAGATAAGGTATGACACCACCAGATAAGGATTTTGTGAAGACGTTAATTCTTATCGCCGAGGCCGGATACTTATCGACCTACCCTCGTATTACTGCAACAATTTGGACAAGAAACGTGAAGTACTTGATGCTATATCAGAAGCTGTCTCAGTTTGCGAGGTAAAAAGTTATACCATGAAGAAGTCTTCAGTGATCTGGCATTTATAACAACACATTATAGTATGCTACCGGAAGCAATTTTGAAGTTAAAGAAAAAAGGTGATATATTGGTGTTCTCCGTGGGGATGTTCGAAGATGCATTAAATCAACTGCCGCCAGGAAAGAAAGGGAACATTGTTAGGTAGAAGTGTATACGTGGAGCTAGAAATACTCAATAGCATTTGTGACGTTCTGAAAGGTGTTCTAACTTGTATGAGTCCTTCCGAAACAGCTCCAATAACTTCAATTGAAATAGAACGTTCTTTTTCCATGATAAAATTTCTTCTGACTGAGTATGACAGTTGATATCTTGAAAAGCACTTTGACGTTGTTTGTAACCAAGAAAAGGTAGCTTAAGTACTTTAATTATGTGATAAATAAATAATGAAATCTCTTAAATACCTATTTTCATTAATAACGAGCGATATTGCTCTCTGTTTTCACTTTTAATAAATGTCTATTTTAATTGTATTTTACCTGCCTTTTGCCTGCCTATTTTAACCAAAATAAATGCCTCAACTTGCGGGATCTGGTCATAAGGTTTGTGCTATTATTGTTCTGTTCGCCAGGCGCCGTGAAGCGGGCTACTCAGCCGCGAAGAACTCTGTAGATGGGCTACTCCACTTATGTGCACTTGATGTATCGCAATACTGCGTAATTTATTTATTTATTTATTTATTTATTTATTTATTTATTCTTTTCTTTTCGTTCATCGTTGTAGTATTTTAGTTTTAAGTGTATTTGACGTGTGGCGTATGTCATTTTACTTCAAACACTCCTACCAATCCTCGCATTATTTGATTTTAACGAACTATTACTACAATATGCTAAATACAAGAATTATAAGCAGAATTAGCCCAAATTTAATACGTCAACACAGATATTACACGTAAGGAATGCAGGACTTCGGTTGTGCACTATGTTGACTCGGAAAGGACCTAACAACCGCAGGATATTCGAATACGCCGATTTTAAATTATATTCTCCTATTGTTGCAGGCACAACGATCTTCCTTGGAACATTCGCAAGTTCCTGCACAACAGACTTCGGGACTTCCCCTTTGGGGAGGACCTACGCAAGGTGGCCCCGTGGTCAAATAGCCCATGGTCTCACACTGATTTGCCCCGACTGAAGGCAGGACTTATTGCCGCTCAGGTAAATTTAACAGGTACTCTTTCACATATTCTGATTTCTACAGGTTAACGTCAGGCAAATTCTTACTTCACCAGATGTGAGCTTTGTTCACGAGGTCTTGATATTTCCTTTTGTTTTTCCCTTTACTTAGAATGTTTAGACGGGTAATATTATAACATAAAAACTGCGAGTGGAATTTTTCATTCTAGAGAGATAAGGCGCTAGATACAAAAGAAATAGGGAAATGTACTCGCTTTGTGAAAATAAATGCATTGGTGCTAATGCTATTTTTCATAATTTTGGAAAAAAAACCGTCGTTCATTTTTAATTATTTAAATGAACATTTTACATAAAAAGATATTAATGGCATATTGCAATTGAATTAGATATAATGAAGCTTGATTTACAGAGGTTGGAACATTTTAACTTCGGTAGTTGTAGCAAAAAAATATTATATTATTGAACATGAATATGAAATGTTCTTCACACCAGTGTATGTAGAACGTTAGTATGGAAATAGTTCTTTCAAGAACTATTCAAGATTTCAGACTATTTTCGGGGAGGGGTGGAAAAGTTAATTCAAAGATATGAGAAGTGTATTGCAATAAAGTACAACTATATTGAAAAGTGAAATATAATTTTTGTCTTTTTCATACCTAGAAAATGGTTAGGCCGGAAACTTACGGACCTACCCTCGTACATATGATGTGAATGTAAACAAAGAAAAATAATAATAATAATCAAGGGGACTTGAAGTGAAAGTAAGACCCACTTTTACTTGACCCCAGTTGACTGCACAAAAGGGACATGTTTCATAACTTCTATCCGTTATTGTATGATATCACCTCGAATGAAAAAGTTCATTAGTCTGTGGCAGACTTAACACCATAACTTTGAAATATGAGTAGGTAGACCAAATATTTACCATCTCAAATTATTTGTTAAAGGGCCAAGTGGAAAACTTTTAATGAAGGGGGTTAATTTGTCAAAATTTATTGGTTTAGGGTGAAGAGAGTATTTTGGAGCTCAAAATATTTATTTTACTTTAATAAGGATTGGGAAGATTAAATCAATGATTTCAAATAAGTAATTTGAAACCTCATATAATATTATTTTTATTACGTTAATTTTTTTGTTAATTATTTATTCAAATATCTTATAAAGAGCATAACATTGAAGCTATTAGTGAGATATATTAAATCTTTGAATGGATTTATAAAATAATATTTATTTTTACAGTGGAACTGTAACGTTTTAATAATCTCTGGCATTATTGCTGTTAGCCCATTTAACATCTTGTTCCATTCTATTAAGAACCGAGAAAGCTCTCATTACTAGTTACCTCTTCAGAGAATGCTGACCTGCAGACTTAAGTGATTTACTTATCTTCTTGAACTTTGTTCATCATCCTTAAACGTTTTATTGTTAGTGTAGTTTGTACCCGTACGCTATTTAGTGATTTTCTCAACGGTTTTATATATATAAGAATTTATTACCTATTAATACATTAACGAAAGTTGCACTTGTTTCTGTTAAACAATTGCTATAGCGTTGTCAACTAGACATAATAATAATAATAATAATAATAATAATAATAGTAATAATAATAATAATAATAATAATAATACACAACTATAATATTTGAGCCAAAATTCCTTGGCTAAATGTCCTGAAAATAATTAAGTAATCGGCATATCAACAATTGTCTTTCCATTGTTGGTACTCTTGCATAGAGATCAAAGTTTCTGAAACAAAACAAAACATCATCGACTATAATTCCGTTTATAAACTATTATTTTCCTTAGGAACTTTATTATATGATTGAAGATATATTAGAAAATCAAAATAAACGGAAAGAACATATCGATAAATTCCAAATAAGACCAGCATTTCTCAGAAGGAAAAGAATGTGAAGTTTCAGAGAAAACGGAAGTAGCCTGATGCTTTAAGCGGATGTGCTACGGTACAAACAAAAACAGATTTCAGCTCAGATTTGATGCAGTAAAAAGACGTACCGACAGGTAGATTCCTTTCGAGTGATAAGGAACCCTGGGGCGAGGAATAATGAATGAAATGGTGCGACTGCATTATGCAATGAGGTCTGTAGCACGGAAAAGAGAGCGAGTGATTCATGATTCAGAGCAGGTTGCACACAGTCCGAAGGCGCTTTTCCTTGTCACAATTTGCCTCTGGCATCAATAATGACACACTCTCCTTGCATCCCGAAGCGGGCGGGATGTTGTCAGTGCGGCTGACATATGAAGAATCATTTTTTTATAGCGCGGAGCACCTGGCCAAATTTTTTGTATTGCTCTCCTGGATAATAAACTGACATTTATAGCAAGGTTTACGTTTACAAATCATGTTTTATAGTGTTGCGGAAGTGTTTGCTTATCAGATAACATATTATGAAATTATGACGCGTTTAGAGTGCAGTTTTCTAAACAATAGCATTCAATGTTAAATGCGAATGTAAGAGCCGTTTAATATTCTACAACTTAATTTAACAGGTTAACAAACTATAGCATCGTGTTGTTACAGATTGGTCCAGGTTTAACCGTGCTCCATAAAAGTACAGTACTAAGGTTTTCGTCCTTTCCCTCTTTTCTTTCCCTAATATTGAGGCAGATATCAGAAGGTTTAAACACTCCAATTTAGCGATTGGATAATGGAATGGAAAATAACTTATTATTTTATTTCAAATGATATTCAATTACTTTGAAAACAATTCGATTACACTGACCTACACAATTTTAGCTGAATGAAAACTGTTCCTATTTTCTGGTTCCTTACCATATGGAATCTGTAAAACGAACCTTAGTTTTATTTCATCGGGGTACAGTTTTTCAGAAATCGGCATTATAGAAAATAACAGATTTCATTATTTGTTCATTGAGCAGATACATAAAATAAATATTTTGAGAGATTTAAATAAGATAATAGATGGTTCCCTTATAGTGATATAAAAGACATCCGCATAGTATCAGCTATACATTTCAAGGATAGGTCCACAAGTTTCCGGCCTCACCGATAAGCATTATCGCCTTCACAAAGCCTTATCTGGTGTCATACCTTATCTGTTAAGTAAATAATTGCAACTGTAACTTTGTTCAGTTGTTCAGATATAGTTGCATAAAGAAGGCTATGTATAGAAGATTGAGACATGTTCAAAATGGAGATCTAGCTGTTATTAAGTTCTTCACAAAAGTATGACTTACTTCAAATGATTTTCAACAGCGATTGGACGTGTATGTGGGGAAGCATCCCCCTCATATTCTACCGTAAAAGAATGGGTCAAATTTTTTTGAATGGCATTGAAGACGAAGAGCCGTGCCCTTGGAGGTGCTCACTCCTGAAAACATCGCTCTTGTGGAAGGAGAAATTATAGAAGACCGGCGGCTCAAAGTTACAGAAATAGCAGCAAAATTGGGCTTTTCTGAAACAACAGCCCTTCGAATTATTCATGAACATTTAAACATGAATAAAGTTAGTGCAAGATGGGAGCTTAGACTTCTTTCCTCAGTCCAAAAGCAGCAACGAGTCCTCTATTGTCAGGCATTTTTGGAGCTCTGCCTGCCACGGCTACGAGAGAGAAGTTCTGCAAACCATTGTTGCAGGATATGAAACTATGGTCCTCTACTATGATCCCTTGTCCAAAAGAGAATGAATGGAGTGGCGTAAACCTGGCAAAGTACCCCTGGAAAGGCCAAGGTCAATCAGTGAACCAAGAAGATCATGGTCACAATCTTTTGGAACTGTGAAGGAATACTCTTCATTGACTTCAAGCAGAGGAACATCACAGTAAATGGGGAGTATTATGCTGGCCTACTGCACAAACTACATGCTTCCATCAAAGAGAAAAGGCGTGGAAAGCTGAGAGGGTGTGTGCGTCTTCTTCACGACAACGCGCCTGTGAACACAGCTCTTGTTGCAAAGGAAGCTGTGAAGAAGTGTGGTTTCAAGGAGATCCACCCTACAGCCCAGATCTAGCTCCCAGTGACTATTTCTTCTTCTGAAAACTCAAGAAGGACCTTCAAAGTAGGAAATTTAAGTGTGAGGAAGAAGTGATGGATGCTGCTTATGTCCATTTTGCAGACAAGACTTCTGACTATTTGGAGGGGGGGGGGTTGAAATGTTAATTCAAATATGTGAGAAGTGTATTGCAATAAATTATAACTAATTGAAAAATGAAATATAGTTTATGTCTTTATCATACCTAGAAAATAGTTAGGCCGTAAACTTATGGACCTACCCTCGTATCTCACAGTTTTTTTTTCTTCTTTTTTTTTTTTTATTTTTACGGACGCTCTTTAACATCTCAGATCATCAGCGTACCATTCAACTCAGGGCGTGAAACAGTCGACAAATTTTGCTCAGAAATCTCATCATTCAGGCTTGAAGTTCTTCTTCGTGCCGTAAAAGTACCCACGGCTAAACTTCCCTTCCGAAGGAAGCCATACATAGGATTTTTACGCCCGAAAAAATCCATCGATCCTATCCGGGATCGAACCCTCGATCTTGGGTTTAGGAGGCAAGTATGGTTACCATTACACCACCAGGACCGTCTCACAGTTCAATTAACCACCTACTCAAAAAATTGTTTTCATGTACTCGTAGAAGATTCAACTGATTATATTTTGAATGAATGAATTAATATCATAACTTTGATAAAGTTTTAATAATTTTTCACTCATTTCATAATTTGAAAATCCACATTATGATAAAAATGGAAAAAAAGAAAAGGAAATGTCTGCCGCAGACTGGAGACTACAGAAAGTTTAAAGTAATCTTAGACGGCATTGATGAAAAAATGCACAGTAAATAAAACTTAGCTTAGACTATTTCACTTAAATTTTGACGTTTATTCACTCAAGCAATTTTTTTTTTTTTTTATGTATTAGTGAAACAGTAGATTTGTAAATTATGTAACAATGTAACAATATCTACCTAAACAACAAATAAGTTGTTTACAATGGCTAAATGCTTTTTCTGTTTTGTTTTTCACAGTTGGTATTAGTAAATCGAACGGTAGCGACTGTAATAGTCGACTTTCTATTATAGTCTATATTGTCTATTTAATTCTCACGGTTTCTGAACCATAAGTTAGTATAACATTTTATACAATTTTTAATAATCATGCGCGAATTTCAAATATATATATATCTCAGTTTTATTTTTTACTCTATTCATGAAATAGTCCCAAACCCGTATTTGACTCTTCTCTATTGGCATTACTTACTATGGACATTTGTCTGCTACTAGGCTTAAAAAGGTTAACTATCAATATTGCAAAGTACAATTATTTCAATATTGTAAGCGAAGTTTACGGAATTATATTTAAATTTTTGTTTTATTACTGAAATAGTCCTAATAAATATCACTCTACGTTCGTGAATTTATCAACAATCTCAGGCCGTCTAGTGATATTTATTTAAGATCAACAACAAATAGGGCTAACAATGGGTTATTTTATTTTTATGTGGAATGTAAATTTTCCTTGATTTTCCCGTCATAAAAGTACATTTCCCACATCTTTGCGATCCAAGTTGGATATTTCCAAATTTGTTAATAAAAGTAGGAATTTTCCAAATGTATTTTTCTTGCAAAGTATAGAATAAACGTATTAACACTATTATAGATTATTAAACGAAGCAACCAATCTTCCTGTAAAAACTACAATTTTAGCAATGATCGCATTCTCCACAATTGTAAATAACAACTTACTTGTATTCTGGTCCTAACAGATCAAATGAATGCACCATTTGAATTGAGTTACACTTAGCACCTATAGATGTCAGCCCATCGTTTCAAGTACCATCAAATGTGATGCTTGGATGTGAAATAGCTGCCCGAATTTTGTCCAGAAATCTTTTGTTTCAAGTATGGAGTTCTTTAACGTGCAGTAAACCTACTACATGGGACCAACCGCTTTTAAGTCCTTCAAAGGATCAACCGTCAATATTTTTACGTCCCGAGAAACATATTGACCTCCTGCGAACTGGCAAAATTCAGTCTAGTCACGAAAGTCACCATAATTATAAATAAATGCTGCAAAATCCTCCATTGTGAACTTGCTGCGTATTAGTTGTACTAATCGTTATCGGCTTCTTATCGATACGCAAATAAACGACGAAAGTGAAGCCTTTTAAAGCTACTAGTTTAAAAAGTATCATTCTCTAGTGAGTAGGGAAGGAAGTGGTTTTTATATGGTGGTAAAAACATTGTGAAGTTAATAATCTTTGTATGTATGCCTCCATCTACCGGAATGCAGAAGAGGGTATATTTATTATTGCTGCACCAAACTAATGATATACGGGGGTAGGTCCATAAGTTTCCGGCATAACCGTTTTCTAGGTATGAAAATACAAAAACTATATTTCACTTTTCAATATAGTTACCCTTTATTGCAACACTTCTCACATCTTTGAATTAACATTTAAATCCACCCCCCCCCCCAAATAGTCAGAAGTCTTGTTTGCAAAATGGGCATAAACAGCATCCATCACTTCTTCGTCACACTTAAATTTCCTTCCTCGAAGGTTCTTCTTGAGTTAGAGGAAAGTTTCACTGGGAGCTACATCTGGGCTGTAGACTGAATGTTCGATCTCCTTGAGGCCACATTTCTATTTTTACGTCCCGAGAAACATATTGACCTCAACAGAGGCAGAACCTGCTCAGTTCACAGTTTCCTTTGCAACAAGAGCTGTGAGCACAGGCGCGTTGTCGTGAAGAAGGCGCGCACCATCACTCAGCTTTCCTCGCCTTTTCTCTTTGATGGAAGCACGTAGTCTGTGCTGTAGGCCAGCATAGTACTCCCCATTTACTGTGGTGTTTCTCTCCTTGAAGTCAATGAAGAATATTCCTTCACAGTCCCAAAAGATTGTGATCATGATCTTCTTGGTTGACTGAGTGACCTTGGTCTTTAGAGGCGGTGCTTCGCCAGTTACGCCACTCCATTGATTCTCTTTTGCACAAAGGATCATAGTAGAGGACCATAGTTCATCTTCTGTAACAATGATTTGCAGAACTTCTATCTCGTTGCTACGGCAGAGCTCCAAAAATGCCTGACAACAGATGACTCGTTGCTGCTTTTGGATTGAGGAAATAAATCTAGATACTCATCTTGCAGTCACCTTATTCATGTTTCAATGCTCATGAATAATTCGAAGAACTGTTGTTTTAGAAAAGCCCAATCTTAATGTTGTGTCTGTAACTTTGAGTCGCAGGTATTCCTTAATTTCTCCTTCCACAAGAGCGATGTTTTCAGGAATGAGCACCTCCAAGGGCCGACCTGCATGCTCTTCGTCTTCAATGCTTTCTCGATCCATTCGAAAAAGTTTGGCCCATTCTTTTACGGTTGAATATGACCGTTCAATAGCTATATGCTATATAGAGAACGTTCAGTGATTATTGCCTTTTATCAAAATTGTATTTTATGAGTTTCTGGTTACCTTTTGGTAAATTTTTAAGAATGTATCTGTATAAATTGAAATTTTATTTTAGAAAATGGCGCTAAAATTTGTCTCCTGTACACGTTTTACTTTTAATTATTCCCTTAAAAGTTTTATTTAGAAATGTACAATTTTGTGAACTAGATATTAAATAAATTGTGAAAATTGTAAGTTTTACCGTGTGACCATGATCTTTTATTCAATATCAGAGGATTACCAGCAACCCCTTAAAAAATAAAATCTGAAGAATCAGCGGAATTTATATTAAAAATCGCATCCAAATTATTTTATAAATGCAGCATAGAAGCGCCATGTTTTTTTTTTTTTTTAATTTTCTGACTTAATTTTAGAAAATAAAATAAATTTAAATAAAATTTCAGACACAATGATGCAAATGAATGTTAAAATTCACTTCTGGTCATATTGTCAGTGCCTACCTTTGAGCAATGGACTCATATACTGTATATTCATGTCACAGCTACACAATATTATTGGCTTTTTCTGGTTAAAACTCGCACAAAGTTCATTTGGGTTGAAATAAAGGACAGCTTTCTCATTTATCCTCTCTCTCTCTCTCTCTATGAAAAAACAGTATGACAGGAGGCAGTCCATTATATGTTTAGTAAAATGTACTTCTCCTGCCTTCATTGTCTACGGTAGAGACAATATCAAGGCCCCAAATGCATTATTTCACGTGAAAAAGTTTGCAAGAGGAGAGTGGAAAATGCATGTTTAGCTTTCTGACGTAGCACTCGACTCAGTGGCGAAAAACGTTCAGCCCATCAATTTTTACGGCAATTTCGTTTTGTTTTATTTGCGTTGCTTTTGTTTGTTCAAAATGAGTTTGAGAACAGGCAGTTCGGAAACGTTTGGTAGGCAGAGGATAACAAGGACCTCGTTGAATTGTTTGACTTACTGCAACCAAACGATATGAAAGTGCAGCGGCGGATCGCAGAAGCATAAACCGGAGTACTATTTCTACTATTGAAGACAGATTGCAAACCTCTACAATCTTAACAACTAATTAACTGATAGTGCGTGGCCAAAAGAATATAACACAGTCTATAGAGCAAGAATTTACAAAAATGTCGCAGCAACGCAACTTTCAACAAGAAAGCCCGTTCTTTTGGTGTTTATGTCACCAAACTTGACGATGACCCTTTGATTACAATCTAGAATCTGCAGGATGAACTCTATCTGTACAGAAACCTTTGTATACTTGATATGGCTTGAAATTACAGTTTGAATCAAATTAATAGTTGGATGGTCTACCCAATATTTTAATTTCAATTTTATCTTGCAATGGTTTCAAATAAAATCACTTAGAATGCGACATTTGCATAATGATCATTTTCTTTACATCCAATAAACACAAAACAAAATAAACCACTACTTCACGAATTCATATGAAACTTCACTATTTAGGACCGATCTCACCGAGTTCAATTAACTTTGAATTCCTATTTAATTCTTCTTTAATTGGGGTATTGCATTTTACCATTAACAATTGTGTGCTAATCCGCCATTAAACTCCAATTAAGTTAATTGGCGTATGTTTGTCCATTTAGCGATTTAATTCTCAATTAACTTTTCATCGTGGCAAGGCGAATGTTGAATATGCTATATGAAGATCACATTATTCCAAGACGGCTGGAAGTCGGTCTTGGTGGTGTAGTGGTAACCATACTTGCCTTCTAAACCCAAGATCACGGGTTCAAACCCGGCCAGGATCGATGGATTTTTTCGGGCGTAAAAATCCTAAGTATGACTTACTTCGGAAGGGAAGTACAGCCGTGGATCCCGTGTCGTACATTTACGGCACGAAAAAGAACCTCAATCCTGAGGCCTCTGAGTAAATTTATCGGCCGTTTCATTCCCTGGTTTGAATGGGACGCTGATGACCTGAGATGTTAAAGAGCGTCCATAAATAAAACGAATCAAACAAGACGACTGAAGATAATTTCCGAAAGACAAGATTTATTTAATAGTAAGGAGAAAACAGCGGTTTTAGCTGGGTAAAGTTTCGGCATTAGATATCTCAAGTTCTATAGAACATGACCTTGAATTCACAACAGACATGTGAATTTTTATAATATTGTAATAAAGCTAAAATTTTTCTTATTATTTCTCTCTAAATATTACCTAAAACAGAAATGTTTATGTTGTAGGTTGGAGGTTATGTCTTCCCATATTTCGAAAATTGGTTATCAGAACTCTCAAATACAATGAAATGTAATTGAAAATAGCGTATTATGTTTGTTTAAGAAATCAAATCATTTCTCCAATGAAGGTACACGAATTAACGCTAAAGCAAGTACATATAGCAGCAGGTGATTTTGGTGGGAACGGCCCAACGAATGCCTATCGCATCGCGTGAGCCCTGCTATAGCCCGGTTTCCTCCTTTACACATAAAACGCTCTTCTTTCTCTGATGTGCAATTGTCATGAAAAACAAATAAGTAACGATCTCCGGTATTTTACAAAAGATGTATAAAGCACTCTTTGCTGTTTCAATGGCCTTTTTAATGGGGGATTTATTGTTATAATTCAGAAGGCCGTAATGACTTAAATCCTAAATAGCTAATTGACTGCATATTTAGTTTGGTAAGATGCAAAAGATGTAATTTCCTCAATTAATTTAATATAATTAGTTAATTCTCGTATGTAAGAAATTGGTGATATCGGCCCTTAATAAACAGTTGGTCACTAAGGAAACGACTGACTATCGCTACTAGAGAGTGTCTACTGGTAGATGTGAGCATTGTTGCTTCAAATGTAATAATTGTGTGATATTGAAATAACTGCAGACTGTGTTTTTTTTAAATAATCTTTAACAACAGTTTTACTGTTGAGGATCACAGGCGGTAGACAATGGTGATGTAGAAGTGATGAATTGGGATAGGATTTTTAAGGGAGGAAACGTTCCAGTCATTTATGAGGACAAAGGAAACTCTGGGGGGAGGGGGAAACACACAGTTAGGGAGGACGATGGATCTTTTAACGACTAAGGCTGTTCTTATGATATATGATTGTGTTTCATTAATATACTACTTTACTGTAATTATCTAATATATTTTTTAAAATATTTCATTTAACTTAGTAACGAAACTATTTAGACATTTCTTTGACTGTTGACTACGAAAGAGCAACTAAATGGCCTTTTATTTCTGTAGCAGAAATGCATCCTTTTTAAAACATATTATTAACCGAGCGGTATTCGTTTTTGAACATTACGAAAATGCACACATCTCCTTACTTTACGAACTCTCCATAACGTAGTCGGTCCTGGTGGTGTAGTGGTTACCATACTTGCCTCCTAAACCCAAGATCGCGGGTTCGAACCCGGCCAGGACCGATGGATTTTTTCGGGCGTAAAAATCCTAAGTATGGCTTCCTTCGGAAGGGAAGTAAAGCCGTGGGTCCCGTGTCGTACATTTACAGTACGAAAAAGAACCTCAAGCCTGAAAGAGAGGCCTCTGAGCAAAATTTGTCGGCCGTTTCACGCCCTTAATTGAATGGGACGCTGATGACCTGAGCTGTTAAAGAGCGTCCATAAATAAATCAATCAAATCCATAACGTACATGAGCTTTGAGCTATAGTTTAATAATAACAAGCAAATACTTTTACTTTTACCCGCGCAAAAGTTTTCCGACTATTGCGCTACAACTTGAGCAGACCGGAACCTTATGCAACCTATCAGAATATGTATCTGTTCATGGAAGAACTAACAACTTCTGTCAATATAAAGCACCAAATAAGATGTTTTGTTTTGAAAAACAAAAGCATAACTCGCAGCGTCAATGGAATTAGATTAAGACATAATGTAGTAGAGATCTGCTTGAGCCTGAACGGCCCTCAGGCATAGCATGTGACGTAAGCAGCAGTTGCGGTCTTCACTAGTTTGTTTGAATGTGAGAATTATACTAGTGTTATGTTTTTAGCGAATTCCGGAGAAATGCAGCTATTGGGGTTATACTCACTAAACGATTTTTGGAAACTTTCTTCAAGTCTTCATCTAACCTACCTACTAGGCATCGAAAATGACAATGAATATATAGCTGTTAACGCTCTTGCGGTCGCAATTTTTGTTTTTTCTCATGGAAAAACGCGAAAAATTTTTAAAACAATAAAAATCTCTCTAGTCATCGAAATTTTAATTTTTCCTCAACAAAACTCCGTATATTTCATTAAAATAAATTAATATTGTTTTTCTGAAAACCAGGGCAATCAGGCCAATGAGAGCAGGGTTATACCTGAAAACTGAGTGGGGTTAAAACTGAAATTTAAAAACGGCTCTAGCCACCCCATTTAACATTATTTTAAAGGAAACTTGTATTAAGCCATTGAAATAAAATAAGAAAAATATTATCTAAAAATCAGTGCAATCAGATTATTAGGAATGGGGGATTTACCTGAAACTTAAAATTTAAAAATCGCTCTAGCGGCACCAATATTTGATTTGTTACTACAAAATTCGGTATATGCCATTTAAATAAAGTAGAAAAAAAGTTTCTGAAAATCAGTGGAATCAGATAATTAGGAGCACAGTTTTACATTAAACCTAAAGTTTAAAAATTACTCTAGCGGCAACAATATTTGTTTTTCGCAAAAAAAAAAAAAAAAAAAAAAAAAAAAAACTCGGTATATACCATTTAAATAAAATAAGTAAAACAGTTTTTGAAAATCAGGGCTATAAAGATCGGGGGGGTTACCTGAAATCCAAAATTTAAAAATCGCACTAGCGGCACCAACAATTGTTTTTTCACAACAAAATTGGTAAACTCAAGATCGCAGGCTCAAACCCGGCCAGGACCGATGGATTTTTTCGGGCGTAAAAATCCTAAGTATGGCTTCCTTCGGAAGGGAAGTAAAGCCGTGGGTCCCGTGTCGTACATTTGCGGCACGATAAAGAACCTCAAGCCTGAAAGAGAGGCCTCTGAGCAAAATTTGTCGGCCGTTTCACGCCCTAAATTGAATGAGACGCTGATGACCTGAGATATTAAAGAGCGTCCATAAATAAACCAAATCACCACAATAAAATGTGGTATATAATATTTAAATAAATTAAGAAAAATAATTTTTGAAAATTAGGAAAGTCTGACCTTTAGAAGTAGTGGTATACCGCAAAGCCGAAATTTAAAATGCGCTCTTGCGTTTAATTTTCTATCTATTATTTTAAAATCAATTAAAATAAAAACAAAAAGTAATTTATTCAGCATATAAGTTTTATTTATAATGATGTACGTTTTATATTTGGCAAAAACATGGTAGGATGATAGCAAATATGAAACATTAATCTAATACGTGTTTGAGAATTATGTTTGTATGTAATCATGCCATGAAACTCGTGTACTTTAAAAAAATAAAATAAAACTTATCACCTAAAAAGGTCTCAGAGGTATAAAGACAATTTCTTTAAACATAGACCCTGGAAGTCAGAGGAATAAGCTCTAGTGAAAGAACAATTATTTTAAAGCACTGTATATTTACCTACCCATCTTGTGTGTTTTTCTATACGTTTATGTAAATATTTTCTCATTTTAGTATATAAAAATCCATATTTAATTCATAATATTCATGAATATTATATTGAATATTATAAACATTCATAATATTTATGTTGTTTATTTCTTCGTTTATCTTGATAGGTTTATTTCTCTCGAAAAAATACCTATCATTTATTTACAAGAATGGTTTTCACAGGCTAACAGTTTCAAGCACCAGTTTTTCCAAAGACCGTAACTATGCATTACAACAATGCTGCAACTGTAGGATAAAGATACCTATAAAGGATCTTTATCCTAAGAGTGACATTTTAGCATTTACATCCTTTTTCATTTATGGTGCTACAGCCCCAGATCGGGACACATGGACTACCGTAGCGACCTCTGCTTCAGAGATCTTGAAACAACTTACGGCACGCCCCCACGGAAATATAGATATATATGTGCATACCTAATCATAATATTTTATTAATGTAAAGGCCATGTGACTTGATTGTCGACAGAAGAGAAATCTTTGATGTTTTCTGTTACGGTTGTTTAGTAAGCCAAAGAGGCTATAATACTGTATACAAAAAGAGGATCGAGTATGATGTCACTTTTAAAAGGACTGCCGTTGAAGGGTTAATAAACCCAAGGACTTTTAAATCGTCAGGGCTTTGAACCCGACAGGTTGTTGTACACCTAGCCTTTAAACTAGTCAATGTTAACAAGAGTTTTAAACTTTCAATTAATAATAAATAACACGTACTGGCAGGGGAATTTAAGCCAGCCAGTAGTAAATGTATATTTTAAATGTTTACACCAAGGTGCGAGACGTACACGTACTGGCTTGGGTGACCCCCTTTGGGGTCGTCCAGCGAATAATTACTAGATTTGAATTTAATATACCTAAGGGTGCCAAAAAAAGGTATACACACTTTCACAGTAAATATCTATTTAATATATTGCAAAGTTGGACCGAAAAACAACAGCAATGTGTAGTATGATGTTCTGTAAACAGGTGTGACTTACATTACGTTATGCTAGTGTTGCTACAACAAAATGGAGACAATATTATCGTTTAAACAGCGTAAAGCAATTTTGAAGTAGAATTGGAAAACCGAGAATGTTGTTGAAGTTCAAAGGCAATGGAGACTTGTGTACAGAACAGAACCGTCAACGCGAGTAATAATTGCACGCATTCGAGACAAATTTGAGACTCATGGTATTGTATACGATGTTCGCAAGGGCAGATCTGGGAGACCTCGCACAGCAACAAGCCCCGCGTCCTCGGCTATGGTGTCGCAACGTTCTGAGCACTCACCGCAGAAATCTACAAAGCAATGTGCACGTGAGACTGGGATTAGCAGAACCAGCGTACGTTCTATTATTAAAACAGCAAAGTTGAAAGTTTTCATTACAAGACTTTTGCATGCATTAAATGAAGATGACCCTGAAACGGCATGTGCTGCAATCGCTGAGGACACTTTCGTAAAGGTTGCTCAATCAGAAGTTCAACGTACTCTTGAAGTGTATCGACGTCGATGGTGGGTATTTTGATCAATTGTTGTAACTGTAAAAGTCCAAGATGATTAGTGCTCATCATTTTTTGTTTGTGTGAGTTCAGTTTCGTTATGTTAACACAGTTTTTTCTTTGCTTGACGTGTGTATACATTGTGGCATCCTCTGTATAATGAGTGTTTGCTAGGTAACCAGTTCTTTGCCACCAGTCGGATAGATCAGATAACAGATTCTACTTTAGTTCACACAGGCATTTCAGTTTAAGTAACGCATTTTAATTTTCACATTCTGCGGGACACATACTCATCTGCAAGTTTTACACGCTGCGACGCACGTACTTCTAAGTTCTACACGCGTTGAGTATGCTGAGGCATTCATAATAAATTATCTTCAGACGTATTTTAAGATTTAGTTCATATCCGTGGAAGTCACGGCAGTTAAAGTTCATATTCGATGTACATAAATTCTATCGTACGCAAAACACCAGAGGACGCGACAGATCTTGAGCATAATACATTGTCATATATAATATATATTATCATATATATTATGTCTCATCATGTGGTTATTTACACTACGGGTCTATTCTCTCAGGCATATTAAGTACCAATCCACAAAATAGCCGAATAGCCCCGCTGAGAAACTGTTGCTACCAAGGCTAAAACAATTACATATCAAAACTGTTCCGTAATTTGGCATCACCAACGTTAGGCCATTAACGACAACGACACCACCGATCAAAACCATCTCATAATTTGCGCCTAGCGTGGGGCCATTTACAAACCACCACATAATTTGGCGCCCAACGTGGGGCCATACAAATCCCCTCAAACTTCGTCTTACGTCTTTATTGATAAGAGGGCATGTGATCAACATCAACCCGCAGGACGCCTATCATGGCTTTCTAGATCGATGAACACCACCACTACTTCGAGAAGTTCCCCAATTATCCTCACGAGAATGTGAAGTCCGTTCCAGCTCTCCTCAAGCGAAAAAACTCCTAAACAGGTGGCGGGAATCGAACCTGGAGTCTCCCGGCAACCCTAAACACTAGACCAAGGAGACATCGCAGTATTTACATTATGGAACAATTAATCGATATGAGAAAGGAAAAAACACTTCCCACTTCTTGATATGAGACAGAGATGCAATTCAGTGGATCGACCATGGACCTGAAATACTGCTTTTGGTTAATCTTATAAGTGAAAATTACATACGAAGGTAGGTCCATAAGTTTCCAGCCTGGCCTATAAATATTATCCCCTTCACAAAACCCTTATCTGGTGTCATACCTTATCCGTTAAGTAAATAATTGCAGCTGTAACTTCCGCTCCGCTGTGTTCACTTGTTCAGATATAGTTGCATAAAGAACGCTATGTGTAGAAGATTGTGACATGTCCAAAATGGAGCTGTTATTAAGTTCATAACAAAAGACTACTGCAAATGAAATTAAACAGGGATTGGACGGTGTATATGGCGAAGCATTCCCCTCTGCCGTAAAAGAATGGGCCAAACTTTTTCGAATGGGTCGAGAAAGCATTGAGACGAAGAGCGTGCAGGTCGGCCCTTGGAGGTGCTCACTCCTGAAAACATCGCTCTTGTGGAAGGAGAAATTATGAAAGAACGGCAGCTCAAAGCTACAGAAATAACAGCGAAATTGGGCCTATCTAAAACAACAGTCCTTCCAATTATTCATGAACATTTAAACATGAATAAGGTTAGTGCAAGATGGGTGTCTAGACTTCTTTCCTCACTTCAAAAGCAGTAACGAGTCACCTGTTGTCAGGCATTTTTGGAGCTCTGCCATGGAAACGAGAAAGAAGCTCTGCAAACCATTTTTACAGGAGATGAAACTATGGTCCTCTACTAAGAGAATCAATGGAGTGGCGTAGACCTAGCGAAGCACCACCTCTAAAGACCAAGTTCACTTAGTCAACCATGAAGATCGTGGCCACAATCTTTTAGGACTGTGAAGGAATATACTTCATTGACTTCAAGGAGAGGAACATTACCGTAAATGGAGAGTGCATGCTGGCCTACTGCAAGGCTACGTGCTTCCATCAAAGAGAAAAGGCGAGGAAAGCTGAGTGGTGGTGTGCGCCTTCTTCACGACAACGCGACTGTGCACACATCTCTTGTTGCAAAGGAAGCTGTGAAGAAATGTGGCTTCGAGATCGACCACCCACCCATAGCCCAGATCTATCTTCCAGTGACTATTTTCTCCTCTCAAAACTCAGGGAGGACCTTGGAGGAAGGAAATTTAAGTGTGACGAAGTGATGAATGCTGTTTATGTCCATTTTGCAGACAAGACTTCTGACTATTTGGGGTGGGGGGTTTGAAATGTTAATTCAAACATGTGAGAAGTGTATTTCAATAAAGGGTACCTATATTGATAAATGAAATATACTTTTTGTCTTTATCACACCTAGAAAATGGTTAGGCCGGAAACTTATGGACCTACCCTCGTACATCCTGTACACTCACACCTGTGTCACAATGCCTGCCATTAATCTGTATTATATGTTCCTCACAAATAATGCAGCAGTTTGCATTAGAGGGCTCTGAATAGTGTTTCATGACTGTAACAAAACCATTTATTGCACAGCTGCGAAATGGTCGGACGCACGGTGGCAAATAGTACTAAACATCCAAATAAGAGGTGAAATTTTCCTCCAGATGAAGGAATTTATGCAGCAAAACACTGGCGGATTTCGAGTCCCTTCTTGTGCTGCACCTTCTCCGTTTCCTTCACTATAAGCAGAGGCACGATAAGTGAATTAAATGCAGCATCTGCTTACTAGTTTCTGAAGTAATTATCATAAGATTTTGTCTTTAGAGTTGTTTGCAACCGTTGATAATTTCCTTCTGGTTTAAAAATTTAGTTGTTCACGGTTCTGCATACTGCTAATTGTTTATTTTCAAAAAATCATTATTGCCGGCTCCAAATACCCCTCCCTCCAAATTACTTAATTTGCTTTTTCACTTTAGTTTTCAAAATATAAATAATAATAATAATAATCATCATCATCATCATCAAAATTCTTTGAAAGTTTTTTTTTTTTTTTTCCCCAAATTTTAACTCTTTTCTTCGGATGTTGGTAAGGGTTACACAAAAAATATTCCAACAAAATATTCCTACAAGATAATGGAGAAATAAACGTAAGCTGAATCAATATTGCAAAATAAATAACATTAAATGCGTTTTCTTCTTAGTAAGGCAAAATGTTTCACAAAAGTCCTCATATTTTTGTAAGACTTAAAATCCAGATCATTAAACAACTTATTGTGCGTGCTTGTTCAGATTGAAATGTATATGCGCTTTGTGTAATCGAAAGTGGAATAGTTACGTGGATGATTATTCCCGTATAAACAATTAAATGAACAAATAAACAGAAATAAAAGAACCTACTATAATAAAAGTAAAACTGTGATAACTGGAAATGAAGAACGTAAACTGTAATAAAAATATTCTGAAATGTTTATTATACAGTACTTCCACCACATAATTTGTAATAAAATAAATATTTCATTTAAACAAAAACCTATCGGTTTTTATACTGCAAGGGAAATTTGAAATCCACTTTGATTACAATTTAAATTTTATCCCCTCTCACCTCTATATTATGATTCTAAATAGGTTGCAACTGTTATCACATATTTGCTTTCTATCGTTGACTGGCACACTTGGTTGTTGTTAATTTTAACAGAGTAAAAAATAAGTCAGTCAGTTTTAGGGTGAAAACACAATTCATTTTGGACAAGGTTACAATAATACAGGTACCCGGGGCTAATTTCCTTATTTAGGATATATATTATGTTGAAACAATTTGTGTTAAACACTCAGAACTTTTGGTACTTATATGCTGTCCAAATTCGAACAGCGGTAACAACGTTACGTCGTCAGGCAACGATGGAAAACAAAAGATGTACTAACAGTTGGATCATCTATGAAATTTAAGTATCATAAGGTAGAGAGGTGATGTAATTTGAAACGAGGATGAGAGGGTGAAAACTAAAATGTGCCTTACATTGGTTTTAAACTCCTCTTCAATATGTAAATTGATATGTTTGTTGTTTATATAAAATATATTTTATTCAGACTGCCAAGACCGCCACGAGTGGCCGAAGTCGTTAAGGCGCGGAATTGTGAGCGGGAGGTCTGGGGTTCGAATCCCGCAAGGACCGTCCTTCCTGACAGGTTTTTTGCAGGTTTTCCTCAGTCCTCATAACTGGCAAATGCCGGGGAGGTACCCTAAACTTAGGCCTGGGACGTTTCCTTAAAAAAAATTCTTTCCTAATATATCATTTCATCTCATGTATCGTCAGTGTCCACCGCCTGGGGCGTCAAACACTATTCAAAAAAGAAACAAAAAAGAGGAATTAAACAAATTATTATGCATATTTTTGCGCTTTTTGTGGGATTAGCGCATTTTTCTCGTTTTCACCCCTCTTTGATAATTCATCATCTTTTTGAACCTTTTCTTTCATATTTTGTTAAAAAATTGGGCACAAAAATAAATTATTTTCACCATTCTTGAGCAGAAAACTAAAGATTTATTGAGCAGCTACATAAAAGCATATGCTTTAATTTTGTAAAGTGAAACGAGAGCTATAACATTGTATATTTATAAAATGTCAGTCTAATAAACTCCCAAGTTAATGTAGCAAAACCTGAAAGAGAAAACACAAATGTCAATTTACGTTTTCGCCGAAACCAAAATTTTCTATGCGGTTCACGCACATTTTATGTAAAGAAGGCTCAAATCTCTAGTTGCTCTAGTTGATTGTGTCTGTGTTGTTGCAGTCCGAATACTCTAACATACCAAAAATTCAGAAGGCAAGGTTATGTGCATTTTGAGAAGAATTCAAGAAACAATTCATCGAAACATTGTCTAATTGTTCGATATGTCGTCTGCGATGTAAATATTGTGATCGATGAGAAGCATCAAAGAGGCAGAATAAACCAGTAAGGCAAGCATGCGAAGAATTTTGAACTCCACAAGTTGCAACGAAAGCAAACTACCTTGATATATGCCTTCACTTCAGGGTCTGAAAGCAATAGTCATCGAGCCAGGCCTCTGCAGAGCTTACCATGACATCAGTTGTCAGGAATTTCAGTCCAAAAGGTCAACAATCCTGCATTCAAATTATTCTTCAGGCATTACATGCAAAAATCATAAGAGATGGTTTCATCTTCATGTTAGATGAAACTACTGGCGCGATGCAAAGATATGCGTTGATTATGCTGATATTTCCAATAATTAGTGAAAGAATGAAACCCATGCTCATTGAGATGTACCAACAAATGTCTGCAGCCATTCAATGATTCATGCATAAAGCTGTGACTGCAGGGCACACACTACGGAAAAATGAGCCTTGTGGTGAATGATCAAACACGCTACATGTATCCCAACCTCAAGCATGTGACGAGTGCCGTGTTTGCGAAACAGTCAGGGAGGAATGCAGTAGGGTAAATAAATTCAGAGTTGCTCTGAAGCTTCTTGTTAAATGTCAATTTTTGTACCAAAAAGTTATTGGGCTCATCTACCACAATCCCGTCATATCCGTCATACTTGGATAAGATGTCTAGATTTCTGTGCTAAAACTTCTAAAACATCAAAAGCTTCATATGTGCTCCAGATTCTAAGAACGCAGTGGCCATCAAGCATGCCAACAATTGCTCAACGACAAAGACATAGGAGTTGGAACTTTTCGCAGTGCATGGCTACAGACATGGTTGTCGACATATATGAGGGACAACCTTGACATATTTGCCAAAACCAAACTTAATTCATTTTAGGAACAGACCGGTTGTGGAAGCCTTTTCAACTTCCACTGATTCCCTTTCCGTGTGTTTACAAAATAGAACATTGGTTTCAGTAGATGTTGAGTGAAATTTATTTGCCTATGAGATTCCCTGTGCTCAAAGCACCATCGATTTACGAGGGTAGGCTCATAAGTTTCGGGCCTAACGTTTTTTAGGTATGATAAAGACAAAAACTATATTTTACTTTTCAATAAAATTACATTCTGGTGGTGTACTTGCCTTCTAAACCAAAGATCGCGGGTTCAGAACCGGCCAGGATCGATTGATTTTTTCGGCGTAAAAATGCTAAGTATGGCTTCCTTCGGAAGGGAAGTAAAGCCGTGGGTCCCGTGTCGTACATTTACGGCATGTAAAAGAACCTCAAGCCTGAAAGAAGAGACCTCTGAGCAAAATTTGTCGGCCGTTTCACGCCCTGAGTTGAATGGGACGCTGATGACCTCAGATGTTAAAGAGCGTCCGTAAATAAACAAATAAAAATAAATTACACTTTATTGCAATACACTTTTCACATATTTTAATTAACATTTCTATCCCCCCCCCAAAGTCAGAAGTCTTGTCTGCAAAATGGGCATAAACAGTATCCATCACTTCTTCGTCACACTTAAATTTCCTTCCTGGAAGGCCCTTCTTGAGTTTTGAGAAGAGCTGGGAACCAGATCTGGGCTGTATGATGGATGGTCTATCTACATGAAGCCACATGATGCTGCTTTCGCAACAAGAGTTGTGTGCACAGGCGCTTTGTCGTGAAGAAGACGCACACCACCACTCAGCTTTCCTCACCTTTTCTCTTTGATGGAAGCACGCAGTATGTGCAGTAGGCCAGCATAGTACTCTCCATTTACTGTGGTTTACCTCTCCTTGAAGTCAATGCAGAGTATTCCTTAACAGTGCCAAAAGAGTGTGGCCATGATCTTGTTCGTTAACTGAGTGACCTTGACCTCTAAAGGCGGTGCTTCGCCAGGTTTACGTCACTCCATTGATTCTCTTTTGGACAAAGAATCATAGTAGAGGACCGTAGTTTCATCTCCTGTAACAATGGTTTGCAGCTTCTCGCTCGTTGCCACGACAGAACTCCAAAAATGCCCAGCAACAGATGACTCGTTGCTGCTTTTGGACTGAGGAAAGCAGTCTAGGTCCCATCTTGAACTAACCTTATTTGTGATTAAATGTTCTTGAATAATGCGAAGGAAGACTGTTGTTTTAGAAAGGCCCGACTTTGGTGCTATTTCTGTAACTTTGAGCCGCCGGGCTTCCATAATTTCTCCTTCCACAAGAGCGATGTTTTCAGAGTGAGCACCTCCAAGGACCGACCTGCACGCTCCTCGTCTTTAACGCTTTCTCGATCCATTCGAAAAAAATTGGCTCATTCTTTTACGGTAGAATATGAGGGGGATGCTTCCCCATATGCACCGTCCAATCGCTGTTTAATTTCATTTGGTGTAAGTCTCTCTTTTGTTAAAAACTTAATAATATATCGATAGCCCATTTTGAACATGTCACAATCATCTACACATAGTCGTCTTTATGCAGCTATATCTGACCATCTGAACACAGCGGAGCGGAAGTTAGAGCTGCAATTATTAATTAACAGATAAGTTATGACACCAGATAAAGGATTTTGTGAAGGCGATCATCCTTATCGGCGAGGCCGGAAACTTATGGACCTACCCTCGTACCTTCGAAAAAAATTGTAATCCAGAATAATAAATTGTTTGAAACCAGTGATTGGTATGTTTACTTCTTAAATATTAGTCCTTTTATACTGTTTGGTAGAGAGGTCAGTAAAGAATGTTAATACAACTGGGTTAGATCTGAATATATACATTTTAGCAGCACCTGTAACTTTTCAAATTCTTTTTTCCTTCCCCTTTTCAACCATAACTTTACAGCTTAAAATCCATTCTCTGGACCACACCCGTAGTTGTGGTGGTGCTATTTTAAAGCAGCATCAAAGTCAGAACTACATTTCGAAATCCTATAAACTCATTGGCTAAATTGTTGTCCTTGCCTTATTCGTACAAGCGTTCGGTTATTCTTTCTATATGGGCTAAAATCATGGGAAATTTTGAGTCCACAATCGCTACAAAGAAGCTGTTCTTGTTTCATATAAAATCTATGTTGGCGCTAATGTTTCATTCTAAGTTAACCTCAACGTTAGATTAGATAAACCAAATTATTTTCAATTTGCCCTATATTTTAAAACATCCCCTACTTGAGATCCTGTTAATTGTGCTTTATTGTGCTCGTTCAATGTACAGAGCTATTTGGTCATACTACAGAATCCCCTGAAATCTGATGTATGGATGGCGGTGGTGGTAATTACGATGAATGCCAATTAAAGCAATTGGGCTCGGCTAGCAATTTATCTTGCATTGATTTAGTTGGAGTTTAGCCTGGGTTACCGAAGGTTCGAGGAATGTGTAATGATTCAATCAAACATTATTTAAATCACTGTTATCGTAAATTTTTATAATTGACATCTCGTTGATTTAAATAGATTTTTAAATTGCCCCTCATTAGTTTTTAAAGAAATAGTTTTACTCACATCCCATTAGTTAACAACTTATATAGTTCATGGTCAGTGTTAATACAGTGTTAACTTTTAAGCTTATAGGTTTGTTATTAGCCTTTTTTCGTCTCTTAATCATTCATCATTTTTCGCTAATCTTAGGGATTGTCGGGCCATTACACAAGTGGCCTATGACAGGAACGTGAAAGGAAGATATGCATAAAATAGGTGCTGTCTCTGTAAATAATTTGTAACCCAATTAGAAATATCTGAACTTTGGATTATATGGCATACAGATTTTAACATCAAATTCAGCCATTTAGACGATTATGTATACATTTCATACGCAGTATTCCTTTCTACAATTAATCCCTATTTTCAAAAGAATGTGTTATGTGTTTAAGAAACAACTTATTAAAAAGGATTAAAACAACGGTTTTCATTGGAGCAAAATTTACTCTCTCTTACATTTCACTTCTAGCATATTCTGTCTGTAGCATTAGTCCATTTCTAATGACCAAAGACGAAATCTTCATGCAAAACGAAATTTCAAAATATGTATGCAATCATACAATATAAGCTTACAACATGTTTACAATGAAGCATAAGAAATGAAAAGTTCGTCATGCAAGAGCTGCGTAAACTAAGCGAATTCTTCACCTAGTACTGTAACTTTTAAAAAGGCTATAAAATCCAAATGAGGTTTTATTAATTAACGAAATTAAAAGGGAAAGGAGGTACCCTAAACTTAGGTCTGGAACGCTTCCTTCCTTAAAAAAAAAAAAGCTTTCCCAATATGTCATTTCATTTCATTTCATTTCATTTCATGTATCATCAGTGTCCATTGCCTGTGATGCCTCTGTAGTAAAAACAGGCATTAAATAATATAAATAAAACACATACAGGAACTTTCAGAAACATGTCAAATTAAAGAAATAGTGTATTTATTAAAGGAATTATAGACTGTCCCCCTCCTTTAAAAGTCTGTGAATTTTGTAGAAAACTTAAAAATGTGTTAAGGTACGTATGTTTTCAACTTGCCTTCTTCTTTGAGGATGGAGAGTTATCCTTATTTTTAAAATGAAATTTGAAATTTATTGAAAATATGTCCCAAGAGACTACTATCAATTTATTACAAAATAAAATCTAAAAATAAAATAATACTAATCTTACTTATTGGATATTTTCTTTCTATAGTTCCTTGTTTACATTCTGGTCTCAAACAACTCCAGGTTATTAGTGAATTGGTGAGCATGATATTGCTGTATTATTCTACTCTTATTTATCCTTATCTGATCTTTTAAGGTCATGTTTCCCTCTATCTTCCTCTTAAGCATTCTTATCCATTTCTCTCTAACTTTTCCCAAATAGTTCCTTTTCATTTTTTATTCTTCTCTCCTTTTACATTTTAAAATTTTCTAACATTTCCCCTCTAAATTCTTCCATTTATGTTGCCAAGTCTGTTCCTTTCGCAACTTTGTTTGTCTATATGTAATAAACAGCGAAAATCCGTATCGTTTTCTCCACACATTGGACACTACCTTTTTATCATATCTTAACCCATTTAAATACATAATTTCAGTTCTAGCCCATGCAAACTCTTCTCTACCTGCTTTATCACATTGTTCTATATATTTTTCCCTACCCCCATACTATTTTTATTTCCCTATAAAGTCTCAATGGACTCTTTTCTCTCATATTACCAAATACTTCTTATCCTTCAATATCTTCCAATCTTAGGTTTATTTCTTCCCAAAATCCTCTGTTTTCGTATTCCCAATCTCTCTATAAGTTTCCCATACCTATCTGATGTAAAATTCCCTGCTCTTTCAGATACCATGATCTTTCCACTTACATTTCTCTTGGATTTTGAAACTTTATTTAATAATGTCACTCTCTTCTAATATGGTAATTCTAAACAATTTTTTATTATTCTTGTAATAATTTTTATCTTGGTGTAATGTTTACCTAATTCTAGTTGAGCTACACTATTTGGCGATGTTATCAATAAATCTAATATCTATTTACAGAAAACTTATCAACATCTTTCCATGTCTCCTCTACAGTCAATATTTTAGCCCCATATAACATTTTTGCTTCTACTGCGGTGGCGTAAATTCCTTCAAACCAATTTACTCTTATATCTGAAATTTTTCTTAAAAATGCTCTTACAACAATCATAGTTGCTTTTCCTTTTGCTATTTTATTTTTTTCTATTCATTGCAAATTCCTAAAACTTAATATTGTCCCTAGATAATTAAATGTCCTTGCTACCTCTATTTCTCTTCCTTTCTCATTTTTCTCAATTTATGACCTATTTTAAAAACCACGATCTTTGATTTCTTTTCATTTAATTTTAATTACCATTCGTTACAAAAGTTGGAACGTATTGTTTCAGCATGAGTACTGCCGCGTCGTAACTAATAAGCCACGATAGCAACCGGAAGGAGAGAATTTAAACTAGATTCGGATAGAATATAAACGGGGCGTCATTAGTAAACAGCAATAGAGCTCTGTCTTTACTTAGATTATTTGCCCACAATATACCTAAAATACAAAATGAATAATAACAATAATATAAATACAATTTATGCATGTAATTTAATTTATAATGGATTCAACTTCAATTATAATTTCATAATTTAACTATTTATTTATTTCAACATAGGCAATCCCTCATCTAGATAGTTCGCAACTGTGGAGTTATTCAACTTTCATAATACTTTTACTGCACACCACTCCTTCTTTAATTATATCCAATTTAACGAAAGGTTTTCCTTCGCCGTCTCATTCCCTCAAAGAGCATAGCAAAGAGCTCCATAGACATCAATTTTGCACTTTTAATAAAGTGACGGATTGGTGATAGATTCAGAGAATAACAGTTTTTAAAAATTAAAATAAAAATACTAATATCAACTTTTCAACGTAACTCTTTACATCAATGCATTGCTCACATCTCTCGATTAACATTTCAATCCCCCTATATAAAATAGTCTACTGAATGCAACACGCGTCCTTCAACGCATTATCGTTTGTCGATCTTCAGTTTTCCAAACAGCAAATAGTCGCTGTGGGCAAGGTCTGGAAGCCACGTGTGTTCACAGCAACCGTATCGAGCAGCAACTCTTCGACTTCACTCAACTCTCTTTTCCTTGATGGCATTGCACAGTTGATGCAGCAACTAGCATAGTACTTCCTAGGCACCTTTGTGTCCCTTTATCCGAATTCGTTTCCTGCACCAAAAAAAAATATTATTCGCGGACTGTGTGACCTTGGCCTTTCTAGGAAGCGATCCACCCTTCTACCGCCATTCCATTGACCATAGCAAAGTATCATAGTTTAGTCTTCAATGACGATGTATTCCAATACCGCCCTCTCGCTACCACAACAAAAATTCAAAAACTTCTGACAACATTCCACGCGCACTTGCATTTCAACCGCTGAAAGAATTTGGGACATCCACTTGCGCTGATCTTAAGCATATATATATGTTGATGAAGAATACGAAACACGGCTGTTTTAGAAAGTCTCAATCTTACGATTTTCCCCCTTTCTTTAAACCTTTGTGACTCAGAACCTCCTCCCCGTGAAGGAAATGTTTTCGTGTGTCACACATTCATCAGCTTACTTCACGGAGGTTATGTTAGAGGCTCTCTCTGCTCAAACGAAATCATATTGTCTATTCATTCACTGTGGAATATGAGGGGAAATTTCTCCATACACACCATATGTTGTTTATTATCACTGGGTCAAAGTTCACCTTTATCTAAACATGTAATTACTGTTCTGTATTCAATTTTGATCATCGCGCTGTATTATGCAACACGTCTGACTTATATGAGCTTATACAAGCAAATAAATGAAGAGGCTGGAAAATAAACATATAAATAAAATCTGTATATGTCACCACGGTACCTGGTTTCCTAAACCAGGGCGTATATATAAAATATCCTATTTATTATTGTAAACTATACAATACAATAATCTCTTCCTTCATTATTTTATAGATTTTTCTAATAACTAGACTAAAATAATATAATAAAATAATAAAAAAACTCTAAATTAATTAAATTAATCCAAAATATACATTTACTAAACTACTTCCCATTTTAATATTCCAAAATCTACAAAATTAACAATGGGAGCCAGTAAGAATTATAGTACTGGTCACTGGTTACCAGCGGTATGTACTGGTATCCAGTACTCCTACAGGAATTTCTCTTAAATTTGCATTCAACATTTAAATATTACACTTATTATTCTTTCAAATCTCTTTAACTCATCTCAACCATACTAATCACCTTCTCTTTAACAACTTACTTCCCTTAATGTTCATTTTTCACTATTAATCTTTCCTAAACATTTGATTTATTTGTTCCAACACTTTAACTTATTAAACGCTATCACCTGCTTCCACCATATCACTCTCCATCTTTTCTTTCCAACCGTCCCTTCTTCCATCTCTTGGTCCTCCTGGACCCCTGGTTGCACCATTTCTCGCACTCTGCTCCTCCTCTCCGGACACCACTTCTCCATCCTCCATCTCCTCCCGCCGCTTTGGATCTTCAACATGCTTTAACCTTCTTCTGTAATCTTCCTTCTTCCCGGTTCCATAACTCTCATAGGTAAAATCCTTCACATTTCTCCCCATTCTCTACTTCAGGTTGCAATTTAAAATTATTCCCGTCTATTATAAATTTATGTGTCTCTTTCATCATTCCCTTTTTTCTTGCCTTCATCTTATATAACATTCCCTATCTGTTGATTTAATTAAAGTTGTCTTGTATATTTTCTATTCTTGTTAAGTTATTTGTGTTATGGGGTTGTCTTTGTGTACGTTTGCGTTATGATCTTCTTACATCTTCATTACTTTTTATTATCTGCTCTTGTGGTATCTCCTCTTTCCGTGCTAGATTACTTTCCTGTTCAAGGCATTTATATAGTCTATTATTTCCAAGTATATGTGCCACCTAATAGCCACTTAAAATTTCTTTTTCTTCTCTCACCTGCTTTAGATAGCGTGTAATCAAATAATGCGTGCGCTGGGTTATCCTGTTTCAAAATCTACACACATCGTCCTGTGTTTCGTTAATTTTTTCCCAGAAGTTTTATAAGGTTCGTGGCGTGTAAGGTAATGTGCCATGCCTTTGGCAGGTTGTATAAATTTTAGTTTTAATCTCTTAAAAATGGTGCTAAATAAGTTGAAAATTCTCCTGCCTCGGTATTTTCCCATTTGTGCTGCCATTATACTTTTAGGTTGTTTTATTTCCTTTTAGTTGTTGCATGACTGCCAATTATTAAATTTACTTTCTCCAAGTTACCTTTCTACAACCATAAACAGCGCCTCTTAATTTAATCAATAAGTCAATTGGCCATATTCCTGTAATTACTAAAAGAGCAATAGTAGGTGAGGTGCTTAATGCCCCTGTAAATCTTAACAACATCTTCCTATGTGATCTTTTTAGTAGAGTTTTTATTTGTACATCCTTTATCCTCAGAGCCCAGACCCCTACTCCATAAGTCATTGTTGAAACAAAAATGCTCGTGTGGTATATTGTGATGGCGTTTAATGGAATTTGAAAATTTAACTGAACTAATCTTGTTAATTTCATCATAATGTTTTCGGGGTTTTTTTTTTTCGTACGTGTTCAGTATGTTTCCTAAAGTTTGGTTTTTCGTTTAAGTTAATTCTCAGATATTTTGCTTCTTTTTGGCGTCATGTATTTTAGTTGTCATATTTTATACATGGGTCTCTTTTAAGATGACCTTTCAGGAGCATGTAGCCTGATTTAGTAGGAGCGACTTGGAGTTTAGTTTTACCGCACCAATTACTTAATTTATTAGCTAATTTATTTGCTCTTCTTTCTTTGTCTGCTCTATTGCTTCCTTCTATTAGAAATAAAAGATTCGTAGCTGGAAAGAAAATGTGTTTACACCTCTGAAACATGTGCATATCAGATAGCATGAATATCGCAACAATGAATTATAATGTATGTCAGGCCGGAAATTTATGGATCAAATGGAGAACGATACAATAGTATGCATTGCGTTTAAACATGTGAATATCAGATAGCATGAATATCGCAACAATGAATTATAATGTATGTCAGGCCGGAAATTTATGGATCAAATGGAGAACGATACAATAGTATGCATTGCGTTTAAACATGTGAATATCAGATAGCATGAATATCGCAACAATGAATTATAATGTATGTCAGGCCGGAAATTTATGGATCAAATGGAGAACGATACAATAGTATGCATTGCGTTTAAACATGTGAATATCAGATAGCATGAATATCGCAACAATGAATTATGATGTATGTCAGGCCGGAAATTTATGGATCAAATGGAGAACGATACAATAGTATGCATTGCGTTTGAGCATGTGAATATCAGATAGCATGAATATCGCAACAATGAATTATAATGTATGTCAGGCCGGAAATTTACGGATCAAATGGAGAACGATACAATAGTATGCATTGCGTTTGAGCAGATACCTTGAAAACGTGGAGATAATTAAGAATCCATCCCAGAAAAACAAGATTAACGGCAGCAACTGCAAAGAAACAGCTCTAAAAGAGGAAGGTATATTTAATTTTTTGCAATGACGTTTGAACTCTCGGAAGACTAAGCGACTTATGAATATGTGGAGTTCGGTTGCAGTTTCTTCTCAGTATAAACTTTTTGGGTGTTCGGTTGATATTCAATTTTCCAGTCTGCACATCTTAAGTAAAATAAATACTAAATTCCAAGACAGCGCTTCTTTTCCAATAATAGAACAGCACTGCTAATGGATTAAAAAGGTTGTTCGTGTTACTGCGAGAAGGATACCGAGCAGCAGATCTTTGTCCTGAGGCAGGATGCTTTACTTGTCATTTTCAGTCTGTCTGAACGTTTGCTTGAATGGTTTTGCTGTGATACGTCCATGGAATATAAACGGATGGAATGAAGCAAAGGAAAGCCTTGCACAGAAAACGTGCGTTTCAATTTTCCACAATGTTCTGTTGGAGAGAAAATAATTATATCTGGCACGATCATAAGAACATATAAATACTTTTGAGCTGTGGGTTTCCAAATTTTACTTCATTTGTTTGATTTAGCGACGTATTTTAGTTAAAAGTATATTCATGCTATAATTAAAACTGTTGATTTGAATCTTTTAGTATTCACATATTCAATCGGTAAGGGATTAAAATACTGCCGACTAAATAATCTTGAAAGCAAATCTTGTCGATCCCACAATGTCGTTTCTAGATAAAGCAAAGATGCTAATGAATGGGCCAGAAAACATTCATGGTCTATTTTGGATAGGAAGCTCCTTTTGGGCTCAAGGCTAGTACATTTTTCACAAGCCTGTCGACGACTCTTTAGCTATTTCCGGTGGATTAGTTTTTCGTATTCATAAATCGAAACTTGCAATAGTCCATAAGCTGGCTTAAATTTTAGCTTAGCTTGGAAGGGCATATTAAAAGTGGCCTATCTTTGCAAAATGGGTGTCTATGGAGTTCTTTGTATGCTCTGTAGGAATGAGATGGCGAAGGAAAAAATTTTTGTCAAATAAGATATACGAGGGGAGGTCCATTAAGTTTCCGGCCAAACCATTTTCTAGGAATGATAAAGACAAACAATACATTTCACTTTTCAATATAGTTACCCTTTATTGCAATACACTTCTCACATCTTCGAATTAACATTTCGATCCCCCCCTCCCCCCAAAAATAGTCAGAAGTCTTGTCTGCAAAATGGCATAAACAGCGTCCATCACTTCTTCGTCACACTTAAATTTCCTTCCTCTAAGGCCCTTCTTAAGTTTTGAGAAGAGGAAATAGTCACTGGGAGCTAGAACTGGACTGTAGGGTGGATGGTCGATTTCCTCGAAGCCACATTTCTTTACAGCTTTCTGTGCTGTGTGCACAGGCGCGTTGTCATGATGAAGGCGCACATCACTCAGCTTTCCTCGCCTTTTCTCTTTGATGGAAGCACGTAGTCTGTGCAGTAGGCCAGCATAGTGCTCCCCATTTGCTGTGGTGTTCCTCTCCTTGAAGTCAATGAAGAGTATTCCCTCACAGTCCCAAAAGATTGTGGCCATGATCTTCTTGGTTGCTGAGTGACTTTGGCCTTTAGAAGGGGTGCTTCGCCAGGTTTACGCCACTCCATTGATTCTCTTTTGTACAAAGGATCACAATAGAGGACCAAAGTTTCATCTTCTGTAACAACGGTTTGCAGAACTTCTTTCTCGTTGCCACGGCAGAGCTTGGAGCTTGTAAGGTGTGTGATGTATATATATGCTTTAACTACGTTGGTAAACTCGAGACGTTTGTAGATTGAGCATGAATATATATATATATATATATATATATATATATATATATATATATATCTTACAAGCTTCAAGGCTCGTATTTTTTTATTGTGTTGCTTATTGTTGCTTTAACTACGTTGGTAAACTCGAGACGTTTGTACATTGAGCATGAATACTATAGATGTAAGTCTGTAGGGGAATGAAATGAAATAATGAAGGCGCAAAAGAGCTCGGTGTCCTTGGCGCCTTAAAGCTCTCTGTCATTTACCTTCTCAGGGCAAGGAAAAACTCTGAAGAAAACCTAGTCTAGACAGCTGACTTAACCGGGAACCGAATGAAGAACCTCCGAATTAATAGTTGCAAAACACTGCTATGTGAGTGACAACGTGTAAAGAGATGGGGCAGTTATCATGCTTTCTGATTTAACTGTTATACAGTGACCTATTATTTTTTTCTTATACCGATATTTTCTGTATATTATCGGTCCATTGTGCAGTGGTGCTCTTTCTGTCATGTAATTTCTGTTACAATAGTCACAGCGCGAAGTGCAGTGCACTAATTGATGTTACATAAATTGGCCAATGTAATTTTCTTTAGGTAACGAAGCAATTATTACATTTAACCTAATTCCAAGTCGAATGTAGGCTAGATTTGTCATTATGTCACCTAAAACTGAACATTCACCTGCATTTAGCTACGTCAAGTAGCAAAAAGTCACCTGCCAGAAGAAATGAGTTAAAACTGCAGTTATATATGGAAATTCTTTTTTTATAATGTGATAAATAGTCATTGGATTTGTATGCAAATGTATATTTAGATAGTTTTTACTTGTGATATAGAATGCGTTTAGTAATACATTTCATGAACTTTTGTGTTGTATGTAAAGTTTTATAGTGCATATTTCCGATGTTCCTGCATATTTCAACATTTTCTATGCATCGAGCATATAATACAAACATTTAAAAAGTATTAATTTTAAAATTAATATTTAAACACGTCAGCGACAAAATAATGATGATCTGATGTATTTACGAACGCTCTATTACATCTCAGGCCATCAGCGTCCCTTTAAACGGCCGATAAATTTTGCTCAGAGGCATCTTCTTTCAGTCTTGAGCATCTTTATCGTGCCGTAAATATACGACATGGCTTTACTTCCCTTCCGAAGGAGGCCATACTGGGGATTTTTATGCCCCCCAAAAAATACATCGATCCTGACCGGGATCGAACCCGCGATTTTGGGTTTAGAAGGCAAGTATGGTTACCTTTACTATGGATGAACCGTAAGGAGTCCCTTTAGTGCGCTTGCAACAAAATATTCCTCATTCCAGTTTCCTTATCTATATTGCGTCACCGTGCAGCTCGAACCTGGCCTGCTGATCTGATGCTGTTCAGTGTTCAGTGAGGTTAAAGACGTGTTATAATGTGGAAAGAAAAGTTGTCTAGAGGTTTGATTTTAAATCAGTGGTTTAAATAATGGAGTGTCGGATTTCACTATAGACAATAAACTTATTTACTGTGCAATAAACAAGTTGCGGTTGATAAAAAAAAATAAGTTAACTTAGCACAAACTACCGACCAGCACAATGCAAACAAACAGAGAAAAAAAAGACATTCAAACAAACACTACTGCCACAAGTTCCTTCAACTTCACTAAAGAATGAAATAGTGCAGGGACTAATGCAAAGCTTTTGTACCAACAAACATACTGTGGAATTCGCTCAGTAGCCACAAGTTCAGCAGCTTCTTGGGAAAATATTGCTGTAATTACGCAATTCCTGACGAATCTACACTAAGAAAAATTATCTACACAGCTTTTAACACATAGTAATTTTAGAAATTCCGGACAATTTAAAGGACTCTCTCATATATGGTATAGCGGATGAAACTACAAATGCCTGTGGCCGTCATGTGGCATTTTCTCGCAGAGAAACTATGTGAAGATCAGGCAGGAAACCGTACTTGATTGCTTGTAGGGTTTTAGAAAAACAAACTGCTCTACTATTGCTCGCTTCGTGAATAACGCTCCGAAATAACTTTGACCGGAAGGAGGCAGTGAACACAAATTTCGGTTTCTGCTTTCAGATGCTGCAACTTACGAGAGTAGGTCCACAAGCTTCGGGCCTAACCATTTTCTAGGTATGATAAAGACAAAAACTATATTTCACTTTTCAATACAGTTACCTTTATTGCAATACATTTCCGACATGTTTGAATGAACATATCAACCCCCCCTCCCAATAGTCAAAAGCCTTGTCTGCAAAAATGGGCATAAGCAGCATTCATCACTTCGTCACACTTAATTTTCCCTCCTCTAAGTAGGGGAGGGAAATTTAGTGAGTAGTGAGAAGAGGAAATAGTCACTGGGAGCTGAACTGGGCTGTAGGGTGGATAGTCGATCTCCTTGAAGTCACATTTCTTCACAGCTTCCTTTGCAACAAGAGTTGTGTGCACATGTTGTCATGAAGAAGGTCCACACCACCACTCAGTTTTCCTCGCCTTTTCTCTTTGATGGAAACACGCAGTCTGTGCAGTAGGCCAGAATAGTACTCCCCTTTTACTGTGGTGTTCCTCTCTTTGATTTCAATGCATAGTCTCAAATGATTGTGACCATGGTCTTCTTGGTTGACTGAGAGATCTTGACCTTTAGAGGCGGTGCTTCGCCAGGTGTTTTCATGAGATGTTTTCAGGAGTGAGTACCTCTAAGGGCCGACCTGCACCCTCTTCGTCTTCAATGCTTTCTCGACCCATTCGAAAAAGTTTGGCCCTTTCTTTTACGGTAGAATGTAAGGGGTATGCTTCTCCATATACACCGTCCAATCGCTGTTTAATTTCATTTGGAGTAAGTTCTTCTTTTGTGAAGAACTTAATAACAGCTCAATACTCCATTTTGAACATGTCACAATCTTGTGCACATAGCCTTCTTTATACAACTATATCTGAACAAGTGAACACAGCCGAGCGGAAGTTACATTTGCAATTAATTACTTAATAGATAAGGTATGACACCAGATAAGGCTTTTGTGAAGGCGATAATGCTATGGACCAACCCTCGTGCATGTTAAAAGTTGCTTCTGCATTAAAAGTGTTTTCCTCAACGCATACATGTTACTTGTATTGTGCATGCACTTCATAGGGTAGCGGAAATCATAGGGGAAATTTGTAATGTGAACAGGTTAATATTCAGCACCAAGAAGACATTTAGAGTTAGTGCTTACAAAGAAATTTTCTGGATCTCCCCATTACCCCCATAGCCAATACTTACTCGCTTGGGCACGTGGATTGAAGCTGCCCTTTTCTATTGAGATAATTTCAATGCTGCTAAAGAATTCGTTGGTAAGCTGAACCCAACTGAAGCTCTCAACTCAACGTTCTCAGAATATTTTAATAGTGAGTATTTGCAAAGGGACTTGGCTGTAATCAAGGCATATTTCAAGGTCGCAAAACACTCGAAAATCCGATTTGTCTTTGCATGAATATTTATCAATTCTCAATGAAATTCTGAGTAAACTTGAGAGTGATCTTTTAAAATATGCAGGAAAATTAAATGGTAAATTGTGCAGTGTTTTAGAGAGAAATCGTGACATTAAAAGTTTGTGTTCTGTGGATGAATATCTTCAATGTTAAATCTAGGACTTCCTAAAGGAAAGCCCCCCCCCCCCAGAGTTAGTAAGTGTTTTAAAATTTTGTTCAAAAACGTATGTAGACGTGGAAAAGCTCTTCTCAGTATACAGACTTGTGTTAATAGATAAACATCACAAACTTATACCTGAGCATTTGGAGAAAATGATATATTGTATACTGCAAATCAAATACAACGGTCGGAATGATGTCTAAAGAAAAATGTACATTGTAAGTACCAAAAAAAGTATAAGCTTAAAGTTAACAATTTTAGTACATGCTTAGTGCATATTTTCAAAATATTTTAATGATTTTGGCAGCATAATGCATATTTTAGATATTTTAGTGCATACAAATCCGATTAACGTATGTAGGCATTATGAAAAAATAAGATTATAACGTTTCTAAGGCACCTTAGAAATATATTATGTATGTATTACAAAATTGTATATAGAATAAAATTTATGCATCTATCTTATGATTATTGTGTCATAGATGGCACATAATCTCCCATAGAAAATCCTTAAGGAGAACATTTCCTTCCATGGTTCTTCCCTCTATATATTCGAGTTCGTGGGATATTTTTTTATTTTCTATTACTCTCATACTCTTTTTATCGGCAATGCTTTCTTCTCTTCTTCTATCTTGTTGCAGGAAAGCTTCCTTTTATCGCTTTCCATGTTTGTAATCAAAACAAAAGAAAATAGTATAGAGCAGTTGTGAGTGTACACATGCGCAGATGCAAGTTTCAGCACCGAGTAACATTTTTATAAGATGGTCAGAAGTTTAACGTGGTTCTGGAGTATTTGGTGTCTTTGAATACCTCTGTGTTACTTAAATTGAGGTTAATTGAGTATGGAGATTATCTAGTTTAACATGAAATTAATACCGTCCTGGAGTTTTAGGAATAAGTACATAATCGAGCAATCCAGATCTACGACATTAACATGATTTTGCTATTAGAGTTATTAACAAGACCTTTCGCATTAATACTCCCTCTGAGTAACAGTCGTCAGTTTCGTTGTGCTATCTAAATTGAGGAAGATCACCTACACAGAGAAATGGTCCTTAGGAATGTGATTCGACATCTTCAAATTTTTTCTCAGAAGCCATTTTGAGAGGAAATTAATAGAACGTTCAGAGTCATGGTTTAATTTTCACGTAATCATAGTTACTTTCTATCTACTTTTAATACATTTAATTTTAATCTCTATCTTAATAAAATTGTTGTTAATATCACGTGTTGTTAATTGTTGTTAAGAAAATTATGATTGAGAGATCATTGAAATGACAGATGAAGAGCTGCAAAGGGCACAGCGCATTTAGACATAAAGTAATATTCATATACGTCGTTACATATGCACGCGTACGCTTAAAGGGAAATATAAGTTTATAACAGATGGACAAACGAACATCATAAATGTAGGTGTTTATTACCCAACTATTCCAAATATATATTTGTACTACATACGTTTAACAATCTACATGGAGACGTAATTTCTAACTCAATAAGGAAACACTTACAGTATGACTTAAAAGATATATAAAACTATTTTATATACAAAAATGTTTCTGATATGCAAACGAATTTACGTTGTTCATTGCAAGAAAATTAACCATTTACTGACTCTAAATTATCTGACATTCTTACAAAAGAGGGGTAAACAAAACAAAGAAATGTCAATATATCAATATTGCTCGTGTGTTATGTTGTAATGGTGTTTAATGGGATTTTAAAATTTAACTGAACTAATCATGCTAATTTCTTCATAACGTTTTCGGTTTTTTGTAAGTATTGTGTGTTATGTTGTAATGGCGTTTAATGCGGTTTTAAAATTTAACTGAACTAATCTTGCTAATTTCTTCATAACTTTTTCGGATTTTTTTTGTAAGTATTCAGTTTGGTTTTAAAGTTTAGTTTAGGTTAGGTTAGGTTAGGTTAGGTTAGGTTAGGTTAGGTTAGGTTAGGTTTTCAGTTTAAGTAAATTCCCAGATATGTTGCTTCTTTTTGGCGTCTTATATTTTGGTTATTATATTTTATACATAAATCATTGCATTCAAAGTAGAACTTGTATATTTTTAGGGAGGTAAGTGTGGTGGACAAGAATGTTACGTTGTTTACGACGAGCAGATAAGCGATATATGGGATCTCTTTTAAGATGACCTTTCAGGAGCATGCAGCCTGATTTAGTTGGAGCGACTTGGAGTTAAGTTTTGCTGCGCTAATTGCTTTAATTTATTGGTTAATTTATTTATTCTTCTTTCTATATCTGCTCTATTGTTTCCTTCTATTAGAAATAAAAAATCGTCAGGATACGCGATGAAGTTTGGCACATTTTCGTGACTGGAAAGGAAATGAAGTGTTTACATCCCTGAAACATGTGAATATCAGGCAGCATGAATATCGCAACAATGAATCAAGATCTTCTATGTCAGGTCGGAAATTTATGGATCGAAGGGAGAACGATACAATAGTATGCATTGCATTTGAGCATCAACACCAATATCTCATCAAGATGCAATAAAATAACCGAAGCATCTATATTTCTGGCAAACAAATAGGACACAACAACTATCTAGCAAACTACACGAAATAAAACAGAATTCAATAACATCATGTCCACTGCAGAAATTGAATCGTAAGGACCAAACCATCATTACTCGACTTTAGATTGGACACACTACACTTGCATTTATTGAATAAAATATCTCCTATTGAATGAAATATCTGTCACGTCGCCATACTTTCCGAATGTCCACAATAACAACTTCAGAGAGCACAATATAATTCACCAGACGCTCAAATGTCCTCAACAATCCATCTCAATGTAACTGTTTGAATTCTTAAAATAAATAAATTTATACCATGAAGTATAAAACATATGATGAAATTCCTTTAAACATAAGGATAAGTATCTACCAGGTAAAATTGTAAATTATGTAATTAACATATTAGCGCGGTATGACTAACAATCTAAGTTAAAGCGGCATAAAATAAATAAAAGCAAAAAACAAACAAACAAACAAACAAAACAAAGATATGATAGTACTACTTAAACTCACATGCGGCGCTGATGTGCCAAAAAAAGTGAACCAGTTCGCGCGTCATTGTGCAGAGAACAGAAGAGCAACGTAGACTGTGTAAACACGTTATACGAGACGAGGTCTTTTGTAAAGTTGTGCTATGTGCACAACACCAACATTACCTCTACTGAGGTTATATTTATTTATTTATTTATTTATTATACAGTCTGAAAACACATGCGGCGCAGTACACCATGTCAAAACAATAAATCACTTAAAAATCTTGTAAATGGATAAATAATTCATTCATATTACCAAAAGCCTTGCTAATGAACCATCTAGAGATACATTTTATAAATTTACTTTTGCCAAGATTAAATAACTGATATAAAATATATAGCAATTTATTCAAAGTTCTTGTGATTTCTACTTAATGTGCTAAAAGGAACTTGAATTATTTTTTGTTGTCTAGTGTTATAAAAACGCAGGTCATTCCTTATTGAATAAACATTTACATTGACTTTAACACATAACAATAACTCACGTATATATAAACAAGTGATAATACCATTGTTTCTTTAATAAAAGAAGGTCGACAGTGTTCAGTAAACTCTGATGGTTTTTTTTCCGCAGTTTAAAACCCTTGTCAACATGAAAACTATTTACCCGCAATAGGATACCATACTCTGAATATATTGAAATAGACATAATACGCTGTTTTAAGATATGTAAGGGGAAGAATCGTCTTCAAACTTTTCATGAAATATAAAAATCTAAATAATTTAACACAAACAAGCTCAACAAGATCCTCCGAAGTTAGTTTAGAGTCAACTGCAATATCGAACATATTAAATAATGTATTAATATTATTGTGTGAAACAAAGGGAATAGCAGTGATTTGTATTGTCTTCATTTCATTTTAAACCATTAGCATTAAATTAGTTTTTAGCTTCAGAAAGATATACATTTATTTGCTTCTTTAATAAAGTAAATTCTTATGGCTGCTAAAGTATTGTAGTATCGTCTGCATATAATATAGTACCAAGATATATGTAACTACCAATATCGTTAATACCCATTATAAATATGATAGGGCCAAGGACTGAGCATATTGAATAGTCCTTATGTTAAATTTATTGTTATTAACAACAAATTGCTTACGGTCAAATAAATAATTGTAGTTCACTACCAGTAATTCCACAGAACTACATTTTAGAAATTAAAATGTCGTGTTCAATAAAGTCAAAGCTTTACCGAGATCCCAGAAAGTAGCCATGAGAGCTTCGCCCCTTTCAAAAGTGTCTAATACATGTTTAATTAAATATGTGACTGAATTAGCATTGCTTAAACCAGTCCTTTAACCATATTGATTTGTATAAAATATATTATTATTTTCAAAGTAATTGCAAAGCTGTTTTTAATTATTTTTTCAAAAAAGTTAAAAAATACAGAAATGTTAGAAACTGGCCTATAATTACCATGTTCATCGTGTCCCCTTTATAAAAATTGGAATGACTCTGGCCATCTTAAATGTTTCATGAAATTTACCAGTTATTAGACAGCTATTAAAACAGTCAGTGGATATAAATATACATTATAATTTATTTTACAAAATAATTTGACGTTCCATAATAATCTACTGATCTACAATTTTTAAGATTCTTAAGGGAAGTTTCCTATTTATTTAATAGCAAGGATTAGAGGTATTTCGTACTGAAAGAAATTAATAAAATTGGCATCATGAGAAAACTGATTGGAAAGGAATTAACAAAAAAGCGAGATATAAAAGGAACATTACTTCAGAAATGTCAAAACGAAGAAGAGGAAGAAGAAGAAAAGGGCAAGATCTTTTCCAGAATGTGAAAGAAATACTGCAGCTGAGTTATAAAAGTACACCAAAGGGAATTTTACAGGGAAAGTCGGGTAGGGCCGGACAGTAAAGGTTTTTCATTATTTCCACGAACAAAATTCTTTATGACATATTTCAGACATTATAAAACACTACAGAATTATTTATATTATTTAACGCAAACAAGAACCGGAAGAACACATATTCAAAAATATTCATTTTTTCTAAAATTTTCTAAACTGGCGGGTTGTACCGGACAGCCACTAAATTCCTTGTAAATTGAGTGTATAACCTGCTATTTACGCAAAATATTTATCTACATTATACCCACTTATCACATTTATAATATAAGGTTAACGTTTTCAAATTCGCATAATTTTCATGTGCCCAACCCTTGCACTTTTCACACTTCAACCAATCTTCTTCAAAACTTTGCCAGCAGGTCGTTTCTCCTTATTAAAGCTGTGAGGCACCTTCGATACCTCGGCTAGATCGAAAGCTAACCTCAAGAATTCCTTTTTTGAAATGGCATTAATATGCCATTTAGTTCCTTGTTGTGAGCTGGCAATTGTTATTCATAGGAATCAGAAAACATGAGTTCAAACCTAACTTAGGCGGTATATTAATTTCATCGCCCTTATTAATTTTACGTATTTTATCGTAAAGAGAGCTATTGTGAACGGCATACAGTCTAGATGCTTCTCTGATGCTTAACTTTCCCGTTAGGACTCCATTCATTGCAATTTTCATCCTATCTGCTGCACAGCAACTTTTTGTATTCGTTTTTTCCACGGTTTTTGGCATTATCTTTTCCAGCGCTGCTACAAAGCCTGTGTCCGGCGCTAACCAACACATACTGTCCGGCTTTACCCGACACATGCCAATGAAAAAAAAGCCAGCAACTTCTGTGATTACTTTTATTTTCTAATGAACCTCCTGAATTACTTTACTTAACTGTGGCAGATGTGCAACGGTATTTGATAAAAAGCAGTTCACTTACCTAATCTGTAGCAGTGATATCTTGAACAATACCCTAGAGTCGTTGTCTCACACACACACACACACACACACACAAAATGAATGGTATTGTAATCATTCTACTGCAGGAGATACGGCCTCACACTGCCGGTCGCTGTACAGGCTTCTAAACAAGCACAAGGATATGGTACCATCTTGCGGCTTTTACTTCAAACTAGAAGTGTCCGGCCATAGCAACTGTCCGGTTCTACCCGACTTTCCATATGTAACAAAGCATGAACTGTATAAATCACATTTTTAAAAAATTGTAAAATGGAGATAATAATTATGAAAGATAAGGGATAACACATGATATTCGAACGTGAATATCCTAGGTCAGGCGTAGTTCATGAAGAAAGAAGAGTTTTAGCGGGAAAGAAGGTATGGAACATATTAGAATTAATGATTATTATTATAAAACGTTAGAGGAAATTACGAATGGGGCGTTTAGAGTTTCATAGAATAATATAAAACGTAATCTGAGTATAAACAACACTAACCAAGAAGATCCATGAGAAATGTGTTAAAAAGACAATGCAGTTATTGTGGATGATTTATGAATCCAATAAGAAGAGAGCTTAGAGGAAATGGATATGGAAGAAACTACAAATAGTAAGAAGAATTTGATGACCGTAATCCACATTGTGAGGAGAGGTCTAGATACCGGGATGCATGAATTATAGACAATTCCCCTACGTTTGTGATAGAAGTAGGATCAACAGTTCAGTAAATTAGGCAAAAATGGTAAGTAAATTTTTATGAAGGGTTAGGCCCCGTTCGCAACGAAAATTATAAGAAACATAATAAAATAAGACGAAACACGTTAACTTAGTAATGTAGGCATTACAATGAAAGAGGCAAACGTAGTTATTAGTCAATCAAAAACAAGAACAAGCGAAGATCAACATCAATCAAAAACAAGAACAAGCGAAGATCAACAAACAGCTGATTGAAAATGGCTGGTTCTGAGCAGACGGTGGTAGCGTTTATGCATATGTAAAGTGCAGCAACTAATTTCCTTGGAGCAATATGAGCAAGCTTAGCTTTCTTATAATGCAATTCATCTTTTGCTCATTGACGCCATTCTATCACTGATCTTCCGCTCTCTCTACCATAACTTGCCCTTACACGGAGCACGGAAATCAAGTGCAACTCCTATTGCTAGCTGCTGCAAGTCCCGAGGGACACCGGAGAGAGCCGAACTGCTGTGAGTGGCCGCAGTGTAAATGTTGCATGTATTTATTATTTTTTGTTAAACATAATGTAATCTATGTATTGTCCTCTGTAACTTTTAAATATAAATTGATAGGCTATTTTTAGGCGGTTAAAATATTGCAACTGTGGCAAGTCTGCTCTTATTGTAATTCGCAATTAATTCATATATATTAACGCAAACTTGGGTAAATCCTAGAAACAGATGGACCCGGTGGTTTTTCGTAAGTGTAAATTCACAGGGGCAGGTAAATCACTGTAATGGTGGCAAATCTCTTTTGATTGCAGCAGAAATAAAAATTCACAAACATCAATTTATAGCTCATTCTGTGCATGGTACCATTCGCTTGAAACTTAAGTCTCTCTCCGTCGTCGCTCGGGACTTGCAGCAACAAGAGATGCATTTGATTTCCGTTCTCCGTTCATGGATAAATTCTACCATAGAGCTCTATAAATAGAGCAGCTGTGTTCTGATTGGCTGATTTCTTAAGTTTAAGTTAGACGTAGACGCAATACCTTGGATCTTGCAAGCTTCTATTGTACGTTTATTTTTATGTTTACGTGATTCTGAATGGTACCAGAGCACATAGCATCAAGCCTTTACGTTTAAGTTTACGTTACGTTTATTTTTCATTGTGAATGTGGCCTTAGAGCATACAGAATGTAGTATTAGTTTTAGAGTGTGGAATGAATGAATATGTTTAACGCCCGTTTTTACTACTGAGGCGCCACAGGCGATGAACACTGATGATACATGAGAAGAAATGATATATAGAGAAAGGATGAATTAATTTTAAGGTAGGAACCGTCCCAGGTCTAAGTTTAAGGTACCTCCCCGGCATTTTCCATTTATGAGGACTGAGGAAAACTTGGAAAGAACCTATCAGGGAGGACGGGATTCGAACCCCAGGCCTCCCGCTCACGAGTCCGCGATTTAACGACCTCGGCCACCCGTGGTGGTTTAGTAGTGTGGTTTTGAATGTAAAGTTGCTGGCTTCCAGTAACTAGATACGTTAAAATAGATATAAATTATCTGCAAAAGTATAATGAGAGTAATAAAGTAGAAAACAAAATCAATATAACTTATAGGCATCAAGATGATAGAACTGCAGATTTTATTTTGTTTATTTATTTATTGTAGAACATATTCGCATAAAAGCATGATTTGCTGTTTTGAAGTTATTATGACGCCTGCGTTTTAAATTCTAACTCTCCATAACTATTTGGGTAAAGTGTTTTGAATGTAGAAGCTCTTATGTTTTAAGTTCGCTTGATTTAAAGGCACCCAGTGGTTGCTGCTTTGGTCGAATGATCTACATGGTTTTCCCTTGACTTTCCCTTACTATAAAACCCTTCTTGTATCTTTAATGACCTAGCTTTTAAGGAGTTGAGTCTTAAGAATGATCAACATGAAAATATAAAAATATCCGGTTTATAAAAATACCTGGTCATTCAATTAACTAATGATCGAAGCGGCGGCTGAGTATGCATCTGTGGATAAGCCATCGATCACGGCGAGCAAGTAATAAATTCTAATGGCTTAAATTTTTATTTAAAGATATGCAAGCGGATACTGAAACTACCTACATTAAATTTCCGCATCTTTCTGGCATCTGTTTAAGAAATTACCCATTATTCTCAAGTTTCTTTGAGAAATTAAATTTATTAGTTTGTTTATGAACTGCATTGCAACTTGGAACTCTTATCACCTGGGAATTTCTCTTCAGATAATCTCGTGACAGCACGAATGGGCATGATGCGGACTTATAAAAAAAATTAACGATCGTTATAGAAAAGAATTATAGCTAGTTTCAATATTTTTCATTTTTTAGCAAACTTTACTCCAGTATTAAATAGGATTGTTTCTTTCACTGTTAAAACTCATTACCAACGTAGCAGTTCATAATCCCCTTCCGGCTGGACTAAAGCGATGACCTATATGCAGTTCCCCCCACCGCCGCGTCGGTCTTCACACAATTAGATAACCTGATATAATTAATAACTTTTTATTGCTTATTGTAGTTTAACGCCCTTGATTTTAGGCTAAATGCCCTTTGTTTGTTTGTTTTATTTTTTTTTTTTATTCATACTCCCTTCCTTTACCTTCTTGTCATGCGTGAAAAACCAAAGCATTGATATTCATTATGTACTACAGACAAAAAATACAGCCCATTTACAAAAATAAACGCTAAAGGATGAAATTGATGCCAACTGCATAGAGAACGTTATTAAAAACCAATGTCATTGGAGGGAGGTGTTCAGTTATAGAAGCTGAAATTATATCTTTTAGTAAAGGGGAAATTTTCTGATTTTTTTTCTAGAAATCGCATGCTTGACACTGCTAGTTTTCACGTATTAAAAACCAAAATAAGCTTTTAAAATTCATAATCCCAGGCAGTTTTATAAATGCATATGAACAGGTACGAAACATGTACGATCTTAATAATAAACAAGCAAAACCACAAATACATATGAGGGTAGGTTCATAAGTTTCCCGCCTAACCATTTTCTAGGTATGATAAAAACAAAAACTATATTTCACTTTTCAGTAAAGCTACCCTTTATTTTAATACACTTCTCACATCTTTGAATTAACATTTCTACCCCCCCCCCCCAAATATTCACAACTCTTGTCTGCAAAATGGGCATAAACAGCATCCATCACTTCTTAGTCACACTAAATTTCCTTCCTCGAAGGTCCTTCTTGAGTTTTGAGAAGAGGAAATAGTCACTGGGAGCTAGATCTGGGCTGTAGCGTGAATGGTCCATCTCCTTGTAGCCCATTTTTTCACATCTTCCTTTACAACAAGACCTGTGTGCACAGGCGCGTTGTCGTGAAGAAGACGCACACCACCACTCAGCTTTCTTCGCCTTTTCTCTTTGATGGAAGCACGCAGTCTGTGCAGTAGGCCAGCATAGTACTCCCCATTTACTGTGGCGTTCCTCTCCTTGAAGTCAATGAAGAGTATTCCTTCACAGTTCCAAAAGAGTGTGGTCATGATCTTCTTGGGACTGAGTGACCTTGGCCTTTAGAGGCTGTGCTTCGCCGAGTTACGCCACTCTATTGATTCTCTTTTGGACAAGGGATCATATAGAGGACCATAGTTTCATCTCCTGTAACAATGGTATGCAGAACTTCTCTCTCGTTGCCACGGCAGAGCTCCAAAAATGCCTGACAGTAGATGACTCGTTGCCACGGCAGAGCTCCAAAAATGCCTGACAGTAGATGCCTCGTTGCTGCTTTCGGACTAATAAAAGAAATCTGGACACCCATCTTGCACTAACCTTATTCATGTTTAAATGTTCATGAATAATTCGAAGGATTGTTATTTAGAAAGGCCCAAACTTGCTGCTATTTCTGTAACTTTGAGCCGCCAGTCCTCCACAATTTCTTCTTCCACAAGAGCGATATTTTCAGGAATGAACACCTCCAAGGGCCTACCTACACTCTCTTCATCTTCAATGCTTTCTCGACCCATTCGAAAAAAAAAATTGGCCCATTCTTTTACGGTAGAATATGAGGGGGATGCGTCCGCATATACACTGTCCAATCGCTATTTAATTTCATTTGGAGTAAGTCCTACTTTTGTGAAGAACTTAATAATAACTCGATACTTCATTTTGAACGTGTCACAATCTGCTACGCATAGCCTTCTTTATGCAACTATATTTGAACAACGGAACACAACGGAGCGGAAGCTACAGGTGCCTTTGTTTACCTAACAGAGAAGGTATGACGCCAGATAAGGGTTTTGTGAAGGCGTTAATTCTTATCGGCGAGGCCGGAAACTTATGAACCTACCCTCGTACGAATACGGGAATACAAGAAAGCATATAGTAAGTCTTAAGCATAATATTTCTGCGTCTTTTAAATTGTTTTCTTATTAATATTGGCAGCTTGTAATCTCTTTTCAGTTCTGGGCTGCATACGTGCCTTGTGAATCACAATATCTCGATGCTGTACAGCTAACCTTGGAGCAGATCGATGTGATTCGCAGACTGACAGACAAATATTACCCTAGCCTAACTTTATGCACATCTGCAGCTGGTAAGTCAGCAAAGCATTCTTGGTAAGATGAAGTTATGGGATTATAAAACGCAGTGTATTTTATGAACCATTTTTCTTCCGTAACACATTTTTATCACATTATGTATTGAAACTCTCGTTTTGCTCTGTTCCAGAAATAAAAGACGCACATTCGCGTGGTCAGTTATGCAGTCTTATCGGAGTTGAGGGCGGGCATTCACTAGCTAGCAGCTTGCCTGTCCTGCGAACTCTGTACAGTGTTGGAGTACGATACTTGACACTCACCTCCAACTGCAACACACCTTGGTAATCAATATCGCAATTCTTTACATTCACTTTATTTTACAGAATAAGAAAAAAGATTTAGCTTCAAGCTATGTGTATAAAACTGGTTAAAATGAATTTAATTATAGAGTGTGTCAGGAACTTTGCAACAAATTTGAGCAGAGATAAAACTAACAAAGAGGAACCGTTTTTGTTAAATAGCCTAACGCGTCGTTTAGAAGTTGTGTATCCCTGTTTGTTTATGTGTACCAATGTTAAACGACATGACACTGCTTTGTCCTCGCTGTGTACCTCTGTGTGTAGTTGCATGCGAGCGTTCATTGAGAACGGATGTCTATGCTTTCCCTGAGTTGACCAACATGAAACGTTCCTAGATTTTTTTTTCTTTGAAGGCATGTTCATAGTGACATGACCACAGTTGCTATCATTAAAAGTAGAGCCTAAATATGTAAATCCCTTTATCATATCAAATTTATAGTACAGAATATGTTCATATTTAGTTAATTTATTATGGTTTTTCTTGATATTTGCTACCACATATTTTTTTTTTTTTTGTTCGTTTATCTTTAACTCATATTATCTGCAAAATATTTCAATGCTATAAATGCTCTTTCTGTATCCTTTTATGTTCTTTCAATTACATGAATATAATCTGCAAACACAAAGACAAATCTTGTTCATCATACAATATTTGCTGTCTTCCCGTTATCTCCCTTGGTCACAGTATATTTTAGCTTTGAACATTATATTTGCATCCAACTTGTCATATACGTGCATTCTTGGTGCTCTAATTTTATTTTACTATTTACCACATTCTACTTAATATGATTAATACTATTTCAGGGCCGACTCACTGCTAGTGGATAGTCCAGGCAAGAAACCTGAGCATAATGGACTGACTAACTTCGGAAAGGTATGATAAATGCTTATGCATGCTGAAGATATGCATGTGAAAGTTATTGTATTATGTCATTTAGAGTCAGAGGCCTTAAAATACAGAAGTATTTAAGAACAACAACAACAAAAGCAGCTTAATTTCTGATTTTTTAAAATTTTCTTATGTGTTTTAGCATATCATTGTTTAAGCAGTTTTAGTTAATGTTATTTTATATAATGAACAACTATAGTGCTTATTCGTAACTTCTCAAATTCATTTGTACCCAGTTCATAAGCTAGCGAATATATCAATTTAATATGTAAAACAAACTTGAATATTCCTAACTTTGCAAGTGGTCATTTGCATTTTCAGAAACTAAATGAAAAAGATAGTTCTGTTAGTCTTCATTATCGTAATAATTTAATTAGTAACCCAATAATATACATAACAATATTATAAGTAAACTTCGATATCTGCATTCTTTTAAAAATTACTTTGACTTCTCAATAAAAATGCCCATGGATGTCCTCAGTTCTTGTTGATTCCAGCAAATTCTAGATAATAGAAACTGTCTGTTACAAAAGTCAGCTGTTTAAGGGTAATAGATTGACCGACTGATTGTTTGCATAATTCTGTATGTTTGATTTATTTTGTGTTTAATTGAATAAATTTATTAATTAATTCATTCATTCAGCATTTTATAATTTCATTTAAACACAGATCAAAATAGGTTACAACAGTTTATATGGAGAGTAAACCAAATTAAAGGAATGGTCTAGATCTCCTCCGAAATGATACGGCATTCAAAAGCACAATTTGGCAAAGTCGTATATTTTTAATGACTAACATATTTTAGCCTATTTAAAGCTATTTTATGGGTTATTAGTAGTTTCTCAATATTAATTGGTCAAATATAATTTACAACAGAGGCTAAAGTATTTTATGTTAAGCTTCGAAATTATCTTTGGCTTCTGTGCTAATTTTTATTAATCAAGACTGAAACTGTTGTTCTACTGTGCTGCACTCTCAGCTGTTTTACCAATCATTTTTTTTTTCTCTTCCAGCTAGATTAATGAAACTTTAGTCCTCCTGAAATTTAAAATTTCCATCGGTGAAATACAATATCCTTACATGTTTTCATCCGAAACTTTTTTTTTCCCCCCCATTATACTTTCAAGAATAGTCGTAAACTGTTGATTAACAACACCTTGCTCCATGTTGTTTGCAAACCTCGTCTAATTCTAGTCTCTAATACCGTGCGCGATCAGTAATGCTTTTCCACTCGGCGCGGGATTTTTCCTATGAGCAAGCCGCCACTCGTTTGCCGTACCGTTGACCTTGCTGACTGTTGCAGTCGTAGTGTCGCGACAATGTGTGTTGTGTTGTTCGTTTCTTAATTCGACAGTATACATAAAATGAATTATGCCTCGTGTGCTTACAACGGCACAGCGTGTCTTTATGTTTGATTTATATGTGCTAACTAATTCAGTTCGTGAAGTTCGAAGACTTTTCTAGCAAGATTTCTGGATGTAGATACTCCAGATCGTAAAACAGTCCATAAACTGTATAATACATTTCAGGAAACTGGAAGTGTCGAACCTAAGAAACCAAAAAAGTTGCGTAGGATTCTCACTGAATATGACATTGGTAATCGTTAAGAAATTCCCCTAAAAATTCTCTTTGTCGTCTTGCACAAGTGGGAGTTTCATATGGATTTGTGCAAAGGGCTACTAAATTATTGCACTTTAAATCGTATAAAATAATCGTCGCACATGTTCTTTAGCCAGGTGACCCTGTACTTAGGCGTACATTTTATGACTGGATTCTGGAAAATGTGTACAATGGACAAATAGACCCACATTTAATATTCTTCTCTGACAAGACCCGGTTCTACCTCCATGGTTATGCATGTACTCAAAACAATCGTTACTAGAGTAATGGTAAACCTGACTTCGAACATGAAGTGTCCCTCCTTGTTTAAAAAAAAAAAAAAAAAAAAAAAAAAAAAAAAATCGGTGTACCATCAATGATGTATTTTTTTTTTAGCATAGTTGATTCTGTTACTTATGTAAATGCCATAATAATCCCTTTTTCAGAAAATTAACCAACAGATCGTGCGTTTTTTCAATAGGACTATGCCACCGCTCACACTACGAATAATTCCACAAGAGCAATTCACAGCGTGTTTCCACAAGAGTTAGTAGGGATTTGGTCCCCCGATTTAACAGCCTGCGTTTATTATATCTGGGATAACATAAAAAATTCCGTGTACAAGATGAACCCGTACACCATACAAGAACTCAAAGATAATATTCGTCAGGATATTGTCCGTATTTTTCAAATTGAATTACAGCGAATGATGAATAATTTTCTAAAGAATGCCAAAAATGCGTGGAAATGAAGTTTTAACACCTCATTTGATAATTTGGTCAATAATGAGCCTCTTAAATTGGTTTGTTATTGTTGTATGGTTGTTTTGTTTTGTTTTATTATTTTACCCTCCCGCTTATCACCGAGACTCGGCTGGCCGGCTAATCGACTAACGAGCGCCGCGCTCGCCCATTGGTAAAACACTCTGAGGAAAATGAAAACTGATAGCACGACATATTAAAAATGTTTATTGCATTAATAGTTTTCATCAGCTTTTTCTAAATGGATCCTTATTAGTTTTGACACTTTATTTTCACCGACCTTCTCATACTTTAGGTTGTGATTTAAACAGAGGCACATGTATGAGTAAAATTTGGTTTGTTGGTTGAATCTTATAACTTCTGTACAGTATGTGTACATGAAAATGTATTTGCTCTCTAATTTACAAAAGCAAAGCATAACTCAACTCATTACTACCATGTTATTTACAAAACAACTTAAAATACTTTATGTCTCTAATTACAATAAAATTGCATATATCACATGCAATATATAAAACGAACTTCACATGGCAATAGCAAACAAAATGCATGTGCAGGATTGAGGTGCAAGTTGGCAGGTTCTTTTAAGAAAGAGTAAGAGATGCCACCTAGCTCTAGTCCAGACCTTTCTCTAGTACGCTGCAATGGCAGTTGCTGGAATAGATAAACTAATGTCGAAAATCACCTAATCATAGAAGCAGCATGCTAATGAATACATTATGGTTTGTTTACATGTCAACTCAAACTAAATAGCATATAGCACTACTAACTTACTGTGCCACACTACCCCAAGCTGTCAACCTATTTTTTCAACAATTGCGTATAAAATTACCATTGATTTTAACAGCAAAATTATTTATATCATTTAATTTAGGATACTTTAATTGATTATTCATACCACAAAGTTTCATTGAAACACACTGGTTTAACCAAACAGTTCCCTTGTAAGTGAAACAAAATGGGAAAGCTAAATGCCTTGTTTGCAACTACTTCGGTAACTAGTTTATTTGATCTCTTTTTATATAGTTAACTACTTCAGTCTAAGCAATTTGCCCATTCTGCTGCAAAGTATGTAAAACAAAACATTTATTGAAAACTGCCTAAATAACTTAAACCCTGTGAAGGTTCTAAGAATGCCACTAAATCATGGGAAGAAATATGTCTGAAAACAAAACAAAGGACATTTTAAATTACATTTGTCAATAAAACCTGTTAAAAATATGCCAAATTCATTCTTTACCTTATGAGTTATATTAACACTTATTGTCTCCATGTCGGTCCTGGTGGTGTTTATCAATCTATTTTTATCCTTTTACTACTTCTTTAGTTATTGTTATTTTAGTTACATTGTTCATAATGTAACTAAACCCAAGATCGCGGGTTCGAAACCGGCCAGGACTGATGGATTTTTTCGGGTGTAAAAATCCTAAGTATGGCTTCCTTCGGAAGGGAAGTAAAGCCGTGGGTCCCGTGTCGTACATTTACGGCACGAAAAAGAACTTCAAGCCTGAAAGAGAGGCCTCTGAGCAAAATTAGTCGGCCATTTCACGCCCTGAGTTGAATGGGACGCTGATGACCTGAGCTGTTAAAGAGCGTCAAAGAGCGTCCATAAATAAACAAATCAAAAAAAAAAAAAAAAACTGTCTCCACCTCCTGCAGCACTGGAGAGCTAGTTTTTCAAAATTAACTCGTTCTATGATGAAACAAAATTAACTTGTAAACAGATTAAACTATAGTTCAAAGTGCTAAAGAATGGTAAACTCAATGTTAAAAATCCAGTCTCACATTTATCTTCCAGGTCAGTATGCTCTCATTCGGTTACAACAGCCACAAGTAGAAACCATGCATACTCTGATGCCTCATTTGCAACAAAGAGTTTTATCTCTCCTCCTGTTATGCGATACTATGAACGTAGCTGTTCACAAGTTTCTAGCCAAGTGAGAAATGTTATAGCAGAAAAAGCTTTATTTGGAGAGCTAGTACCATAACAATGTTGTACTTCAGTTATTAATATCACTTACTAAAGATCTTTTAGGTACTGAATGGAATTGGCGATACTCAAAGAAGGTTAATGTTTGATTCTGGTTAATCATGTTAACTCCTGCAGAACTTTAACCATGATAAATCATGAATATCTTGTTATAAAGTTAAGAGGTGACTTTAAAACCTTTGATCACTTATAGTCCAGGTTTTATAGTTAACCATATTGTTAGAATGTAAATTATATCCAACTTATCGTCTAACACACTCTTATGCTTCACTTACTTTTAAATACAGTGGAACTTGTTTTGAAGAGACATCCTCTCCATCTTCAACCAACTTGATGACTGGCACGAATGAATGAATAGTGTTTAATACCCATTTTTGCTACAGAGGCACCACAGGCGATGGACACAGATGATACATGAAATGAAATTATATATTTGGAAAGGATTTATTTTTAAGGAACTAATCATTCCAGGCATAAGTTTAGGGTACCTCCCCAGCATTTGCCATTTATGAGGACTGAGGAAAACCTGGAAAAAACCTCAGTCAAGGAGGACGGTCCTGGCAATATTCGAACCCAGACCTCTAACTCATGAGTCCGTGCCTTAACGACCTCAGCCACTCATGGCAGTTGACTGGTACAAGAAACTAACATCTATGAGGACCTGTGGCTCCATCCTGATGGTTTCTTGTACCAATCATCAAGTTGGTTGAAGATGGAGAGGATGTCTCTTCGAAACCGGTCCCACGGTATTTAAAAGTAAGTGAAGCATAAGAGTGTATTAGATGACAGATTAGATATAATTTACATTTAACAAGCTTCACTGTGTAAGTTGCAACAGAATTTTTTAAAAAATTCTAATTTTCAAAAGTTCTTAAATGAAATAGTATTAGAATTCATTTATATTCAAATTGATTTTATTCACACAAGGTGTAAACTAGATTAAGACTTAAAATAAGAGTCATATAAAAACACACAAGGTTACGGCCAAGACTCAACCATTGGCTTACCGTGCCAATGTTCTTCCATGCTACAACCATGAATCTCTCTCATCTGAGACTCCCGCAAAGGTAAAATCTCTGTAATGAGATAATCTTTGAAGGTTTCCATAGTGTTAGGTATGGACTGAAATATTTCCAAATAAGTTTTTATATATATATAAAATATTTATATGCATGTATTTAAGTAAGAAAGTTAGTAAATCCATTTTATACATTCATGCATCAAACATCTGCCATAATAACATTAATTTTATATTTTAGTTACTTATGTGCTAATGTCTAGCAATTCATATTTTCAGAGTGTAGTGAAGGAGATGAACAGATTGGGTATGCTGGTGGATTTGGCACATGTTGCAGTTCGTACAATGACAGAGGCTCTTGATGTGAGCAGAGCTCCTGTTATCTTCTCTCATTCTTCTGCACGTGCTCTGTGTAACTCCACCAGAAATGTCCCTGATCATGTTCTTGAGCATGTGGTCAGTATCATAATCAGAAACATCTACAGTAACAAAGTACATAATGTTTCATATTAACAACAAAATGAGTGTAAAAGCATAAAAAGCTGGACCTATATAAAGAGCCTAAGCTAGGAAAACAGAGTCAATAAAGCCTTTGAGTATTTTTCCAGGGGCTTAAATATGCTGATAGTATACACCTTCTGGGGTTACTGGGTTAAACACAGCTTAAAACTGAATACTTTCTGCATGATGTTACACTATCACTATTACATAGGGTAGAATAGAATACTTATTTTCACTCTGTCATTACAAAAAGTTTAACAAATGCTTTTACATTTTTACCATTGTTCCTAGAGTATATATTTTTAGTACCTTATTACATTTAACACCATGGTTATATATGTATTAGATCCTATTTTCATTAGTTCCTTCCTTATTTCCATATATAATCTAAATGAAAACTAAAATAACATTATGAACAGGGTAACAGTGATTAAAGCGAGAGATACAATATAATCTGTGTCAATCTATTTTTATCCTTTTACTACTTCTTTAGTTATTGTTATTTTAGTTACATTGTTCATAATGTTAGTTTATTTTTCATTTAGATTATACATATCTGTATATGGAGATAAAGTACTGCCACGGGTGACTGAGGTCGTTAAAGTGCACACTCGCGGACTGGGGTTCGAATACCACCAGGACCATCCTTCCTGACTGAAATTTTTCCCTGGTTTTCCTCAGTCCTCATTAATGGAAAATTCTGGGGAGGTACCCTAAACTTAGGTCTGGAGTGCTTCCTTCCTTTAAAAAAAATCCTTTCCCAATTTATCATTTCATTTCATGTATTATTAGTGTACACAGCCTGTGTAGTAAAAACGGGCATTAAACACTATTCAGAAAACAAAAGGAGATAAGGAAGGAACTAATGAAAATAAGATCTAATACATACACAAACCAGGATGTTAAATGTAATAATATACCAAAAATATATACTCTAGGAACAATGGTAAAAATATAAAAGCATTTGTTAAACTTTTTGTAATGACAGAGTGAAAATAAGTATTCTATTCTATAGAATAGTAATAGTAATAGTATAACATCATGCAGATTTAGGCTTTGTATAACCCAACAACTCAAGAAGGTGTATACTATGAGCATATTTAAGCATATATATAATTTAGTATCACAACGCTACCTGTAAATTGTCCCATGTCTTAATCATACTCCTTCTCTCTGTTATTTAGTTTGTGAGCATTCAACTATAGAATGAAAATCCTTCTCTATTTCTCCACATAGTGGACATTTTTTCTTTATTTTTTTAATCCACTTAACGTTAGTATACTTGCTCTACCTCAAAAAAATCCCTCCCTTCCCTTTTTGTTATAAATATCTCACATTTCTCCCACCCCCATTCTTTCTTAAATTTCCTATGTTTTAAGGTACTCCTGCCTTGTAAACTACTGCATAATTCTTGCTTTCCAATATTATTTAGCCTTTGCTTCACTTTATTCCATAGTTCTTGTCTATTCCATCTATGTATTACCACATTCCATCGTTTTACTTGTTATTTCTCCTTCTGCCCATTCAATTGATAATACAATTTTTTCCAACTTCTTACCATTCTGTTCTCCATTCTCTTTTCCATACCTTTTACTTGGTTTAAATCCTCAGATATTGTTTTAAACATTACAGTCATCTCTTCCATCTCCAGTTTTGTATTCAATTCTATACCACCAATTTTAACCAAATAATCCACATTATCTTACACCAACACTAAACTATTCTATAGACTGTTGTCTTTATTGCATTTTTCAGAATTATTTTATAATAAAGGCCATTTCTTAATCAGTCCAATTTCAGTGCAGCACACAAACATAACCTTGCAGGAAGTCATCCACCCATCTGCTCACTTTGCACCCACGCAAGCACCTAGCTGAATCATCGATATTTTCACTACAAGATGTAGTGTGAGATATATTTTATTCATTTCCACTATTTACTTCCTCCTTCTCACTTGTGCTCAATTTATTGCTATATGTAGAGAAAAGACCCAGCTTTAATTTTCAAGCAGCCATCTTCCTATTACATACTACATAGTAAAAATAGAATAATATCCTGATAGTGATATTGTGCAATGATCTCTATTAATATTATTTTGTTGTTATTTTAAAGAAAAGCAAATTAAAAGGGCCGACCAATGAACACTTCTCAAGGCTTTGAAATTTTGCACTCCATAGTCTAGTCCTTCGTGAAGCATCAGAATTCAGCACACTGCATTATGAAAGATGATGAGATGATGATGATGATGATGATGATGATGATGATAGACGATGACAATGACAGAGGTGAAAGAATTCACAGAATGGATGGGGAGGTAAACTGGATTTCTTTGCTCAAGAAATCAAATGCATAAACATACACTTGGATTTTAGCAGTGAATAATACCATAAAGATACTGTCTGTCTTCCAGAATAAACTGAGTGTATAAAAAAATATATTTCAAAGGTAAAATATTTATTGTAAAAATCCAAAATTTTTGGATGGTTGCCAAGAATTTACATGGTACTCAATTTGAATTCATAAGCCTGTCAAAATCTCAATTCTTTATATCAAAAGAATGTCATTATATATCAGCAGTGGCCAATGCATAAAAAACTTGAGGTTTTGCAACCTGCACCATTTCATTTCTAAATGGTGGACAATAAATAACAATTGATTTTAACATAACACCATTGACCGATAACATACTGCAATCCTTTGCTGCTGTGATTTGGTCATAGTATAACAGGAATTCAGCTCTGCATGGCAACCCTTGTTATAAGTGATATTTATACATGTAGATAATGGTATATTTATATTCATTTGTTTATAAACATATGCATGCACTGTTTGGGCTGACCTTCTCCAGGAGAAGCCTTGAAACCTTATATCATGATAAGTGATTCAAACATTGGCCATAAAATAAAAAAATACTAGTTCTAGAATTAGTAATTCCTACTTGTATTTACATTCTTTTATTATTATTTTCAGGGTAGAAAAGGTGGGCTAGTGATGGTAAATTTCTATTCCAAGTTTCTTACTTGTCACAACAAAGCTACTGCGGAAGATGCTATTGGTAAGAGCTGCAAAACACTTAAGCAAATGTAGACAGTTAGCATCATAAACATTCTCAAAGTTAAAAGGAAATGAATAGTTACATGTTTACAATCTCTTGCAAATAAGTCGGAACCTTAGGCAGTATTCTGGATAAGATAATTTTAGGGATTGAAGTTATATGTTGACCCAGGGCCTATTAGAGAGATTGTAGCACATAGCTATAAAGTTTCTTTTAAGTCCTTTCGCTTCTCCAGCAGCCTATTTTCATCCTAGCCAAGAGCCTGTAAGGCTTTTGGGTATGGAATTTGAGAGAGGTGCGTTGATTTTTATTTCAGCCCTAATGCCTTAACTTCCTATATAATAAATGTAAATAAAATATTTTCAGAAAGGAGAACGTACATATGGTTTGTGTATGATTACTTATACAAGAACAATAATCAGGAGAAAGACTTTGCATTGAAATATAATTTTGCATTATTATAAAAATGAGGAAAATATAGATATTTAGCACATGTTAAAGACAATGTTCTGCTTTCATACTCACTTTCTCTCTCTCTAGATAATTTTCTGCTTTCACACACTCTCTCTCATTTTCACAAAAATGAGAGAGAAATGAAAATCATAATATGAAATTTAATTTCTAAGGCAGTGTTTGATTAAATGCTTAGCTGCCAGGTATAAAACAATTATGTTGTTGAACAGCTCTTCATCCATCTCTCAAAACAATGCAACAGCATAAAATATCCTGGTTGATTTTATCTGCTTAAATGGTATTTACTGTCCACGTTTTTAATGTGTGTTTAGGTATGCAAAATGATCATAATACAGTGCAAATTAAGGCAGTAATAGTTCTGTTACACCATATTTAAGATCATCATCAAATCACTACAATTAACATTGCCATCATCATTTTTATTATTGACAGCACTGCTTCAATGGGGCAATTAAAATAAATGAAGTAGTGAATTAAAATTTCATACAATCTGGAAAAGTAATATTCAAGATAAATTGGATTAAGCTATGATAAAAACAAACTGCTTTAGAAGTTTTAAAATGTAATAATAAAATACATATACATTTTGAAGAACAGTAAAATTATCTATGCAAAATTGATTCTATGTAAAACTTGTTTAAATGATTCAATAATGTACAACATTTGAAATTTCCTTATCATTTTGTGTTAGCACATATCAATCACGTTCGGAAAGTAGCAGGAATCAACAGTGTTGGCTTAGGAGCAGGCTATGATGGCATCAATTTGTAAGTATAATTTGAATATGTGTAACTATTTAAATAAATAATACATAAGACATTAAAAAAAAAAAGTGAAAGTGGTGACATCTTAGAAATGTTGTAATTGTTGGATTGTACTGTTCACTACTCAGCTGAAAGATCCCTGCAGTTTGAGAGAGTGATGTGTTTAACTCAGCATTCAGATTGTCTCTATCCCTCTCTCCCCACACTACAAGTCCAAGTTTATTCAGCAGAGCAGTAGACTATAGTTTTAGATATTTAACTGAACATTAAATTTTTACAAATCCATAAACATATTTCATACAAAGAAAATGTAAAAACAAATGTTATCATTAAATTGGCTCATTTAGCTTCCTATAATTACTAATTTCCTTTTGAATAGACTTATTCAAAATATGGGTACTTAGGTAATTCCACTTAGTTAAAATGAACACTTTTAGAGCATGAAGGTTCCATTTAAGATTTAACTATACACATACCTCATATAAGCCCTGCATTACAAAATTCATTCATTCACTTATACAAAAACTGTAATGCATAATAACCAAAGTTGTATTTTTAAATTCCCACAGCACACCACAGGGCCTTGATGATGTATCTTCATATCCCACCCTTTTTGCGGCTCTAATTGCAACTGGACAATGGAGCATTGATGATCTGAAAAAACTGGCTGGTCTTAATTTTCTCAGAGTGATGCAAGAAGTTGAAAAGGTAGGCATTCCCGGTCATACATCACAACCAAGAGCTATTTTACTGATTTCACAACAATTTGTTATTAATTAGAATGTTTCATCTTCCATTGAACTTAAATAAATAATTGCAAAAATGTAACAGTTATTTATCAATCACCTATTTAACTAATACGAAAAAGAGTATGGCTTCAATGTATTTGCATTATTCTTAAAAGAGGGGAAGGAGAAATTGTATACATCAGTACTCCAAAAATTCTGAAATAAAAAATGTCTGCAGTCGCTTTTCTAAACTGCTATCAAAATGGAGCAGTAACATAAAATCTCATGGAGAGATATTTTACAACAAAGGTTTTCTGTTAAATTAAGTAGGTAATGTACACTATTTTCATGAATCACAAGAGATTGTCATGTATTATAATGATAAATTAGTAAATGATATAAATATTTCTGTAGAAAGTTTATGCCAAAGCTCATTTTATTATTTTTTTAAAAGAAAAACATTATCCATGGCAAATTCTTATAGATTCTTATTTTGACATCATGTGCACCTTATTAAATCTCCAACAGATAAGATTGGCACTAAGGCTTGCCATGGACCTTACACTTTCCAAAAATTGGCCAATTGTTTATCCCTTCAAACCTTCAAAACTTGAACCAAGCTCATCTTTAGTGTTAGCCAGGATATTATCCCCCCCCCCCTCCTTCAGATGTTTCATTCCATTAAATTTTTTTGGTTGAAAAAAGATTAGTTTTCTCCAAACTATATCTAATGGTGAATCATTCAGACATTACTGTGGCAGACATCTTCATGCAGTAACACGATCATAGTATTTTCCTCAATACTCTAACAGATAATGTACAGATAACTGAGAATGAAGTATTCTTTGTAGGCATATGGTAGTTAGTGCTGACTCCTGATTGGCTCATGCCAGGCAGACCTGATTTTGATTGTCTGGAGAACAAATGTAGACCTTATCAAGACCAGATGAAGATGTGAGTTAGGCTACTAATTGGTTCATTTTGGAAAGGTATATTGAGGTATATTAGACATTGAGTAGGGCTGGGTACCTATGGACTTCTCAGGATAATCCAGGCAGTAATTTTTCTCTTGTGTTTAGTGAAAAGTCTTCAGTCTCACAACCAGTCAAAAAGTAAGTTTGTTTACTTCGCTTCCCCTCACTTCATTCACAATGACTACTCTTTCATGGAATGTACTTGAAGATCAGAGCTGGAGTTATTGGTGTGGTTGACTAATACCCTATTTGTGGGTCTGCAGGAGACAAAGCTTCGCCCTCAGAACCCATTTATTTTCCACAGGTACTCTTCGGTGCATCACGACCATCCACCATAAGATGCCACTCCTGCACATAACTGAGTGATCTTGACTCGAAATGATGTGTGCAGCTGTCTGCTTCTGTTACAGTCCTCGTTACAGGCTACAGCTGTTAACGTTTCTTTTTCTGGTTTTACTTTTTCTATTTTCACGATGCACTTGTGGCATTAGGGGATTTCAGCTTTTCACATCTCGATCCCTCTATCAGTTCCTCTGCTCTCTCAGTTCATCTCACCTGGGCTACCCTCTCTGATAGCTTCTCCAGTGATCAATTTCCATGACAGATCAATAACTTGTCTTCCCATGTACATTTACAGTGCACATCAAGCGTCTCCTCGACAATGCGAATTGGAGCATTTTCCATTCTTCCGGAGTGTTTTCGGGATGTGTTTTTGGTTCTGTTGATACCATGTTTGAGCACCTCTAGACCGTTGCCCTTACCCGGTCGTTTCTGCCCCAGAACCTCTCACTTCCTTGGTGAACCAAACGGTGCGTGCATGGCGAGTAACCATCAAATAGATTCTAAACCGGAGAAGAAAAGAACCTACAAAATCCTTCTAGATATCACTCGATTTCCTTCCTTCGCCAGTTGAGTTTGCAAGGTGATGAACTGCGTCATTAACGGGCGGCTCAAATAGCAGAGTCGGTCCTGGTGGTGTAGTGGTAACCACTTGCCTTCTAAACCCAGGATCGCGGGTTCGAACCCGGTCAGGATCGATGGATTTTTTCGGGCGTAAAAATCCTAAGTATGGCTTTAAGCCGTGGGCCCTGTATCGTATATTTACAGCACGAAAAAGAACCTCAAGCCTGAAAGAAGAGGCCTTGAGCAAAATTTGTCGGCCGTTTCACGCCCTGAATTGAATGGACGCTGATGGCCTGAGATGTTGAAGAGCGTCCGTAAATAAATAAATAAAAAAAAATCGAATCGCAGAGCTTATTGACAACGCCCAATGTGATTTTCGCAGGCACTCCTCTTCCATCGATCATTTAGTGTCGCTTTGGACCCTTATTATGCACGAGTTTCAAACCGTTGCCTTTTTCTTTGACCTTGGAGAAGTGGTAATTTTTAGCACGCTTCATGATTGGCATATTCGCGATTGGTTTTCTATTTTTATTCAGGAGTTCATGAAAGACGGGGTTTGTAATGTACGCGTGCTTTCTGTTTTATTCAGGATAACAATTCTATCACTGAGTGTCTATCACAGCACTTCGCCGTTGTTTATAGATTACTTTACGATATTTCTATCTTCTCGGTGTACGTGTATGTTCTCCAATGTTGTCTCGGCCGTGTCTACGCTTGGAGAGTAAACCATGGAATCCCCTTTCCTGCTAAGAAGACCGTCTGCATGAATTTCGGGGGCCGCAAGGAGTATCCCTCACCTTCTCTCCATTTTGGCCCGGATCCTCTATCTTTCGCAGACGAAATGAAATTTCTTGGCTTGGTGTTTGATAGAAAACTGTGCTGGTCGCACAACGGAAAGACCGATGTGAATGTTCTCCATGTCTTTTACGGTATTTAATGGCACATCCTGGGCAGCTGACCGGACGGTACTATTGCTCCTAAACCGCTCTGTAGTTCGATCCAAAATCGATAATGGATTATTGTTGTATGGTTCAGCGCATACTTCAGTACTTCGTCGGCTTAACCGGATTCGTCACCGGGGACACTGTGTCCCCATTGGTTCGTAATATGTACAATCTCCCCACCCCCAATTGTACAGAAAATTTAAGACGCAATGAATGTTCTGGCTGACGCAGGCATTACCGTTACACTGAATGGGTCACCGAACGTGTGGACATACAGGGAAATGAGGTAGAGTTAATTACATAGTGAAATCCTCTCTTTAAGTTCCTGCCACAGCCCCCCAGCATGTTAACCTGGGGATTTTTGTGGATTTTATGTGGGACCATTGTCTCATGCTGACGCCTTGCTCCAAGGGCACAAACTTTGGGAGAGCAAATCTGCTAATTTTTCTAGCATTGATCATAGAGAAGTGGTTGCTTAAGCTTGTTTGACAATTGGAAATTGAAATTTTTAAAGGTGAACCTGCTCCTTCTTGCCTGCACTATGGCCACCATAATGAATCAGCCAATTCCATGAATCAAAGAAATTATGTTGAACTGGTGAAATCATTAGGAAGGATTGATAAAGAATTTGATACCTATCTTCAAAGTGCAACAATGTTTATGGTTCTATCCAGTTATAGGAGTGCATCATGGTATACAAGCACAAATAAAAATAATGTAATCTCCAATCATTATTTGTAAATCATCATGCCCATAGGATGAATTTAGTACTGAAAAATATAAACATTCTATAATTAGTATATTCTAGAATATATGAGTGAATTTATGCTCTGGCCAAGAAAATGAGAGCTGCACATTTGTAGCACTTACAAGGTAGAACTACAATAACATTATGGCCTGATTTATTGTGGATCATAATTTAAGGATTATCTCATGTACTTCTCAATCACATTAAGAGATCAATGCAATGTAAAAAGTTACAACGGTGCAAAAGGTTTCCTCTCTACCCTTGAGGATTTTGATTTTGATTTCATGCTAAAATTGTTTACTACTCTCCTTCCCCAAGCTTTTTTTGATCTTTGAAAGTTTGCAAAGAAAAATATCTGATAAATGTTACTGCTTGAAACCAATCAACCATTTTGAAAGTTAGTTGACAAAATGAGAGGTGATTAAGAATTTTTTTGGTTAGAGGTGATGAAAAAAGATAATTCTGGGGAATGTTAGCAAATGGGAGAGAGCTGAAAACATCCCAGAAGTGAAAAATGGTATACTTAAAATACTCTATAAGACAATTTACACCATTAAAGTAAGCTAAATCAAAGGTTTTCAGATAAAATCAATGACATTTCCTTTTATTCATCAATCTTTCAAGATTATTCTTCAAAATTTCTTAAAATCTCAGAACAGAGTCTATTCTGTTCAAGTACTTCCACATAGGAGAATTTGGAAATGTCCTGTTGCAAGTAATGCAAAATAGTTCATCTTGTGGTTATAATTCCAGCTACAAGCTCACTAGTGAAAGAGCATTTTTAACAAGTTAATTAAATTTTAATTCAAACTATAAAGAGCATTTAAATGTAAATTGGAACTTGCACAGTGAAGCTAATCATAATAATTGATATCATTATATGATTCAGTTGAACTACACACTCTTAAAGCTTCACTTACTTTTTATAAATGTATGGAACCAGTTTCGAAAACATTTAGTTCCCATCTTCAGCCAGGCTAAAGTTCAACTGTCGGATCATTCGTTGAGCTGTGGGAATGTATATTCTGCTATTTATAAACAAGCAGGACTTACGATGGGCAGCCCCTTATCTCCATTTCTAGCTAACCTCTTCATGAGTAGATTTGAAACACACATCAACACAGCTTTTCCATACATATTTAAGCTATGGTACAGATATGTAGATGATATATTTGCCATAGTTAACAAAAAACTCATTGACGATGCCTTAAAACTTCTGAATATGCAAGATATAAACATATCATTTACATATGAAATAGAAACAGATAACATGCTGCCATTCTTGGATATTAAAATAATGAAATGACAAGAAAATCTTAAATTTGAAATATACAGAAAGAATACACATGCAGATAATCACATCAAAGCTGACAGTTTTAACCCCATAGTGCACAAACATGCAGTAATTAACAGTTTAACACACCAGCTAGTTAACCTACAAATTAGCAAATAAGAATATTTTAATGAATACAAATAGAAGAAACAGCAGTTAAAAATGGTTTTAAAAAAGAACTAGTACATAAAAAGGTACAGAAATTCAAAAGACAAAAATATATCAAAGAAACCAGTACACTTTCAGCACAAAAAGATAAACTAATTTTTAAAAAAATTCACATATCATCCATGGACCACAAAAAATTTCAGAATATTCTTAAAGATTTTAATATCAGGCTGGCACCGATTAATAGATTTAATGTTAAAATCTTACTGATAGATAATGTTAATGACAGTATTCCACATGAAGAAAAATCAGGTATTTACAAAATAAACTGTGCAGAATGTGAAAAAATCTACATTGGAAAAACAAAGAGAAACATAGGTACACGGTTAAAGGAACATTTCAGGAACATAAAGTACAAGCAAATAGAGAAATCAGCAGTAGCATATCATTTTTGGACACAAAATCACGACATAATAAATAAAGCAAAATTATTAAAATCAGTACAAGGACCTATGGAATTAGCAACCTGGGAGAAAATCTACATCTACAAATACAAAGACAGCATAATGAACTTCGACATTGTCGGGAATGAAAATATAAACTACAAGTTTATCACACCGCCACCAGAGCAGAATATACATTCCCACAGCTCAAGGAATGATCTGACAGTTGAATTTTAGCCTGGCTGAAGATGGGAACTAAATGTTCTCGATACCGGTTCCATACACTTATGAAAAGTAAGTGAAGCGTTAAGAGTGTGTAGTTTAACTGAATCATACAATGATATCAATTAATGAGAGCATTCCTCTTTGCCTAAACCTTAGATTAAAAATGACTATCTGCATTATCATTGCTATCTATTGAAAAGATTGCAGTCATTCTTGAAAAAGAAACCAATTTTCATGATGGGTGATTGAGTTGTTTGCCAAGAAACCTAGAATAGAATTCTTGTATAAGTATTAACAGAAATTTCCCCATGGAGATGCATTTTTATGTTCCAATAATTTATGTATATTTAAAATTTACAATTTTATGATAAAAGAGTTTCAAGTCATAGTTACTCTGTTGTTAATGACATCATTCCTCCTTATTAATTACTTTACTGCTAAAAGTTGATCTACAAAGTATGCAGTGTCTACAGCAGGGGTTGTCAATGTCAAACTAGAGATTTGCAATGCACATTGCTTCATTTCTAAATGGTGGATAGCATTGCAAAGTCATCATAGTATAACATAATTGATCGATAATGTAGTAGTGTAATCCTTCACTGCTATATTTTGTGACCTTAGTATAACTCAAATATGGTTTGCATGGCAAACTTTGGCCCATAGTAGGAACAAGCAGAGATGATGTATACATGAAAACAAGAAAATGTGAGTCGTTAGAAGGCCACATAGATGTTTATCCTCAGACAGTAACTGCATCATAAAATATTTAATCATCATCTAATATGAGACAGAAAAATCTAATCCAATATATGGACTTAATCTACAGGATGATTTATTTGGGTATGGATAATATTAAATATTATTATAAAAGCTAATATGATAGTAGAAGAAATTTATTGCTAGTAATATTTTGCTTAAAAGATGGGAATTTGCGTACATGGTAAGAATGAAAATCAACAATGAATGACAAATGATAATCATAGATGATTGAAATGGCTACTACAAATCAACAGCAAGAACAATTCGTTCATTGCTATGCTAAATTTGACAGTGTTAAACAAGATCAAAGATAATTTTGTCGTGAGTATGGTGTGCATAATGTATCTAAATACGATTCTGTAATGTTGTGGTATCAAACATTTGTAGAAACAGTTTTTGTGTTATAAAGCATGCAGGCGAAACCCATTACTAGGAGCAACTATCTCTGCAGTCTGACAAGGAGCCCTACAAAAAGATTAAGACGATTGGCTGCAGAAATTAATGTGCCACATCCATCCTGTCAATGTATTATTTGAAAGTGCCTGAAACTTATGCAATGAGGATCATAAACCTCGTTTCAATTTTGAATCCATATATGCTAAGAGGGTTGAAAATGATGATACCTTCTTAAACAGGTGGCTATTTACAGACATGTCAGTGAGAGAGTAAACACTCACAAATACATTATTTGGATGTGGGAAAGTACATGTCTCCTATGAGTTTGAAAGAGCAAGTCCAAAAGTTAACATGTGGAGCGAGCAGCAATAAAGTGCATGGAAAATTCTTTGCCTGGGTTGAATTGCACCACCATTATGAGTTGTGCAGAGTGCTCAATGGGGACCATGTAGCGTTCAAAGAAATCTCCCATCTTTGAATGTTGTATACACAAAGATTGAAAATTTAAAAATTGAATAGTAAATGTTTTAGTGTTTTCATTATCCATACTCAAACAGATAATCCTATAGATCTAAAAAAAAATGAGTTTCAATCATGTGGTTTGGCATACGTTATAAGCTATAAGACTATGGCTTAATCTCTATCTTCTATTATGTTTGCATGGTCTCTCACCCATGGGAAGAACTTTGTTTCCAGTTTCTGCAATATATTAACACTATTGTGACATTTCTGTGTCATTACTTTTCATGACTGAATTCTTTTGTAAGTATTTCCTACTTTCATAATACTATGCTGTGGCTAAGGAGGATCCATATGGAATGATCAAATTTATAATCAGCTGCACTTTAGCATCAGTATTTGAGCTGCAATACTTAGTTACTGTCTAATGGGTCCCTTTATTCTTCTATAATATCTTACAGGCACACTGTCCCATAGTTCCTATAGGACACATTGCCTGCCTTACTTAAGAGGTATCTCATTTTTGTATCATCTTTTGCCAGTATTTAAGCAACATCTTTTCCAGCAACTGAATTGGTCAAGATCCTTTATATGCCATACTTACACCCTGTGTTAAATATTCTTAATTTTCTATCGTGAGGGGAACCTGAACAGTAGATACTACAATAGTTAGATACTACAATTGGTACTAGAAGAGTATATAGTATACATTCATTATATCATGTGAAATCTGCCTGCATATATCCTTAACACCACACATCACACACACATATATATATAAAGCGTTAGGGCATGAGCAAGAAATTTGTGATAGTTGGCTACAATGTGACTAATGAAAAAGTATATGAAGGTAGGTAAATAAGTTTCTGGCCTAACCATTTTCTAGGTATAATAAAGACAAAAACTATATTCCACTTTACAATATAGTTACCCCTTTATTGCAATACACTTCTCACATCTTTGAATTAACATTTCAACCCCCCCCCTCCCCCCCAAAGTCAAAAGTCTTGTCTGTAAAATGGGCATAAACAGCATCCATCACTTGATTCTCTTTTGAACTAGGGATCATAGTAGAGGACCATAGTTTCATCTCCTGTAACAATGGTTTGCAGAACTTCTCTCTCATTGCCATAGCAGAGCTCCAAAAATGCCTGATAACAGATAACTCGTTGCTGCTTTTGGACTGAGGAAAGAAGTCTAGGCACCCATCTTGCATTGACCTTATTTATGTTTAAATATTCATGAATATTTTGAAGGACTGTTGTTTTAGAAAGGCACAACCTTGCTGCTATTTCTGTAACTTTAAGCCACTGGTCTTCCATAATTTCTCTTTCCACAAGAACATTTCCTGGATTGAGCACCTACAAGGGCCAACCTGCACATTCTTCGTCTGCAATGCTTTCTGGACCCATTCGAAAAATTTTGGCCCATTCTTTTACAGTAGAATATGAGGGGGATGCTTCCCCATATAAACCGTCCAGTTGCTGTTTAATTTCATTTGAGGTAAGTCCTTCTTTTGTGAAGAACTTAATAACAGGTCGATACTCCATTTTGAACATGTCACAATCTTCTACACATAGCCTTCTTTATGCAACTATATCTGAACAACTGAACACTGTGGAGCAGAAGTTACAGCTACAGATAAGGAATAACACCAGATAAGGGTTTTGTGAGGATGATAATACTTAGTGATGAGGCCGGAAACTTATGGACCTACACTTTTATATGAAAATTTGGCTATCACAAATGATTAAGGAGATAATTGAACATTATCAAATAAAGTATTGCACAGTATGGCAACAGAATATCACTAATGTTTTGTTTGCTAAGGAGATGACCTGCTGTCATGTGTGTGCATTCATATCTATGACTAGTTTAAGAGTAGGCGATGTAACATGGGGCTGCACACAGGATGGAAATGGGATCTGAACATCAAAATTAAAAGAGTATTCAAATATGAGTTGCAGAAATAGTTTATTCAGACATATTGTATGGACATTTAAAAAAAAAAGCATCATCGTTACTGTTCAGTTAATTACTAACTTAAAGATATAAATACTGCGGGGTCTTTACTTACAGTAGAAGTTTAAATCATGTGCAAGCATCACAACTCCTTAACCAATTTGCTCCTATGCTGAGCTACAGAACTTCTGCAGTCTGCTATCAGTTCACGAAACTTGCAGTTACCAATGTTTATAAACCTATATACTGATGTGAGGAGATGCCCTGTCACCCATAAACTATATGTTTTGCCTGATTTGAAGAAGAACATCCTACAAAAGAGGGGACAAGGTATTACTAAAATAATATTTATAATGTATTCCCGTCAATCTTGAGGATGATATGAAGGGGCCTATTAATTTATCTGCAGTTATTTCAGCCCAGATATAAGTGAAAACTGTTGCTGGAAAAGATTTTTTCACTCCATGTCAGGATTTTCAACAGTTGAAGTATGATTATTGTGAAAATTCAAAACAGCAATATGTAGAACATGCTCCATCAGTCACTAGCAACTGTGACAAAAAATTGAGATTGAGACACCTTGTTCCTTTAACAACTGGCAGAGCAATGCTCTCAGCAGATATTCATTTTGACCTGAAGTACTGGACCATTTCAATATGATACAGGCAAAGTAAATGTTGCCTTAATGTTCTATGAACTATTGAATTCGATACTCCAACAGCATTCACATCTGGTGTACTTGCAGCTGGATCCTTATCCACCAGCTATAAAATTGCTTCCTCTGTCTGAAGTACCTCATTCCAATGCTATGATTCTTAAGTTATCTGGGTGGAAATCAGACTTCCCAACTCTTGTATTTGCTGAGCTACTGCAATAAAAGATCTTAGGTATGGAACCCTCCTGTTAGGAAACATCCCTATAAGCAAGTTGTGCTTTGTACAAATTTCAGTCAGCTTTGTTATGTGTCACCAATTTATCAAGATACTCTATTAAAATATAATGTCATTGTTCTAAATCCTCTGATGTAGCTATTCAGCACATCCCTGAAATCAAGAAATTTAGAAATACATTCCTTCCTGCCTCATAACACAATGCATAATCATTTTGCTTATATTTTCCCCCCTTAAAGTCTCCTAACTCAGTTCTAAGGTCACTCTGCTATAGATAGCAGCGTTGTATTAGCAAACAGACTCTAGTAACCAGAATAGCCACCAGGAATAAGCTAATATGAGCATTTCCATGTACAGCAAAGTAATCTGAACTGTGCCAAGATTACACATATTGAAATGCATTTTTTAGGAGTGGGCAAAATTGACTATGTATTTAACATGACTTTGAAGATTAAATTATACCAATGCAAAACATATATTCACATGGTTACTTTAGAAATAAATTACTTAACTTTCTCTAATAATATGTTTTAAAAACTATTTCCTCTTTTGACATAGGTTAGAGACACTATGAAAGCTGCTGGTGTGGGGCCATATGAAGATGATGACACAAACATTCATCCATCACAGAAGAACTGCTCATCTACAAATCTCTTCTAAGCATAAGATCTACAAACATTACTTACAGATGAATAATTTATTTGTTAACACCTTGAAATTATGCTGGTGGTTTAGACAGTTCTCTTATTTTACATAATTAGTATTTACATACTAATGTTTCAGAAAAAAAATTGTATTATATTGCCTGAGAGAAATATATTAATTTATTATGAAGATCAATTGCATACATCAGAGACATCAATGGCAGTGAGATAATAAATTACAATTTATGTTATCTAACCAACTCAGTATTTTATTGGCTCATCACAATTTATAAATTCCTTCCCGAGGTTCTGATATTTACATTATTATTCCAAGGCCAGATATATATACATATATATATATATATACAATATATAAAGAACATATTTGCTTTATGGACTAGCTACCTGAATGAGAACTATAGCTAAGATTTTTTCATCAGTCAAAAGGATGAGTTCTGCATGCTCATGGTCGTTTGACTCGTAAAAGACAAGAAAAATCCTTAATTGCCAATTAAATATTCTGAACAGATATATAATGAACAAATACAGAGCCTTCTTTTGGACATGTGGCCAACTTAATGGGGATTTGATAGGCACTGAGAAGCACACTGTTTGCCAGCAGAGTCAGATATTCATAGCCCCTTAAATTCAAGCACATAGATATCTCATTCAAATTATAACTACAATAACCACATACCTTTTCATAGAAGATGTTGGAAATGATGTCCTTGTGCAGCCATACATCTCTCACACATTTTAAAAAAAATTGCATTGACTCTCATTAATTCTTCTTCTGAAATTGCAGCAATTTCTCTACTAATGTTGTCTTTCAGTTCTTCCAACATATGCAGGATATTCTGATACACTTCAGTGTTACTACATGGCCATGTAAATAAAACCATGCTTCGTCCATAAAAAAACAATTAAACACATGTCAATACAGCAATCGTTAACATCATCCAAAACCCAACTGTAGAAATTAACTCTACTCACTAAATTGGAACTTGCACAGTGAAGCTAATCATATAATTGATATCATTGTATGATTCAGTTGAACTACACATACACAACCGGTTCCATACATTATAACAAGTAAGTAAAGCTTTAAGAGTGTGTAGTTCAACTGAATCATACAATGATATCAATTACATCTACTCACATTATCGCATGGTTGCTATTCCTGAACTACAATTATCTTATAGGACTTTATATTTAAAAACTTAGTGGCACTGCAAGCCAAGGTTTGCAAAATTCCCAGTTCTTGTGCAAGCTTTCTCAGAGATTTCTTTGGACTTGGTTCTAAGTTTTTTCTGATGCCATTTTTTTTCCTCTGTAAGAATACACATTCTGTTTTCAGTGATTTAGGGACACTGAGTCTGTTCTTGATAAGAAACCGAATGTAAAATGCTACAATAATGTTACAGCATAGACATTATGCTGATTTCAATTTGTTATTGAGAGGAGTTTAGCAATGATCATGCTATGTTAAAATTTGGCATCTCTAATATGTCCTATTCAATACTATCCCTTCATTTTGAATCTGCTTATTAATTTATAAGCAGTACTCTTATTAAATGGAGGAACCCTAGGAAAACAATCCTGGAATTCTTTATGGCAATGAGCAGGTAATTTCTCTCTTTCTCTCTTTGTTTGTTACAACAAATTAAAATTCTTTTTTCGTACTAAATCTAAGCCATGACACATGCGCGCACACACACATGGGTGCACATAGCACTGTGCTGCAACATCTGATTACATTAGTTCCTATGGTTGTCAGATTTCAACAATCTGTGCTAATGTGTGAGCAGCTACCTATTGTCAACAAGCACTCTAAACAAAGAAAATTGGCAAGTTAATGGAACCAGTTTTTTGTAATAGAAGGGCTTTAAGCAGTGAAGTTATTTTAAATGTTGATATTTGGTTGGACTGCAAGGCCAGAGGGATGTTGTTTGTTGATTGTGTTGTTTCTTTGTCCTGATATTTTGTAAGGCCGGATACCATGCTAGTTGCAATTTCAGAGCTTCTTCTTTCCTGTTGAAGTTGTTCAATTGCACTCAGCGTAGTATTTAGCCTTACAAAATACCAAGATGTGAATCAATCAGCAACCAACACTACGCTGGCCACGCCCAGGAGCTCCAGGATAGACCCAACTATCTTAACCAAGCAAATCAATCAGAACTCAGTTCCACAGGCACCCCTATTATATATAACGCTATCAATTCCAATGTCAGTCCCCTACCTCATCTCCAAGAAGATTACGACAGCCACACCACTGAAGATGTCCACCGCAGTCATGGACGTAACATCTGGGAAGATGAAGGAGGAGAATCTCAATAGACCAGGGCCTTACAACCCAGAAAACTCAGTTTACTTAATTCTAGTTTATATTACTTACAATTTATTTCTTTCTATTATACTGATAAAAGAACATTGTTCAAACTATTTAATAATCATTTTTTCTCTTATTTTGCATTTTTTAAATATATTTGTACTTTTTCATACAGTTTTGAGACTTACTGCTAGAGAATTACTGATCTAAAGCTCTCTTCATCTTCACAAGGCAAATAGCAGAAGATATCAAAGCCTTTGTATTTCAGACACTTTTATTTCATTATTAACTCATTTAATGTCATTCATTATTCCCAAAAACAATTACAGTAGGTATGGGGCCATTAATAGCTTAAAAAAAAAAGAAATGCTCCAAAAATTACCTTCTTAAAACAAATTACACTGAAAAAATTATTACACTTTTTATATTATTCTATTTACAAAATCTTTATAAATGTGCATATATAACAAGCCAAATGTCAAATTTCATTACTTTATTCTGGATGACAGAGATTCAGAAAGTTATTAATATTACAAAATGTATAAATAGTAATAATGTGCACATGTGTTCGCCACATACTGAACATTAACATTTCATATAATTTGAATAAAATAAATTACAACTAATATTGCAACCATTGCAGTTTTAAAATATTTTCAGCACTTTAAATACTACACCTGTTCTAGCATACACAAGACACTGAAATGTGCGGTCGATGGCATTGTACTATAATAGTTATGTGTATATACTACTGTATAATGAAATAAGATAATAAAATATATTATCTATCATCATATCTAACATCTGCACTTTCCCAGCCAAAACTTCTTTCAATTGCCATCTTCCACTTTGCGTACCGGACATTCCGTTCTGGAAAAAAAAAAGTTATTAACAAAGTATACTATCATGCTGCTCCGTGCATATTCTTGGTGATTACTTTTGCTCTCTAGTGTAAATAGAGGGGGAGGGGGGAATTAAAAATATCATAATTAATATCTTCTAAACAAATTATGTTTTTGACCAGCTGTTCTTGCAAGACTGAAAGCTACAGAGAGGCTCACAAATTTGGTGCAAACCAAGTTAACAGCTATTATGGTAAAGTACTGTCAACATATAATATTTTTGCATACAGACAATTTGTTATTGGCTGCATAAAATTACACTAGGTGAAATTAGAATGATAATAGCATTTGCTATATCCTTTTAGTGCAAAATTTGCATGATATCAAAATTAAAACTTTGCCACTTAGATATGCAACACCTGTCATTGCCAAATATTCAAACAATGAAATTTAAACAAAAGGGATAAGGAGATTAATAAATAGGATCTTAAAATGCTTTACAAATTCAGCAAACAGCAATTCAGCAAGCAAACTATATAGGATATCAATAACAATGCTCTTTTATTGGACTTTGTTAGAGCCAATAAATCAAGAGATGTTAAAATCAAAAGTTATTGCACAAAGCAAAATTACAGAGATACCCAAATGGATGCAGAGAATATGTGATTGGAAAGCAGTTGCATAAAACAAATTATGGCGATACCCATTTCATAATAGGATATACCTGTTCACAATTAAAATTTCTTGTTCTGATATTGGTGTTACTGATTGCTGTTGTTGAAACAAGAAAATATTTTATGCTGCTTTGAAAATGATCACTTATGCAAACTCCTACTTATGGCCATCATTTTTACATAACTTCTGAACTAAGTGATTTTCCTTTTTATAGGTATATATATATATATACACACACACACATTTTTTTTGTATTAAAGAAATTAATTTTGTTTTAATCTCTTGTAATTTCATAACTATTATAAAAATTGCGGCAACTTCAGAAAATACATTAATTTAAAAAATCATAAGAATGCAAATTTGCACTTCTTGTATTGAAATGGTAGGTGGTGGGCATTGGGGATGCTGATATTTATCATTTTTTCCTTTGCTTCCAAATTATTTTTCATTTATTTGAAGCTATCACATTGGATGCATACTAATCCCACCTCCTTGTGGTGCACCTGTGTAATTTTTTTTTTTTGAATGATTTATTTATGGACACTCTTTAACAGCTCAGGTCATAAGCGTCCCATTCAACTCAGGGCGTGAAACAGCCAACAAATTTTGCTCAGAAGCCTCTCACCTGTGTAATGCTAAGCAGACTAGTGCTATGGCAAACTTTCCATGATGTAAGAACTCTAATACCTGATATATTTTCCTATTTGATCTATTACAATTTTTAGATCTTTAAAGGCTCACACTATTTGCAATACAGGCATATACCACTATCATTATGATTCTGTCTAGTTTTTTATAGAGCCATAACAATTTTTCTGCATATATGCTAAATCTGTAAGCAATCATTTGCTTTGCTGCTGTTTATATTTCATTTTAGCACATTAATATTCATTAAGTATATATTAAAGGCAGCACATTAGTATATATATAAAATCTTTGTAATGCTTATATATCTCTTCTGTAGATCTTGAGTTAAGCAAGAGCTCCAGGATAAGAAACATGTTAAAAACAAAACAAATACAAAATTAAAATTAATTAAATCCAAAATTCCATACATTTATAAAAAGTAAGTGAAGCTTTAAGAGTGTGTAGTTCAACTAATCATACAATGATATTCATTAATAAATCCAAAATATTCATCCATACTGTAGGTGTGAGCTATCAATAATTCTTTCAGAGAATTTTTAACGACATAAATTAACATTACCTAGTAATTTAATACTGATGAGTTTCCTATTTCATATTTTGATTTTGGCACCCCTCTGGAAGAGCTAATCAGCTTACAATAATTATTTCTGTTTCTAATAATCAGTATATGTACACTTATTATTAGAAACAGAAATGTACAGATGTAATTTTGTTTTACACAGAGGTATATGTTACAATGACAGCAATAATATAGCTTTTTATATTTCTTAGTCCTAAATGTTACTAAAGTACACTTCTGTACTTTAAAATAAACGAAGGTGAAGAGTGTGATAAAAACAAAGCCACTCTATTAGAAAATATGAAATTGTGTTCTAATTTAAAAATTTCTTTGATGACATCATTGATCATGCAACAATGACTATGGAAAGAAATAACATTTAACTTGTCTTTGCATTTTTTCTAAAATCTTCCTTCTACATGCAAAACAAATTATATGTTACTTTTGAAAAATCATATATATACAGGATATTTAGTTTCCTGTGAGATTTACTATATTTGATTTGATTTTTAAAAAGATGCAATAAGCACTTATTCTTGGAGCTACAAAAGTTTAATATTTCATCACCTGTGCAGTCAATCTGGAAATGTGAAGTTCTTCCTAGAAAGCATTTCTCTGTGTGAACAAGTAACCAGTAAAAAATACATGCCCTTGCTTGCCATTTTGATACTGTCTTATGCAACCAAGTGTCCTACTACTAGTGAAATGTACATGTTTTCAATAGTTCATTTACAATAAATATTATCAAATATCACATCTTGCTATGTTTTAGTTGGAAATGGTTGAATATTCTGACTTTATTTGCATTACCCCAAAAAAAATATTTAGTTCCTGATAGCTCTATGGCTCTTTACCCAAGAAAAATTGTTTTATAGCAAAGATAGTGCATTCTAATTACAAAATAAATTACTTTTTATTAAATGTGTTTATGCATAAAGAGGTAAAACATTCTAAAGTTATTTTCTACTAATAACTATGATTAGGAATTAATGTGATAAGCATATAGCTATAACAAATAATAGCAAGTATATGAAAATTTTGGAATAGCACAAAAAATATCAATGTAGAACTCTCATCATATGAGGCATGTCTTGATAAAAAAAAATTAAATCCTGTAAGGTTTCACTGTTTCTCTTTCCTAACTGATTTCAGAGGAAGACAATTTATTCAAATGATCATTAATTATCTTTTGATAACCCCTTCTCCACCATTCATGTACAATAACCTAATCAAGCACTTTCCAGAGAAAGAGAGATAATTGAATGAAGAAAAAAGCATTCAGATATGATATATGAATCATTCTCTGTTTTATATTAGATATAAATTGAGCAGTACCTTCCTCTGATATTGAGGGATGAAATACATCACAAGGAATCGGTGGCATGTCTTTTAACTCCCAGACTTCAATGCCCTCAGCACTACCCGCAACCATTGCTGCTCCCAGGGCTGTTGTTTCCACCATTTTGGGTCTCACTGAATAAGCAAAACAGTTTTAAGACTTTATACAGTTCAAGGTATAATAAAACAAAATAATGTTTAAATATACTATAATTTTAAAAATTAATGGGATGCTACAAGTTTATAGTAATGAAAGATGGGAGGCACAGGTAAAATGTGCACAAGTTAAAGGCAAACAGGTGATGAGAGCTGTCAGAATAAGTTTATATAGGACTTCAACATAACCTGTGAAATGGTTGGAGAGGGCATATGAGGCAGTGGTAGAGGCAAGGATGTTGTATGCAGTCGAGGTTTGGAGAATTGAAGAGGGGTGGAGAAAGGTGGATGTGTACACAAAATGTTTTGTAGGGAGGTGTTGGGATTACCCAAGTGTTCTCTGAGTGGGGTTAGTTTGCTTGAATTAGGAAGGATGGGGAGGAAATGATTGATTATAGAGAGAGTACGAAGTGTTGGTATCATATCCTCAAATTAGACAGTGCAAATATATTAAAGAAATGTTTGAAATATCAAAAAAAGGTTTTGGAAAGGAAGAGTTGGTATGGGGAGGTGAGAAAGGTACTGTAAGAAATAGGTTTGGGGAATATATGGAGAGCAGGTGAAAGTAATATATAAAAGAATCAAACAGAATGGGGACAAGATAAATATATTTAAATTTGTGATCAAATGGATAGGAAGGGTTGGGCATGGATGAATACAGGAGTAATACTTCTGAAAGGATATAGAGGAGACAACAATGATAAATGTAGTATGTGTGGGGAAGAAGTCAGTGTGTCCCATTATTTATTGGAATGCGAGAAAGTCAGATGGTGGTGAGAAAAAGTTTGGGACAACTACAGAAGGATTTAGCATTACATAAAATGTTAAGTAACAAGAGTATAAAAAAACATTACAAAATGGGAGAGTTTTTTAGGTAAAGTTAAAGAGAAATGGGAACGAAATAGGAAGAAAGTAAAAGGAAGTTTCTTACAGTCAGACAACCACGTGATTAACAAAGTAAGAAATTGTATTTTGGAGGATGCTGCTAGGATCTACAGTAAAAAGAGTAGGTAAATAATGTATGTAAAGATATAGTTGTTATTGTAAATTGAGGATTTATTGTTACAAATTGTAAAGTTAAATGTGGAATAAATTCATTCATTCACTCATTCATATATGAATGCAAAATAATATAAAAATTTCAATAAATGTTCTCCGGTTTTGAAATAATCTCTGTTTAGTTATATACAATTTTGCTGCCTAACTATAGTAAACATATCCTGAAAAATAGAAACTTCTACTTTTTAAGTTGACTGGCTATTTTCAGTGTGTCAGCACTATTACATTAGATAATTGTCTTCAAAGAGCATGTTTCATCAGATTCTGGAAAATATGAAGTAGTTATTGAGGTACATCATGGATAAGAAATAATATAAAAATTTCAATAAATGTTCTCCGGTTTTGAAATAATCTCTGTTTAGTTATATACAATTTTGCTGCCTAACTATAGTAAACATATCCTGAAAAATAGAAACTTCTACTTTTTAAGTTGACTGGCTATTTTCAGTGTGTCAGCACTATTACATTAGATAATTGTCTTCAAAGAGCATGTTTCATCAGATTCTGGAAAATATGAAGTAGTTATTGAGGTACATCATGGATAAGAAGGCTATAAGAAGGGATGAATTATGAAGTTTGCTAACATCACGCTGCTTCAAAGCAGGCATTGGTACTCTTGCTTTCTAAACTTGTTCATTCCTCTCACCTAACAAAAATTCCCTTTTTTGGCTAGATTACAGCAGTCTTCAACTTATGTGGTACAGTAACATAGCAACATCAATTTTTCCAGCTTGACTTTTAACCTTCCACCCAGGCTGTCCAGGTTCACTCCCAGTGAATGCAAGTGGTATATGTGACAGATGAAGAAGCGCTTGTGCAAGATTCCTCTGGGTACTCCAGTTATCTTTGCCATTCATTCCGCTTTTGCTCCATTTCTATCTTCACCTTTATCATTCGATGTAATGTAGACTGACAATTCTTTGGTGCAAACATTTCAAATGCACTATGCTAATGTCCTCTACCACCTGTAAGCAGAACTACAATGCATGGCCGACAAGTGAGTTGGCTTTAGAACACAAGTGCACCTACAAACATATACACACTTTTCCAATTTTAATTGTCTTCATGATTTCACTGAAAGCCTTAATAAAGTAGCTCCCAGTATAATTTTATGCAAAAATATAAATTAAAAATTTAATTACAATAAATGAAGGCAAGGCTTTTGATGTCTTTTAGGTTTCAAAATAATAAGTCATAGTACTATATTAGCATGATAAGTCACATTTTATAAATTTGAGGGTATAAATAGGGGGAAAATACAAAGAAGAGAATAGCAATTTAAGCTATAATATCTGGAAAATTCCATAGGATTACCTTTTAGTCATAATTTATACCATAATTAGGATAAAGTACAATAACAACTAACTTTGTTCTTAAAGGATTGCAGATTAATATACTGACATAATCTTGTTAGATAATTTGCTGTGCATCCCATTCAATCATCTGCAAGTATGTAAGTACAGTAGACTCTTGATAACTTAAGTTGGATAAGAATGAAGCCACTTCTGATTATTAAAAACTTGGATTATATGGAAAGCGAGATCAAAATGTTCACAGATTTTTACAACTACAGTATAGCAAAAATAAACTGCAGTATTATATAGATTATTGTTTCATTAAATTGAACTGCACACTCTTATTGGCTCCTCTTACTTGTTTAAATGTAGAACATGTAATTCACAGTGTTTCTTGGGGATGCTATTCTGCTCTGGTGGAGGTGTGATGAACTTAAAAGTTTGTGTTTTCATCCCCAGAAGTGTCAAAGTTCATCAACATGTCCCTGTATTTATAAATGTAGATTTTCTCCCACATTGCTAGGTCTGTAGGTCCCTGTGCGGATTTTAATAATTATTCTTTTTTCACGATGTCGCAGTTTTCTGCCCAGAAATGAGATGCTATCACTGAGTTCTCCATTTGTTTTTGTTTTCTGTTCCTAATGTGTTTTTACTTTTTGCCTATGCTTTTCTTTGTTATTCCAATATAGACTTTTTTTGCATTCTGACATCTTATTTGGTAAATACCTGCTTTTTACTCTGGTGGAATTCTATCATTAATATTGTCATTTATGAGATTTTTAACATTGCATCTGTTTATTGGTGCCAATCTAATATTAAAATCTTTTAGAATATTTTTTAAATTTTTACATAGCCAACATGTGAATAATTTAAAAATTATCTTATCTTTTCCTGCTGGAAGTGTTGTGGTTTCTTTTATAAGTTTCTGCCTCTTGAACTTTTGTACTATTTGCAAACTTGCTACATCCATTTTTAATTGCTGTTCTTTCTAATTGCTTGTATTCTTCCTTATTAATGAGTAGGTAAAGGCATATATATGTTTTGAGATTAAATCTGTCAGTTTTGATATGATTGTCTGCATGCATGTTCTTTCTGTAGATCCCAAATTCCAGGTTGCCTTGATGTTTTATTATTTTAGTGTCCTGGAATAGTAATATGTTATCACACTTCCACCAGAGCAGAATATGCATTCCCAAAGCAGCACTGCGAATTATCCAGCAGTTGACAGTTAACTGAAGATGCAGACAATGGTCTGCAAAACATTTTCTACATTTAAATAAGTAAGAGGAGCCAATAAGAGTGTGTAGTTTGACTCAATCATACAATAATCTTAATTATATGATTGGCTTCACTATATAAGTTCCAATTAGCATTCCAAATTAAACTCCAGTATATTTATTTTTAAACCAACTGGTGGTCTTTGAATAGCTTGGGCATTTCTGTCATCTACAGTGCACTGCACATTTTCAAGGCATACATTTTCATTTTGATTAAACTAAGACAAAAGCTGTAAAGAATAGCATAATTTGATTTTATTAAAATGAATTGAAACCAAAAATATTTCCAATAATCTGCAAATACTGTTAAATGTAAATGACTTCAAAAATATATACTAAAATATGAACATGTGATAAAAATTTTGATTTGGTTTATTTAAGGATGCTCTTTAACTTTTCAGGTCATTAGCATCCCATTCAATTCAGAGCATGAAATTGTGAATAAATTTTGCTCAGAGGCCCCTTCTTTCAGACTTGAGGATTTTTGCATACTGTAAATCTATGACTTTGGACCAATGACTTTATTTTCCTTCCGAAGGAAGCTACCACCACACTTAAGATTTTTATGCTGTAAAAAATTCATCAATCCTGGCCAGGCTTGAACCTGCAACCTTGTATGTTAATGAAAAGGATTGAAACTACTCTGCTTTATATTCCCATGATATACTGCAATTAAAGTACAAAATATGAACATCTTCATACGATGAATGAGGATATTAATTAATAGGGAACTGGTAAAAGTCAGCTCATTCATAAAATAAAAAGGAAAAGAAATTCCTGCACTTAGATTCTATATGTCAAGCAAAGCTGCAATATGTGTGGAAGAAAAAAATTACCACTGCAAGTATTAACAATAAAATCACTATTTCTATAGGTTCTTCATTAGGACCTGAAACTGTAAGTCATAATTTCAATATTAATTTGAAATATAACATTGTGAAGCACACATTAATAATCTCTTCTGAGTCAAACCATTTAAACACATTCTTTCTGGCTTCACTTACTGGAGATTTACTAAAGACATTAAAGACATGTTTCGTGGACTTTGTTCACATCCTAGCTCTTTTTTACAGTTATATATTAATAACCTTTAATAAATTAAAATTTTAAGATATTTTATTTTACCAAATTTTAAAATAAACCCAGAAATTGCATATATATATATATATATATACTACCAATAAAAATGAGCTGGAGGGATACAACTGTTAGCAAAACACAAAATGGCTTTTTGAAGGTTAATGAAGAAGTGAATTCAAGTTTTGAAGACAGGTGTTTACTGAATTGTACATATCCTTAGAGCAGCTATTTTTCTTTTGCTTGTTTTCACTTTATGCATCTTAGTTTAATTAAATTAAGTAAATAAAATTGTCAAATTACAACTGAAGAATTATAATGCATGCTAAGAATATTTATATTTTAACTGCTTGATAAATCAAGCCAAATTTTGGAAGAAACATCAATTGAAATCACAGTTTTGCTATTCACAAGCAAATATACATTATTCTGTGTTGCAACCTATCAAGAAATAAAGTGAGCTAAGATACAAAAGTAAACATAAAAAAAATGAAAATTATACTAACTTAAAAAGATTAAAAATACCATTATGCATCCCATTCAACCATTGTCAGTGAATTAATAGCACTGGGATTTTTTGGTCAGTTGTCGGCTGCTGGTTAATGTGTGCATGATTAGCAGATAGTTGAGTAGAATGGTACATATCCTATTAGAATTTATTAAATATTCCATTTACTTTTACAATATTAAGACTGACAGGAAATCATCAACAATTGATGATGAGACTGATTGTCCTTGAAACATGTTTTAATGTTGTAAAAGTAATTGGAGTTAGTGTGAACATATTTAATAAATTCTAATAGGATATGTCACCACTCCATTGTCTACATAGCTCCTTAAGTACAGTTAAATAAAAAAAAAGAATGGTACATGTTTATTCCATTTTCCACAATTCCTGAAATGTCACATATATGTATTTTATATGGAAAATAAATTAAGACCCATTTGAACCTACTTCTTATGACTCGTAAAAGTATAGCAATTTTTTCTCAATACATTCATTTGTTAAAAACATGCAATTGCATGAATTTCCATGGTTTACTGATCAGTAATGATCACTGGGTACGTTTGAATAGTGTTTAATGCCTATTTTTACTACTGAAGTATCACAGGTGGTGGACACTGATGATGCATGGAGATGAAATGAAGTTTGGAAAGATTTTCTTTTAAGGAAGAAATCTGTCAGAAAACGAAAATAACATATCAATAATATAAGATAGCATGTTTATATAGGCATTTTAGAATCATTGAATGAATTTGAATTTCTATATGCCAAATAAATACCTCTTATGTTACAAATTATTTTAACCACATCAGCTGTTTAGCAGAGGAGTAAACTTTATTCAAAGTCTGCATTCTTGTAAAATAGTACACTGAGAAACATTAGAGTTAGAGGTAGGTTGTGATGCCCGAAAGAAACAGGATTCTTACTTGTGTCACTATTACCTAATCGGTCTTGGCAGAGGGGACATTTTAAAGTCCAAGTATGAGACAAACACAATACGTTTATGGTTCTGTTTGCTAATGATGCCAATTTTATATTTATGAAGCCAAGTAAATTAACTTTGCAAACTTATATCAGTAATACAATGAAAATTGTAAATAAGTGGTTGAAATCTAATAAGTTAATATCAGATACTGATAAGACTAACTACATGAATTTCATTAAATATGCCCTTCTTTGATTCTTACAGCATAGATATTGAAAATACACCTATGCTAACAGTAAAAATGTTGTAACTGACTCAGATTTAAATATATTAAAACATTCTTTTTTATGTAACAAATTAAACTAATATTATACAATGTGCATATTAAATAAGAGCTGTAGTAAAGTTAATTTGAGAATAGCATATTTTGAGTATATTCTATATTAGCTTATGGTAGAACTTTTTGGGAAGCTGTGAATTCATCCCCTATGCATTTTAAACGGCAAAATAAAATAGTGCGAATAATGCAGCAATTGCCATCTCAAGCTCCCAGTAAATCAATTTTTAAGAAATGAAATGTTCAATTATATGTATATATAATAAAACACACATGCACATACACCCATGTGTATGTGTGTGTGTGCGTGCGTGCGTGTGTGTCTGGTACCATAACCTTTGTTCATTATAAGCAGTTTTTTTAGAAATAATGAAGATATTATGTGCATTAGAATAAATCAGTTGGGCTAATACACTTACAGTATAAAAGATTGATAAAAAGCATAAATTATATATCATATGAAGGTGCAATCTTGCACCACACTCTATTAAAAACACTTCAAGTACAGTATTTAAAATGTGTGTTAAGAACCTATTATTAAAATATAATTTTTATATCCTGGAGGGATTCTGGGGAACCAGTTACAATGTGTATATAATGAAATTTCAGTTGTACATATGCAAAAAACTGACAAAGTCAAATGTGTAAACTGTACATAATTGGTGAATAAATCAATTAAATGAAAATGACTTTATCATAACTCCTCTTGCCCATGTATATAATGTTGAAGCTAAACACACTTACTGACTGAAATGCCAACCAAATCAGCTTGCAGCTGCATCAGTAAGTCATTGGTTGTCATGCCACCATCCACCTGTAGTTTTGTAAGCTCTAGTCCACAGTCCTTGTTCATAGCTTCCAGAATGTCTCTTATTTGGAAACAGACAGCTTCCAGAGCAGCACGAATAATGTGGCTATGTGTGGTATCTTCTGACAGCCCACAGATCACTCTGAGGAACATTACAAAATAAAACTGAAAAATCTATAAATAAATCTATAAATAAAAGTAAATATATAGAATGGTGCAAAAGTAACTGTACATTTACTAAATTTCAGTTAACAAAGGATTGCACTTATTTTTATGTTCGAAAGTATACACTCAGTAAATTTCAGTTAGCAAAGGATTTAACTTTTTTTATATTGCAGCTTCTGCATTATTGCACTATTAGAGTCTATCTGGAACACTCTGACACATGAATGTTGTTGTCCAGATTGTGGCAGGCTTCCTCAATGTAAACAGACAGCTCTTCAACATATGTGGTTTCCTTCCATACATCAAGGAAGAAACCCATTAGAGTAAGATCAGGGGATCGTGGTGGGAGTTCAAATGCTGCACAACATCCTACCACTGATTAACATTGATAAAATGTTATCAATGTATGTCCTAACAACTGTAACATAATGCAAAGACGCTCCATCATGCTAGAAGCAGAGTTGATCAAAGTTGTCCATATGCATGATGATTCCTATGTGACCTCTTGAAGTAGAGGCAAATACTAGAGATTTCCATTAATAAAGGGCAGCCCAATTACACCATGAGTCGATATTATATCCCACACATTTATGCTGGATCGATTTAGTGCTTGCTCCAAAACAACTGATGGTTTTGTGTGTACCAATAAGTATTGTTATGCTGGTTTACATGTCCCAATAACTTAAAGGTGACCTAATCCAACCACAAAATGTTTTGAAAGAAATTGGGATCATATCTATAATGAATGAGCATAATCTCACAAAATTGTAGCCGCTTGTCTTCTGGACCATCTTCCAAAAACCATATGTCAGACATTGATTGTACACTTTAAACTTCTGCCGATGCAATATCCATTGGATTGATGACCAACGTGATATTGCTGGAAATTTTATCATTATCATTTGTAGACTTCTGTGGACTAGCTATGATAGCAGACATATATTCAGTGCATATTCCTTTGCTTTTAACTGTACTGTATGTATGTTTCTAAATTGGTAATACTGTCAGCAGGAAACAGGAAATGAACTGTCAGTAACAGTTGAAAATATTAACTAAAGAGGAAAGAAATTTTGCAGTAAAGATCGGTTACCAATGAGATTCAAGTTCTATACTGAGAGAATGGAGAGAATATCAAGTCGACCCACCATCAAATAAGGCTGCTTACAATATCATTCATAAATCTGAAATTGAAGGTTCTGTTTTAAATGCACCTTCTAATGAGCGATCTGGACAGCATGTATGATGAAGAAGGAAAATATTTTGAATATACCAAGAAAGAAGTGAAATCATTTAATTGAAATTCACTAAGTGTGTAGTTACTGCACTGCCCTATATAATAAGAAAATTTGCCTTAGAAACATTTATAAATGTTAAAGACAGACTTTAAAGCTATTAAGCAAACAATTAGAGTGAAACAAATATTTGTTATCTAAATATTGTCAGATAGGTGGAGGCTCCATTGTAGTTTGTATTTACATTCTTTAGCACTTCTATAAATTTCAAAATTCATTATAGTAGATATTTGAGAAATAATTAGTAGTTTGTAGAGACTGTAGCTAGCTTATAAAATAATGGTATAAGTAGAGTAATTGAAATATTTTATTTTAGTCCCCTGGGTTAGGTCAGAGCCCAGCCCCCTGAAATCCAGTAGGCTACTGCTGATGAACTGGGACTGGTCTGATGCAATCAAGGTAGAAATTTTGTATTTGTTTAATTATTTAGAATTTAGATAAAGGGTTAGTATAAAACCATTATTGTATTTTTTTTTAATTGTGAGGGGGTATATCTAAAATGGCTTGGACCAGATAGGTGCAGACCCCTTGTAGTTTGTACTTTTCTTAACATTTCAATAAATTTCAATCTAAACATTATTCTCACAATAATATTGACACAATAGAAGTCACTGATTAAGGATGAAAGTTTGAAGTAAACAATAAAAATATGGAAACAGGCATTACACTTCATTGGTTTTCATTGAAAGTTATTTACTGGTGTGCCCTTGGATTACCTTCAGTCCTGCAGCTTGCAGATGTGTTTGAGTATATGTTCATATGCTTTAACAAGCTCTATGAAAATCCAGTTAACATAATGATCTACACCCAAGAGATGATTGTAATTAAAATGTTAATTGGAACTTGCCAGTGAAGCCAATCATATAATTGATATTATTGTATGTTTTAGTTGAACTACACACTCAAGTGAAGCTTAAGAGTGTGTAGTTCAACTAAATCATGCAGTAATATCAATTACACGATGGTAATGTTTGTGGATATTGGACACAGGTTTCGTAACTATCCATATTTTAGATATTACACAACCTGAAATTTAATTTGTACATAGATACTTTTATTAACAATGGAAACTATGATGCTCATAGTAAATAAATAGTGAATTAAAGTTACATACTGAAAACTAAATGGTATATTTCATGTCATCAGAATTAACGTGTTCGCTATAATTATCTCCAAAACTACCAAAAATTTAGACTTCATAAACTCAAGGGTTACTTGAATATGAGATTTTACATGTTAGAACCTATAAAACTATTTCCTTATTCTCTAATGATAGATTATTTGCCCACATATTCTAGAAGAATACTTTAGTATTTAGACGGTCATCTTACCCTCTTGCATCTGGTTGCCAATAAGGAGCATAAAGTCCTGCAAAGGCTGGAACAAAATATAGGTCTCCAGATGAATTTACTTTATTTGCTAGTTCTTGACTCTGTGAAACATCCTGCAGAAGTTTAATATTATCTCGCAACCAGCCAAGAGCTGCCCCTGCCACTGCTACTGAGCCCTCCAGAGCATATATTGCTGCTGATTTCCTGCCCATTTGGAAAGCCACAGTTGTCACTAAACCATGGTTTGATTCCACTCTCTAACAAAATCAAGAGAATATTAATTTTAATTATATTTTTAACAAATATGGAAACAAAAGTGTACTATAGTAGCAGGTATACAGTACCTAAAAAGTGTGATGTTTGGCTCATAGGCAATGATTGTTACTAAAATATACAAAGAGTCATCCAATAAGCAAGTTTCCCTATTTTTATCTCTGAAGGAAAAAAAAAACATGCATGATGTTTTTAGATAAAAAATTTAATTAGGGTGCATTGGCAGCCCTGAAACAGCATTACTTCGGTAGTAGTTAACCAATCTCATGAAGATGCCACTACAAATCTTATTTTGATTTAAAGTAAAACACTAAAAATCATGTTATCACATTAAATATCTTGAAGTTTCACAAACACACTTATTAAAAGTAATTTTGGAACATGTTTCCTGAGGCAAATTGCTCACATTGTCAATCGACAACTGATGAGTCAATTAGGTAAGATATGTATGCAGCTATTTTTGCTCTGGTGGTCTGTTAACGAACTTAAACAATATGTTGTCTGCTTCCAGTATATCAAAATTCAAAGTTTATATTCATATTTTTATGTAGATTTTTTCCCATATATTAAGTTCTTTTGGGTGTTGGATTGTTTTTAGTAATATTATATCCTTTTCTATTTCATGATTTTCATTCCAAAAATATGCAGCCACAGCTGATTTTTCTATTTGTTTGTACAAATATAAACAAATAGAAAAATCCAATATCAAATACTTTCGCGACTCAAAAAACAAATTTTGGACATTGATGAAATTTCCAAATTCCAGTTTGGTTTCAGACAAGAGCACTCAACAGAGCTACAGCTGCTCCGTTTGACTGATGATATTATGCAACAATTTAACAATGAGGCCTCAACCCTTGCCTTGTTTCTTGACATAGAAGCCGCATTTGACCGATGCTGGCACAATAGCCTTATTTACAAACCGCACCGAAATTTTCCCGGCATACAAAATTATCTGTATCTTTTACAAAGCTTTTTAGAAAATAGGTGCATCTATGTACAGGTCGATCGCTCCAAATCCTATGCAGACCGGCGTCCCACAAGGCCCCCTACTTGTACATACTTTTTACTAATGATTTTCCGGAGGACGCCAAATGCAAGGTCGCCATGAACGCTGACGACACAGCAATTTATCACCATTCAAAAAATTTCAAGTTTGGAACGCGCGAAATTCAGCGCTACATAGAAAAATTCACGTCCTGGCTGCATCAATGGAAGATCAACGTTAATGTTCATAAATGCCAATTTACTTTTTTTTTTCTAAACAGTGGCACCTTCCTGAAATCGATCTAACGATCGATGGAGAGATCTTGCTCTGTCGTCAGCAAGTTAAATACTTAGAGGTCTCTATGGACCGTAAACTACTTTGGAGCAATCACCTAAGAGACGTGGCCAACAGAGGGAGGCAGCGGCTGAAGCTATGCGCACCCATTCTCCGCGATAAGTTAGGCCTTAAGAGTAAACTTATATTGTATAGATCCTTTATTTTATCAATGATGTTGTACGCCTGCCAAGCATGGGCTCACGCGTCCAAGTCGGCCCTAAAACAACAGCAAACGATTCAAAATCTCTCACTAAGAAAAGCACCGAGGGTGCTTCTCCGAACTAGCAACTCAACTATTAATGAGGTAATTTGTGCTCTCAGTAGCACAATCCATTGAGAGACGGGCCAGGCGTACCTGGGAAAGAATCCGCCGCCATCCAAACCCATATGTTACGGGAATTGGAAAGGAGGAGCCCCCCCCCCCCATAGGAAACACAGGCTCGTGCGTCAATATTAGGGCACAATAAGCGCAAGGCAGCGGAATGTAAATAAATTGTATATAGTGTATATAGTGTATATAGAACAGAGTGCAGAGTGAACAGCGGTTAACGCTTAGGAGAGAGAAAAAAACTTTTTTCTGGAAAACAAGTGCAAACAACCAAAACTTTTTTTAGTCACAGCACCAAAGACTATAACAACCTGGCGCTGTTCTCAAGACCCGAAAGCAGGGTCTTGTATGGGCGTTATATAAGCCCGATAACTGTATTAATCACACCATAATTATAAACATATAAAATTTTTGCCTGCAAGGGTGGGTCCTAATGTACCAGTTTCAGGCCCATTAACATATAATAAAAAGCCTCTAAGCCTCCAGCCTCACACATCTGCACTCTCGCCAAGAAGAATGCCAATTGCAGCTTTCAAACCTCGAGGAAAGCATCAGTAACAACCACGAAATCCTTCACCGCAGCATTGACGACTGTTTGCTTTACTTTCCGCCTCGACACTGCACGACTCCTTGCCGGTTGCCCAACATGCCTTGTCTCACTGTAAGGATTTTGATCATGCTTTTAATCTAACACTTATTGAAGCGTTAACTACACAATGCTCTGAAAGTTTACTCAGGGATAGAGAAATGGCAGCTATATTTTCACATAAAGCGCGTATACCACCTGGTTTAAATCTTACGTATTAATTTTTTCCCCCACACTCTCGTTTTTAGTATCACCTGCTTCCATGCATAATGTTACCTTTGATACTCAATATTTACTTTTATCACCGTCACTTGTCTTCTTGCCATAGAAGAGCTCTACGAGTTCGAAATATAGCGATTTCAAGTGTGACTTTATCTTAGTGTTTTATCCTTTTAAATCTTTTATTATTACTGTTAATTTGTTACATTGCTAATAGTGTTATTTTATTTTTCTTTTATATTGTTTGTACTTCTGGTGTTGCTTTTAACTTGGCTTATTAAGTTATATTTGCTTTTGCGTGTTTTGCTTTTAACTTCTTTACTATTTATATATTATTCATTTAATTTTATTTCTTACTTTCTCTGTGTTTTCTCATAGACTGCATTAAACACCTGACATCTATCCAAGGTAATGTTATAAAATTTTGGTTCAACAAATGTAAGTACCATTCTAAGCAATTGGCTAAATATACAGGGCATGTTGGCTTTCTTTCTTATTGTGCTATTACTGGTGTTTGTCCTAATGTAATATTAGTTAAATTGCCATTGTCCGCTATAGCCCCTAGCACTCATAGCCAATTTCACTTATTTAGGCACCATATCTCCCAACAATTTCTACGGATGGTCCTTAATAGTGTCAATATTTGCAGCAATTTCATTTGTCCAAATTAATTAGTTTTATTAAAATTATTCTGGCATGTTCTCCTAAATATATTACCACAGTTAATGGTATCTTGATGAGTGCAAATAAATTATTATATTCTCTCAATCAGAAACAGCTTCTTAAACTATCGCGGTTATATTTACTATATTTAAGAGCAGGCATTCCCATTCTGTTTACCGCGTCTTTCTTCCAAACTTTCCCCCGCCGCTCGTAGCGTCAGCTCCTGACTTAGCTTCTATTTTCAATTTACCTCGTCCATCTAAATTTTACTCCGGCAGTGCATACCAGCAGCCCAAGAGCAAATGTACCCCTTGTACTTCTCCTACTAGTAACATTGCGGTTGTTATTTTATCTTCTATTTCACTTTCTGATGCTGATACATTGCTTTTGCAAAAAGGATTATCTTTTGCTCCTACTCCCAAATTTAATCGCCTTAAATTTATTTCCGATGGAGTTAAATTTTGCCGTAATTTAAGATGGCGTTACTATTGGCATACTAAATCTTCTCATCCTACTTCAAATGTTACTCCCTGCCTTCTCGAGTTTCGTCCTCCCTCCAAACTTGAACCTCCTTCTTTACCTTCTAGCCATCCTTTAGAAATGTTTATTAACCGATTTTTAACTTCGATTAGTGATTCTAAATTTCTACATAAGATCATCTCGAAAGATAACTTTGTGTGAGAAATCAGCACTTAAAAGGTTATGTAATAATACTGATAATAATCCTGATGTTATTATTCTTCCAGCTCCAGGGTCCTCAGTACTACAGGACATTTCTTCTTACAATGCTGAAGCTTACCGACAGCTTGAGGATGTCACTTATTATGAACTATTGTCTTCCGACCCTACAGTCAAGTTTAATGAAGAAATAGCTTCTTTTATTGCTTCTTCTAGTACTGCTGAAGGACTTAGTTCCCAAGATATCACTCTACTTACTCCTCATGTCCCTTGTACTCCCACCATATATTTTCTCCCTAAAATTCATAAAAAGAACTGTCCAGGCCGTTCGATAGTAGCCAGCTACGATTCCCCCACTGAACTTATTTCCGCTCTAGTAGATTGTTGGTTACAGCCATTTGTTACGTCTAAGTCATCCTATATCAAAGAATCCTTCCATTTTTTTTTTTTTTTTTTTTTTTGAGTTTACTAAAGAAGTTGACCCTCTAATATACTTCTGGCAACTATCGATGTGACGTCACTCTATACTAGCATTCCCCATCATGAAGGGGATTAGCTGCTGTTAAACATTTCTTGCACTCTCGAGCATCTCCTCATACCCCATCCACAGATTTCGTTTGTCATTTCGCTTATCTGGTCCTCATTCGCAATGCGTTTAGTTTTGATAATAAACATTATCTACAAATTAAAGGTACTGCGATGGGCACCAGAATAGCATCTTCGTATGCCAATCTTTTTATGGCTCGCTTAGAGGAGGAATTTCTTTAGTCAGAACCTTTGGCACCATTATTATGGCTGAGATATATTGATGATATATTTGTACTTTGAACTCGTGGCTCAGAATCTCTCGATCAGTTCCTTACTAATCTTAACTCTAAGTTCACTTTTCTGTATCTCCCAATGCTGCTACGTTCCTAGATGTTGATATTTCTTTACGTAATGGCTCTTTTCTTACGTCTGTGCACATTAAGCCTACCAATTTACAACAGTATCTTCATTTTGATAGCTGTCATCCCTTGCATATCAAAAGATCTATTCCTTTTTCTCTTTCAATCCGTGGTCATCGTCTTTGTAACAACTTTTCATCTCTTGACAAGTATATTAAAAACCTAGCTCAAAAGTTCCAAGACCAAAATTATCCTTCCTCTCTTTTAAAATCTCGTATAATCCCAGCGCACAAACTTTCCAATGCAAACCTAAAACTTCTAATAAGAACTTCATTAACCTTGTTACTACTTGTGCCTGGAATTGAAAGTATCAGAAGTATTTTGAAAGAATGTCACGATACTTTGTTAATGCACCCATCTTTAAATGATTTTTCTAAATTTGTACCCCACCTTACTTTTAGAACACCCCCTAACCTTATAAGTATATTTCGCCGAAATCTATCTCCTCCGAATTTACCATGTCCCTTTGCTGGCCCATATCCTTGCCAACGCCCTAAATGTAAAACCTGTGCGCTAATTATGCCGTGCAAATCATTCCACAGCCCTAATTTATCCAGGGAATTTAACATTTCATCATTTGCTACCTGTTCTACAAGAGCGTTGTATATATGTTATCTTGTAAGCTTTGCAAAGCATTTTATATTGGTTTAACTTCTACTGTTGTTTCGCTAGGTATGAACAATCATAGACGTTCTTTTAAAACCAGGTCTCCCTTGCCGGTTGTCCTACATGCCTTATCTCACTGTAAGGATTTTGATGATGCTTTTAATTTAACGCTTATTGAAGCGTTACCCACACATAGCTCTGAAAGTTTACTCAGAGATAGAGAAATCGCAGCTATATTTTTACATAAAGCTCGTATACCACCTGGTTTAAATCTTACGTATTAATTTTTTCCCCCACTCTCATTTCTAGTATCTTTTGTTTCTATGCATAACGTTACCTTCGATACTCAATATTTACTTTTATCGCCGTCACTTGTCTTCTTGCCATAGAAGAGCTCAACGAGTTCGAAATAAGCGATTTCAAGTGTGACTTTATCTTAGTGTTTTATCCTTTTAAGTCTTTTATTATTACTGTTAACTTGTTACATTGCTAATAGTGTTACTTTATTTTATTTTTCTTTTATGCGCGCGCGCACGCACACAGTAATGTCGGTCCTAGTGGTGTAGTGGTAACCATACTTGCCTTCTACACCCAAGATCGCGGGTTCAAACCCGACTAGGATCAATGGATTTTTTCGGGGCGTAAAAATCCTAAGTATGGCTTCCTTCGGAAGGGAAGTAAAGCCGTGGGTCCCGCGTCGTACATTTACGGCACGATAAAGAACCTCATGCCTGAAAGAAGAGGCCTCTGAGCAAAATTTGTTGGCCGTTTCACGCCCTAAATTGAATGGGACGCTGATGACCGAGATGTTAAAGAGCGTCCGTAAATAAACCAAATCAACACATAGTAACAACGCTAATCTCGAGTAAATCCTAAAAACCAGTGTACCCAGAGGTTTTTCCGCTGCTCGTTATTGCCTAAATGCCTATACTCGTCTCCTTTTCCTAAATATAAATTGATAGGGGCGGGTAAATCATTATAATGGTTGCAAATCTCCTTGATTCCTGTAGGAAAAAAAAATCCTAAATATCAATTTATAGTGCACTGTTGCTTGGTATTATGTTAGCGAGTAAATCATTGTAATGGTGGCAAATCTTTAACTCCGGCAGGAAAAATAGGGGGGGGGGACATCACTATGCGACGATTCGAAACCACTACCTTCAAAACTATGGCATGAAGCTCTAATCGTCTGAGCTTGAACCTTCGGCTTTCTCCGCTATCGCTCGGGAGTGGCTCGGGACTGGAGTTCTAGCAGCTCCGAAGTTCCGAGAATTTTTCTCCGGGTAAGGAAAATAACCGAAACACTGGACCACTCAGCAATTACTGACAGTGGTGGAGAAGATTCGGATTCAGGCAGTGTATGTTCCCCATCGCTGTGCTGCTCGACATTGAGAAAGCATTTTCTAGCATCTGGCACGCAGGGTTTATTTATAAGTTCATGCGATTATAGAGTTGATTGATAGTTTTCTATCAAACCGCGCGTTCTATGTCACGTTGACGGTCGTAGATCGAACATACGAATGACACATGGAATTACCAGAAGGAAGGTTGTATCAATAATACTCTTCTCTGTTTACATGTCGGATTTTCCTACCAGACAGTAGGTCTACTTGTCAGTATGCTGATGACATTCTTATTTTGGCTAAAAGCAGAAACTTACATTTCGCACTAACTCAACTCCCTTCTCACCAAGGTGCAAAAGGCCCGAGCAGCCATTTCAAAATTGAATCCAATTTTTAAATTAAATCCAATTCGCATCAAATTGAGAATTTATTAGGCTGTTATTGCGGCAATAATGTTGTATGCTAGCGAGGTTTGGGGCTACACAGCTCCATGTATTTGCAAAAAGCACAAAACATTGCCTTAAGGAGAACTTTTGGTATTGGTTTTATGTTCCCCTCAGTTATCCTACATGAAACTTCTGGCCTTGAGTACATTAACGATACCATAAGGAGACTAGCGCAGAAAGCATACGCACTCTACGTTGACATCCAAACCGATTAACACGCGGTCCCGTCCCCGATCCATTACCAATCCGACTCATAACGTTACTCAACATGCCGTGTCAGCAGACAATAGGTGTATAGGAAGATATAGTCATCTAATAGCCAGGCGCTCCCCAGAACCCGGGTCCACAACACCACGTAGTCGGCTAGGAAAAGGTGGAAGGTGCATCGGCTATCATCATCATCATCATCATCATCATCATCGTCATCAGCAGCAGCATCATCTTCTTCATCATCTTCATCCAGCGGCTCCAAAAGTATCGGCAACTACGGGGAGTTGGAGTCACGCTTTCTCAGATCAAAGGTGACACGAACACATGCGACAATTACTATTCCATTTTTTTTTTTTATTGATTGATTTATGGACGCTCTTTAACATCTCAGGTCATCAGCGTTCCATTCAACTCAGGGCGTGAAACGGCCGACAAATTTTGCTCAGAGGCCTCTCTTTCAAGCTTGAGGTTCTTTTTCGTGCCGCAAATGTACGACACGGGACCCACGGCTTTACTTCCCCTCCGAAGGAAGCCATACTTAGGATTTTTACGCCCCGAAAAAATCCAATGGTCCTGGCCGGATTCGAACCCGCGATCTTGGGTGTAGGAGGCAACTATTCCATTTTGAAAACGATCGTTCGAGGATAGAATTTCTTTGGGACTGAACTTTTGAACGAATAATGCGGGAAAACGATACTTCCAGGAACGATGAATGCGGGTTTTATTTACATAAGATATAAGGTAAAACGTTTGGGACTGCATAAATTGAACGATACATACTGAAAGACGTTGATCGAGGTTCCACTGTATCTGTTTAACATCTAAATATAGGGTTTTTCAAAAGTAAGGCATAAATTATTTTACAGGTAGATGGAAGATAAAAAAATAAATGCAAAGGCATGTCAAATCTTCTTTCTTGAAATAATTTATTTTATATATGCAAAACCTTTCCATAACCAGTGTTGCATGAGCTATGATATCATCAAATATTTTTAAATTAGAACCTATAATTTTTTGACACTTTCATTTTTATCCTTTGGTGCCTTCATTTGTTTCATAGAGAACTCTCATTTATTTCACATATAAGTATATGTTACTGTGAAAGCAATATTTTTGTCATAATAAAATATGTTTGTTTATAAATGTGTCAGTTCTACAGTTTGGAAATACTAAATTAGGATTTTGTATTAAACAAATGAAGGTGTAAAGTGATAAAAAACAAAGGCGCTCTATTAGAAAATGTGAAAAAAGTCATAGATTCTAGTTTAAAATTTTCTTCTGTGACATAGCTCATGCAATATTTACTATCGAATGTTTCCCCATTTATAAAATTGATTCTGTTAAGAAATAAGATATAATCTGATTATGCATTTTTTCTAAAATTTTCCATCTATCATAAAACAAATATGTGTCTTTTGAAAAACCATATTTAGTATCCCCTTTTAAGAGTGTGGACTTCTCCCCTTCAAATTTTCAGAAGGGAGGAATTTTTTCATTCACTAACATTCAAAATGCACCAACATTTAGATCACCACCAATGCCCTGATCTAGTGGTAATTTGCAACTACTTATCTGGAGGTCCTGGATTTGATTCCCAGTAGGAATAAGTTGTTTGTATAAGGTTTTTTTTTTTTTTTTCCAGAGTGTTTCCTTACCCTGAGAAGTCGGTAGTGGTTACCATAGTGGTTACCATACTAGCCTCCTACACCCAAGATCGCGGGTTCGAACACGGCCAGGACCGATGAATTTTTTCGGGCGTAAAAATCCTAAGTATGGCTTCCTTCGGAAGGGAAGTAAAGCCGTGGGTCCCGTGTCGTATATTTACGGCACGAAAATGAACCTCAAGTCTGAAAGAGAGGCTTCTGAGCAAAATTTGTCGGCCGTTTCACGCCCAGAGTTGAATGGGACGTTGATGACCTGAGATGTTAAAGAGCGTCCATAAATAAATAAATAAAAAAATACCCTGAGAAGTAGAATGCCAGATAGCTTTAAAGCACCAAGGTCACAAGCTATTTTGCACCATCATTTCATCATTCATCCACAATAAGGAGCCTCTGGTGTACCATAACCACATAATCCTCAACTTCATCTTCACTGGGACAATGCAGCAGCACCCTATGGGCATCCCAGTCTCAGAGACTGGCTACAATTCCACCATGCCAAGAGCATTATCCACAAATTCAGCCGGCATTGGACAAAAAAATTTAGATCACTATTAACCTTAATTACTTTGTATTATTTAAGCTAAATTAAATTTACAATTCTAAATTTTACCTATGTCAAGTTCCTTATTTCCCATGGGTCTTATTCACATTAACATCCTGGTTATTGGTGAATAAAAACTTCATTCCACACAAATTAATCTCTCCAATTTCCTTCACCTCTTTACCATCCTCAACTTGTTTCCTCATTATCATAAACCATTTCTATCTTACTTTTCCCAAACATTTTCATAACTCCATAGTAAACAGTATTATTCCTCCTTAAATTTTTTTACCTATTCCTCTCTACTCAAACTATGCCATTTTTCAATCTCTTAATCTTATTTCATTTTTTTAAATACCATTATTTGCTTCATTCACATTTCTTCATACCTCCTCAAAGTGGATGAATGCACCTATTTCTTATACACTTTTCAAAAAAAGAATTGCAATTGTTAAACGTGTGGTTAAATTTGTGTATAGATTACTCAAGAAATATAGAAAAATATGTAGCCGACATTAAAATTGCAACTTTTAACCAGAGGAGGAAAAGAATACTATAAGATTGCAAAGTGAAAAAGTCCTAGAGAGCAACTAATTAAAAAAGAAAATAACCAAAAAAAACCACATCACAGGGTAATCAGAGCTTTAAAAGAAAAAAAAGGTTATTTATAGTAGGGGTGACAAAGGAAACAAAATAGTAATAATGAATCAGACAGATTATGAAAACAGTATGTATAATTTATAGCTAGCAAAGATTATTAGAAAATGAAAACAGATCCTACACAAAAATATATCAGTGCAGTAAGAAAACTATTAACAAAAGTAACAATTCTGAGCGAGGAAGAAAATAAAAATATCATACCAGACAACCCTACAACACCTAGAATCTATGGCCTATCAAAAATATATAAACCTGGCAATAAAATGAGACTACTATAGATACAATAAATTCATCCAACACACAACTTAGTGAGTTACCTTTTAAAAAAGTTTAATACTTTACTGAAATACAAAGGCAAAGCATAAAGATCTCATCACAATTAATAGATAGAATCAGATATATGAGGCTGGAAAACAGGGTTTGCTAGTTTCTTATGCTGTGGTCTCTCTGTTTCCTAGCATCCCCAAAGAAAATATAATAAATATTGTAAAGAAATGGCTAACCTCAATAAACCTACATGAAAAAGTAATGGAACAAGGAAAATTTGGTTAATTTTGATCTCCCAAACAATAGTAACCTCATCACCAAGTTCGTAAAATCCACAAGGCCACATCTTAATACCACGTTGGGAAGCAAACAGTGGAATCATGCTGAAGAAGAAGGCAACAGCCTTTGAAACATTTACAAGTAATTGGAACAAAATTAGTGAAATTTGAGTAATTTTCTCAATAATAATTTGTTATATTATACTATATTTCACTGTGAAAATTCCTGGTATTCAAAACTACCTATTTCTTTGTTTACTCCTGCTGCACCAATCGATCTCTCAACTGCTGTCACTATAACTCCTGTTACTTCACTTCTTACTCTTGACTCCTACTCTTCTCCTTCTGGATTCTCAGCTGCAAACATGTGACTTACTTTCTCCAAGTTGTGCTGCATCAACTACTGTTTTACCTGTTTTATATCCTGTTGTCCTCCTACATCCATAACTGTATGCCTTTAATGTATGCTCTGTTTCCTTCATTTTTTGCAGTAAAACAGCTCTAATTCTCTTTCTTGTTTACTGAAATCTTCCTCTATAAAATGTTTACACCTTTAATTTCCTGGCTACACTCAAGTGTTCCATTTAATATACATAGTTGCTGGTTTAACAAAAATTGGTCTTGGCTTCAAAGTCTCTTCTGCAGATTCTAAATGCATAAATTATTTCCCATCTTGATAATTCAAATTCTGTATTACCTCTAATTAACTGCTCCCACTATGCCTAGCCTTATTTCTTTCTGTTCCTTGATTCCAAAGATAGTTAAATTATGTTTTCTTCCTTCCTCCTGGCACCTTTCTAATTTCAATAATTGGCTTTTGTATTCATTAAGCTTTTTCCTAATTTCACCATGAAATTTAGCTACTAATAATTTTATTTCTTCCATTCTTCTTTCTAAATTCCTTAGATCCTTTATATTCTTTCATTATCTCCAAAACTCCTCAATTGGGGGACCTGCACTCAATTCCACATTTGCTATGATTAACAATGTCATTACCAGTATGATTCATCCATATAATTTAATACCAAAACATTGTACTGCTGTTTTCAGAACACTAAATATGCCAATCTTTGCTCTTTAACTCTCCACTTCAATACCCATTTTATACAACATGCATGAGCACATTAGACAGAGCATTCATCTTGTTCTTGCTCTTTTAAGCAGCCTCATCTAAGTATCGAATAAATATATATTAAGTCAAATGTTTATTATTTAAGTGGAACTTCCTGCACTTTTTTTTCTCTCCTAGATAGAAAATGTACAAATTATTTCCTGATACAACCTAAATTAAATTAAATATTTTCCAAATATATTACAATTAAATTTTTAAAAAAATCTTATTTAACAACGCCACAGTCTGCATTGAAAAATTGCAGAATTACATAGCTGTATTGAAACTTCAAAAGATTTGCAGTACATGAATTTGGGTAATTTTACTTTAATAAAAGAATGACTAATGGTTTTATAAGCTTGCTGAGTTCTTAGCATAGTTAGTAGACCATACCCACTTACATCACTGTTAGCCTTGAAATTCACGTAATTGACTGTAGTTATTTTGTACCATCACAATGACATGAAAATTATTGCATGTGACAGCTAAAATAATTTTGGAGCAATTTTAGTATACTGCACTGACAATAAAATTTGTACAATCTGTCATATTCTGATTTGTTTAAAGACTTACAGGTACACTAAGAAAGGAATAACAAAGGAAGTAGTTGAGTCCAAATGCTTGTATCTGCCATTAACTGTTTGACTTTGCTCACTAGTAATAATGAATTGCATAAAAATAGCCATAGTGCAATTATTACTATTGGAGGATGAACAATGCACACAAAAATAGTTTCAAGGAAATTTAACATCAAATTAAGTATCTGAAAATGAAGGTACTAAAAAGGAAGTCTTAAATTTTGAAATATTCAAAAGTTTGTGACAGATAAAGAACAATATCATAAACTACAAATTGCACATAAATCTGTGTTGCAATTTTCTCTGTCTCTGCCTCATGCTGCCTTTCTCTCTTTCCCCTTGATTCTTATTAACATTATCACAACTTTCACAGCATAGAAATCTTTATTTAAAAAACAAGCACTTAAAACTTTCACCAAATTACTACTACAATCAAATAAGAATGAAGTAACAAGAGAATATTGCTTTTTCTGCTACTATTCTAAAGATTTCAGCATTGCAAAACTCCAAAGAGTTCTAACTTCTTCAGTAATAGAGCTTGCTTTTATACTATAAATGCTACAGTTTTTTCAACATGCTCTGAATATTATTTTATAATTTTATCTTAACAATTCATAAATAAAATAGCTAAAATTATAATTAAGATCATTGTATGATTGAGTTTAACTACACACTCTTATTGACTCCACTTATTTAAATGTAGTACATGATTTGCAGACCATCATTCACGTCATCAGCCAACCATTGACTGGATTATTGTTATGCTTTTGGATGGATGTATATTTTGCTCTGATTGAGGTGTGATGAATTTAATATTTACGTTTTCATCCCTGGAAGTGTGGAAGTTCATTAATCTGTCCCTGTGTTTATAAATATGAATTTTCTCCCTGTTACTAGCTGCATAGGTCTGTGTACTGATTTTAATAACTTTGCTTTTTTCACTATTTCATAGTTTTCTGTCCAGAAATGAGTTGATTTCTCCATATGTTTGTATTTTATGTTCCAGAAGCATTCTTTTAACTGTATATCTATGTTTCTCCTTGTTTTTTCCAATATAGATATTTTGCATTCTGCACATCTTATTTGGTTAATACTTGCTTTTTCTCCAGTGGAATACTGTCATTAAGGAAATTTTTAACATTAAATCTGTTTAAAGATGTCAATCTGATATTAAAATCTTTTAGAATATTTTAAAATTTTTGCATAGTCCATGGATGATAAGTGAATTTCTTAAAACTTATCTTATCTTTTCCTGATGAAAGTGTTGTGATTTCTGTAATAAGTTTTTGCTTCTTGAACTTCTGTACTTTTTGAATCTTAATTATATAATTATATGATTAGCTTCACTGTTCAAGTTCCAATTAACATTTCAAATTAAATTTCTAGCTAAAATTATTACTGTTATATACTTACAGTTGGTCCAGTATTATACAGAAGAAAACATCCAGTTCCATATGTGCTCTTTGCTTGTCCTCTTTTAAAGCACAATTGTCCTAAAAGGGCTGACTGCTGATCACCTAAGCACTATTAAAATAATAAATTATTATAAGTAATTTCCTAATGGTGTTCTTGTTAGTGACAACAAAGCTTAAAGTATGCTTTTTAAGGTTAAGAAAACATTTTTAACTCAATGAGCCAAAGTAAGGGCATATATATGTATTATAACTTACTCCAGATATTGGTATTCCCTGAAGAACACCTTCTGCAACTCTGCCATATATTTCAGATGAACTGCAAATCTTTGGCAGCAAATTCATTGGAATTTTAAAAAATCTGTTTGCAGTAAAACAGTAGCATAAGGATTGAACATATATTATATAGCTACAAACTTAAGAGGTTGAGCTTCAAGTTTATAACATTAATAAATAAAAATATCTATGTACTGACCTACACAAAATTGGGTCCCATTTAAGTGTCTCCAAATTCATAAGCATGGTTCTTGAGGCATTAGTAACGTCAGTCATGTGGACACCACCATCTTTCCCACCAGTTAAGTTCTATATGAAATAAAAGCATAAAAAGCATCACTTTTATTTTATTAGAAGAGAGGTTACAATATAATTCAATTAAGTTGATGCACTCTGATAAGACAAATTGAGATAGAATGTGCCATTTCCTGGCTGTGACTTCATATTTAGTATAATCAATAAAGGGCTATTCATTTTAATGTCTATTACTGCGGCAGTCTCACTACAATTTTAGGTAGGTGTCTCAATACTTTTGACTAGATTGACACACAGTGGATGTTTTTACTAAAATAGGTGTAATATGTTATATTTAAAAATCAAAATTCTAAATTAATTAGATTTCTGCATTTTATAGTTTGTAGCTATGAAAGTACAGTAGTGTTCAATTAACCACTTCAAATGGGAATAGTGTCTTTAGTACTTAGTCTGCAATAGGCTCATTCAAATTATTTTGTAATATATTAATGAGCATTTCCTATTTATGGAATTGATCAGACAGTAATTGTGCTTAAAAATATTTTTTACAGAAAGTATATTTCGCTCACTCTTTCATTTTCTTCTGGTGCTAATAAGCTATTGATAATGAAGGATCACATAATTAAAAATTTCCCTCAAGAAACCAGGAAGCAGTAAGAAAAAAATCATCATAAAGTTATTTTTGGTATTAATCTGAGATAAAAAAAAAGTATTTTAATTAGTTGTTTTTGTTTAATGGGAATTATTAAGATTAAACTCTTGAAGTATTGTAATAAGAACATTTAATGACACATACTAAGAAGATGAAGTAGCTACGTTAAAAATGAGCTCCACACATTTAAGCAGTATGAAAAATGGAGAGTTAAAAGAATACTTGTTATTCTTTTCTGATTTTGCAAATTACTACTTCAAAATTTTTATCTTAGATAGTTAATGAAAATGAAAATTTTACACTTGAATTTTGCTAAAAGTATGCTTTATTATACACTTTATTAAGTTCAATTTAATAATGTATTAGACTAACACCTGAGAAATTATTCATTCTCTGCTTTACTGCTTTAACAAAAAGAGTAAATACCCAAATCAGCCATGTATCCATGGTGCCAAAATAGCAATGCTTTTTCTCCATAGCTGCTCTAACTTTTGGAACATTATCCATCAGCCAACGAATTTTCAGTGCACTAAAATATGGACTTAATGGTAGCCCACAAAGAGATTTCAAGTAGTTTGGATTTTTATCAGGGATGTTTTCCAATATTTCCTCAACTGTTGCCGTGGTTCTGACATCCAGCCAAACTATAAAAGAGAATCACAATTAAACTTGTTGAAGTTAATAAATATTTTTTGCATTCAGCTACCTATTATGATGACATGTTTATGTTCTACATCACCTTCATAGATTGTCTATGATTTTGTATTTTGTTTTCTCATTCAAATTTTCTCAGGTTTTCTGTTATGGCAAATGACAGAAAGTCTACAATACCAAGTTTATTTATGTTGCAACAGACTGCAGAGTATGAATATGTTCTGTTGGTTGACAGCCAATATGAGTTGGAATATTGGGTTTGACCACCTCTGTAGTCCTGTGGTCAGGCATGTCTGATGCAAATCCTAAAGCCCAGTGTTCAAATCTGGTAAAGTCAGTTACCTGAGTAAGATTTTTTCTGAAGTTTTTCCTTATTCTGAAATGTTTAATGATACACAACTTTAAGCTTGTGGACTCCCGCTCGTTTATGCATTCAACATTTATTATCATCTCTTTAGACCTTCAGTGTTATGAGGAATATTACAATGCAACAAAATGTACTTTGCCCCACTTAAGAATGTTTTTGTGATTAACAAATGGAAGGGATCATGTGGTCAGCTTATGCAACTTTCTATTTGTTTTGCAATATTTGTATGTACATATGTTTTGCAACATTAGTAGTTAAAGCAAATGACATAAATTTCTTTTACAATAGACCTTGTTCAGGCACAAGCTGGCATTAACTGTTACAGTGTGATAAGTGATAACATAAGTTGTACCCTAAATTGGATTTCGAAAGCCATTCTGCTCCTAAAAGGGAACTTTCATTTTCTCCTCATGTGGATTCACTGTCACTTGAATACCATAGGAGGCTGAGCTCATTAAGGAATGGACTAGTGAGGGGGAGGTCTGAGGTTTGATTCCCACCAGGACCATCCTCCCTGACTGAGGCTTTTTCCAGGTTTGCCTCATTCCTCATTAGTGGCAAATGCCAGGGAGGTACCCTAAACTTAGGCTTGGAAAGCTTCTTTCCTTAAAAAATCCTTTACCAGATTATCATTTCATCTCATATGTCATCAGTGTTCACTGCCTGTGATGCATCAGTAGTAAAATCAAAATCAGAAAATTTAAAAAAAAAAACAAAAAAAAAACTGTTCCTTAAACTGCCCCTGCCAGTGATGACAAATCTTTCAATAACATTATTTACCGGTGCATCTAAGCCCCACATCTGCCCTTCTTCTTTAATTGTATGCTGAACACTAATGAAACCAGTCTTGTGTCATTACTTTTGAATTGCAGTGTTAAACAGAATAGATTTCACTCAGTTTGAATGTGGTATTATACCTGTGCCCATAATCTTTTATTTAACTTCAGATTAATTTGATTGGATTGAGAGCCCATTGTTATCTTAAAATTGTGCATTTTGTGCAAATTCATCTATATCATATTATTATACTGGGCCCTTACATTCCTTATATGTTAATCAGCTCAATTTTCACCAATATAATAACTAATATGGACTGAAGTTTTGGTAGGATGGTTTGGAACTAAGCAAAAACAATTGCACCAGTCATTTCTTCATTAAAATACTCAATACATTTTTACTCAATATATCAGCATTTACAAAAATATAGTTTTTCTCCCAATGTGAACTACTGGATTTCCAGAATATGTCCTTGCTGCATAGGGTTTTGCATCTCGGTCAAGATGGTTCTCCTCCCCATTCATGGCTGCCTGCCTGCTTGTCCTTGAACTTCTGAGCAGTCACCAGTCTACATTAATTCACAAAGACTTTAGCACAATTTTTTTTGTGTAAATGTTATGTTAAATATAAATTAACTCCTCGCAGTTATGAAGAAATTATTCTGAAGTCTACTAATTTTCCAGAACTTAGTTCATAGTCTTGTGAATAAATTGGATATTACTAGTTCAGTGCAAAACAAAAAACCTATTAATATGTTCAGTTTTAACAGAAGACAAATGAGACAAAATTGGTGAAAATCTTGAATGTTTACCAATAAAATCACTACTGAAATTAGAACAAGTTGGGGTTTCAGTGTCTTCTGCATATACAGTCACAAACTTGTTAAAACTCAAACCTTACAAGTGTAACATTTGTCCATTGTTTGTGATATGATGACCCTGTAACATGTGTGCATTATTGTAAGTGGTTTCTTTCATCAGTGACTAAAGGATTAATCAACCCAAAGCTTCACAACACTTGCTGTTGGTGTTCTAGAAATCCAAATTGTATACAAAAAACCTCTCTGTATGACAGGAAAATTGGAGTTTGGCATAGAATTAGCACAAGAATAATCTGTCTGATTATTTTCATTCAGACAATAAATAGAAAGAGGTACCGAAATTACATTCTGCCCCCTTTTTTTAATCAATTATCAAAAGAAGAAATATCATATGGGTAATTTATACAAGATTCTGCTACTACTCATACAGCAGAGGAGTTCCATCAATAAAATTAAGAAAATGTTTGAAAATACGAGAATGATTAATGCCGATGCATGGTCCCTCTGACTCTCTAGATCTAACAATCTTTGATTTTTATTTATGAATAGCATGAAGCACAAAGTGTATGAAACATATCCTAACACATTGGAAGTACTCAAAGAACAAATACGAAATTAAAACACAAACATTGCAGTGGCTGAACTAAATCATGTCAATCCAAATGTGTTTACTGGAATAATGTCTGTTTAGCTGAGGGAGGACGACATTTCCAGCATTTGTTATAGGGTAAAACTTTATACATAGTTTTAAGAAGTGAAGTTGGAATACATGTATGGCTGACTGTGGTATGTCCAGCTGCCGAGATTCAAAACCCTGTGCAAGTGATAAGGACATATTCTGGAAGCCTTGTGTAAGGAGCCCCTTTCAATTGCCTTATTGAATGTTTCAAAAAAGAGTCATTGGATATAAAAGCTTTCTTTTTACTTGTCACAGTAGTATCATCTCTGTTGTTGCAGATGTCATACACTCCTAATTCACCCAAGAAAATAAATCTTGATACCTTTAGAGATACTCCAGCAAGAAAAATATAACTGCAAAAATCTGTAGAAATTTGAAGGTGGTTGCCTTAGCACTTGAATTACTATTGGATGTGCTACCTTTCATTATTTCTAATGTGAATAGAACAGTAGAGACAAAAATTTCACTGGGAACAAACATGAATACCTTATTCCTGGGCAGAAAATATGCTCAGTATTCCATTAATGAACCCCGAAAAAGTGTTTACTTCATTTATTTTCCCATTAATTTGGAACATATTAAAAATAATAAAAGCAATGAGTAAAAACTGCACTTCGTTTATGTATGTGAAATCTATTTCCCAGAATACATATAATTCATATATAAAATAATTCATGGACGATTACACATTTAAGCAACTGTTAAATCCACTGAAAAAAACAATCTACTATTCAAAAATATAAGTTGCATTACGTAGGAAATAACCATGCAATCAGTTTTGTTTTCCTCCATAGTGTTTTGCCTATGGGCAAGCACACTGCTCGTTAGCCAGTTAGCTGGCCAGCCAGGTCTCAGTTATTATACATAATCAATTTAAGAAGCTCGTTACTTACCAACAGCCGGGGAAAGCATCACTAATCACACTATATAATGATGTCACACCAATATATGGGATGAATATGTCTTTAAAAATTCAAATTTTGGACTCTCACTTAGGACTTCTTTCCATATTTTGTACCACTGGTTAAAACTTCACCTGCAGGGTATCTCTCATAGCATAATTGTGGAAGCAAAAATACAGACTCTTTTTCCGTGGAATCAGAAACTGAGGAAATTAAATCACCAATGTGGAACACAAGAGTTTGAAGAAGGAATATCGCTGAATATTTTTGCTAAATCAGATATAACAATATTAGGTCTACACTACACTTTATCATGTTTAACAAACACTCATTCTTAGGTACCAGGAGTCAGCTATTTATGCCAGTGATATTTACCAGAAGGTGATACCTCTCTTAAACAATTATTATTTCATATAGCAAATATTTTTGAATATGATACTATATTTCACTGTGAAAATCCCAAACTATTCAAAAGTATTATTTCCTCTGAATGAATCAAAGAATTCACTACACAACAGAAAGTTTCCTAAACTTAGGTAATCATTTTTACACTAAACTCCATTTACTTACATAAAATAAGACACATTTCAAGAGAATCTCCCTCATCTTCAGTGGCTCAATGAGCCGATGTTACTCGAAACAAAGTTTAATTTACAGCAAATTTTTCATTTTGCAGACCTTTAGTCTTTTTCTCAATGGAGATTTTCATAAGAGAAAATATCCTCTCTATTGATGCTGATGTATGAGGAAAACAGTAAATAAATTCTATTAGATACCCTCTGAAATGTTACACATTTAGATTCAGTAGCTCTAAGTTCTTTAAATACCTCTGTCCAAACAAACAGTCACCTTCATCTTAACAAACTTACTTCATCTTAATTTACTTCATCTTAACAAACACATATTGTAAATTTGTATTATCTTTAATTTTCTTGTAATGCATTGTTTCTACCTATACATTCAGGAATAAATATGTTTTTAATGGTACTTTAATGCTTCATGCCCTTTGAGGTTTAAGAACTGCTGACATACAGCATTAATGGAGCATTTGCTCTCTGAACATTTTTTTCTCTGTTTTCAGTTACTTTATGTAACTGAATAAGAACATTATTTTTACAGGATTGCTTTGTTATATAAAACTATTTGTAAACCCAGTTTTCCATTCAAAATCCATTTATATATAATTCTGGGTTGCACAGCTGTGATTTAAAAGTATACACAACTCTATAGGAAAACACTTCTTTTTATGTCCCAATTTTAAAAGAGAAATTTTTCCCTCCTCCTCAAACTGAAGCTTAGAAGCCGAAAAAAGAATAGATACACGGTGGTAAAGAAATCCCTAAAAATAAATTAATACCTTTTCAAAATTTTAACAGAAATATTTATGAAATATTTATTTTTCTATTATTCTATTCAGTAAACACCTAGAGTGCCAAAAAAATGTATACACATTTTCACAGTAGATATTTAACATATTTCAAAGTTGGACCGAAAAGCAACAGTAATGTGTAGTATGATGTTCTGTAAACAGATGTGACTCACATACACTATGATAGCATTGCTATGTGACAGGTAAATCAACAATGAACAAATGAAGTCAAGATTATCATATGATATTCTGTAAACATATGTGACTCATATTACATTATGCTCTAGCATTACTATAACAAAATGGAGCCAAAATTATCGTTTGAACAGCAGAAAGCAATTTTGAAATGGTAATGGAAAACTGAGAATGTTGTTGAAGTTCAAAGGCAATGGAGAAGTGTGTACAGAACAGAACCACCAATCCAAGTAATAATTGCATGCATTTGAGACACTCTATGGAAATGAGGAATTTTACTTCCAACAGAAGATTACCACCGAGATGTATGAGTAAACCTTAATGACAATCTTTCAAGGCACTGGATAGAACGAAGAGATCCAAATGAGTTTCCACTGCATTCTCCGGATCTAACTCATTGGACTTCCACCTATGGGGAACTCTTAAGATGTTATATACCATAGAATACCAGCTATACTGGCAGCATTTTGGGAACAAACTGAAACAACATGTGCTGCAATTGCTGAGGACATTTTCGCAAACGTTGCTTAATCAGTAGTTCAATGTACTCATATGTGTATCAATGCCGATGGTGGGCATTTTGAGCAACTGTTGTAACTGTAAAAGTCTAAGATGATTAGTGCTTATCATTTTCTGTTTGTGTGAATTCAGTTTTGTTATGTTAACAGTTTTTTTCTTTGCTTGAAGTGTGTATACATTTTTTTGCACCCTCTGTGTATTTATTAGTCTGTGCCTTACATGTGTAATTTAATAAATTTCTACACATGATTAGAATATCAAGGTGAAATAAATAGTAACTGATGTTCAAATGCTATTCCATTCTTTAAAATGACAAACAGCCTTTTTCCATCTATTTTTTTAATTTTTAAAATATTTGCAAATTCTTAGGAAGAAAACTTCTTCTATATACACATTTCCTAAGACTACTGGAGTCAAGCATTATGTGAAATAACAGTATAAAATGTGAGTGAACAACAATAAATATAAGATTACATTTACCAATAGCATTGTAGAGAGGTTCCCCTGTTGTACAGTCCCAGACTATGGTAGTTTCCCTTTGATTGGTTACACCAATTGCCACTATGTCTGAAGCTTCAACACCTTGTTGTCGAAGCTTTTCAATGGCACTGTTAATGCAAATATTGACTGCTCTCAAGACTGCTAATGGATCTTGCTCAACCCAACCTTCTTGTGGATATGTGCTTGTAATCTCTATCTGGTGCTTAGCTACAACTTCTTTGGTGTTTGCAGAGAATATCTATGTAAAAATAAATAAGCATTATTTAAATTAGGTGTATAATTTAACTGAAGAATAGACATTATCGTGTCTATTTGTCAAATTGCAGGCCTGGATTTGATTCCCAATTGAGGATATGTTTTTTTGTACTTTTTTCTCTTATCCTGAAAAGATTCGGTAAGGTTAGGCATCATAAACTCTGAACTCATTTTGCATTTACTTAATTTATTATCTCAAAAGACCTCAGTCAGCAGAACCAACACAGGAGGTCAAGGCTGCTAAGTTATAGATTTGCTTATGGGGGATCTACAATTCAAAAACTGTCAGAATCATCCTTCCTGATTCTGGCCTTTCTGGTCTTGTGATCAGTGTCTGCCTGAAAATCCAGAGGTCACAAGTTCAAATCTCATAAGGTCAGTTGCCTGGGTAAGGTTTTTTTCTTTTCTAGAGTTTTTCTTCTGTAAAGGTGAATGCCAGGTAACTTTAAGCATTGTGAACTTGAGAAGTAACCTGTACATCCAGTGCTGCTTAAGAACCAAGTCATGCCTCCTTTCACAAATGGCAGTAGAGGGCAGTGAAGAAAACCAAACCCAACTCCAGTCAACTAATGTACATAGCTATTTACAATTTTGTTCATGTCGGCCTCATGGCTCAGTTGGTTAGAGCGAGCATTGAGCTACTAACAGGAAGCAGGAAGGTAGTGGGATTTGCTACTCTCACGGGCCAACTATTTCTTTTTAATTCTTATAATTTGTCTTCAATTTTCTTACCATAATAAATGTTACATTTTTCTAGGGAGGACAATGCATAGAAACATTATACGTTAATGCACAAGTTGCAAATTTTGGTTAGGTTAGCTTAGCTTAGCTTAAGTTAAAAAAAAATCCACATCTTATACTGTGAAAATGTATGTCTTTTCCTGTATCAATTATTTCCTTTTCATTTTTCATTGCTACATTAGTTTCCCATTTGATTTTACTGTGTATTGGATGTGATTAACTATTAATGAATGAATGAATTTTGTTTAACACCTGTTTTTGCTTAAGAGCCACTACAGGCAGTGAACATTGATGATACATGAAATGAAATTATATATTTGGAAAGAATTTATTTTTAAGGAAGGAATCGTTCCAGGCCTAAGTTTGGGGTACCTCTCCAGCATTTGCCATTTATGAGGTCTGAGGAAAACTTGAAAACACCTCAGGATGACGGTCCTGGCAGATTCGAACCTCAGACCTCCTGCTCACGAGTCTGCACCTTAATGGCCTTGGCAACCCATAGTGGTATTATATTAACTATTAATATTCATTCTAAACAGTTCATTCTTTTGCAATTCATTTCTTGTTTCTATGGGTTACGGCTGTTATAACCACCTGCATTTGAAGTCACAGTACACGTCTCTGCATCGATGCAGTCATTCCTTGGTTTTCTCCACTGTCGTTTATGAAAGGAGGCATGACTGGTTTCCATGCAGTACTGGATGTATGGATCAATGTGGGCTCTAGGCTCATTTATACACTCATTTCATCAAACATTCATTCATTGTCTCTTTAGATTTCGCTGTTATGAGGTGGGTGGGTTTCCTCAGTCCTTATTACTGGCTAATGCTGGGGAGGTACAATAAACCTAGGCCTGGAATGCTGTCTCCCCCCCTCAAAAAATCTCTTTCTTTCCTAATTTATCATTTCATCTCATATATCATCACTGTTCATTGCTTGTATGCCAGAGGAGTCAAAATGAGTGCAAAACACTACTGAAAAAGAAATCAGTCAGTAAAATGTTAAAATTAAAGGGGAAAAAAGCAGAATAGATGCCTTAAAAATAAAAAGTTAGCAAACATGTTATTCATACAAAATTAATTATAAAAAATTAAATGATTTTTATACTAACCAAAGCACAATAATATATAATTTACCAAATAGGTATTAGATGAAATACTACATTTAAGAGACGAAGACCATTTATTCATTAATGGCATGCCTTAGACATTTTCATTTCCAGAAGAAACTTGCTTTCTCACTACATACACCTTAGGATGTCGTTCATTACCAGTAAAATGAAACAAGACACCAACCTTCATTTAAAAAACACAATATCCATTAATTAAAACTGAATTTTAGCAAAAATACAAGTCCATGTATTTTATGTTTCTGCCAACAGTATATTAGAGGTGAACATTAACAAGTATATCTCCAGAAATTGTTTTTATTCTACTATTGAATTCCCAATCAATAGCATACAATTTCTGACACACTTGTTATTCTAAAATGGCTTGTTTTACTATGTCTATAAATCAGTTAAATCTAGAACGTATAGGTAGCTTACCAAAAATCTTGCACTGCTTGTTCCTTCATCTATGGCTCCAACAAGTGGACCATATTTCCCAGTTACTCTTGATGCATTGCCTAAAATTGCAAAACAAATTTTCTTTAACACAATTTAGTTAGGAACTCTTTCTCTCTCTTTCATGCTATGTACAAACATACATCCTTATGGCAATGGGTAAATGCATATTTAACCAGACCCATTTCCAATGCCAACTATCTATTACAACTGTATTACTAATTTATTGCCCCTCTATTTATACAAATAAAAATGCCCTTTTGCTAGTTTTTTTTACCTTAAACTAATGTTATAGGACTTATTAACCAACTTCAAAGGTCACTTCTGCCATTTTTACATCTCTGAATTACTATATTACTCACTTGTTTTTTTGTGACTTTGAAACAAATTAAAAATACTGTGATTCATATTTTACAATCCAAGAAAATACACAGCATTGAAATTTTATTCTGTTCACTTGATGTTGCTAGGGCAGCTTTTAACTGCCAACTGAGGCTGAAGAGGTTGAAGGTTCTTCATGACTTGCATAATAGTAATTACCATACTTAGACGACAGTCCTTGATTTTTGTATTACTACACTGTAGGAACTATGTGAAACCAATGAAAAAGAAAATGTCTCTTAACAAGTACAAAATGTAAACAAACCAAATTGTTACATATTACTAACATTGTGTTGGTCATAATTCATTCATTAGCAATGTAGTACTGAGTAAAAACTGAGATTCCAAATTTTAACTTAAAAGAGCCATATGATAGAAAAAAATTCAACATTTCCACAGAAATCTGTTATGGAATTCCATTTACTGACCTTCACTTACATAACAGTCTTCTTGCTATTTCAAGTGGTCAAATAAAGTAACACTACTTATTACTCATACATCAGAAGCACAGATAGCATTTGGATAAGAATCTTTATAGTCAGTACAGCAAAACTTCTTTTATATGTTTCACACCCATGATTTTTACACAGCATATGTTTTTTTTTACAATTATTCTTTTTTCCTCCCTGAAAGCGAAATTCCAATATTTTGCATATTACCTTACTGGTTTATATGTTTAAGCTTATATGATTAAGCATGAAGTTCCTAGAAGCACAAAACATTGATTATATTTTTAAAAATTATTGCTGATTTTTGTCTAAGTTGCTGAAGTATGTGCTTAAACTAATTTTTTTTTAAATGGGTGGCCTGCAATAACAGTGACCTTGAAGATTCTAAGGAATTTTCCTATGGTATTTGTTTATTGTTCATTAGGCTTCACCATCATCAGTGTGTTATTGTTTCTGCTGAATTAATAGTGGGAATTGACAATATGAATAAGTGAAAGAAAGAGAAATTGCATTACAATTTCTGAAAAAATTACATTTTTTTGAAAATTGTGAAAGAAAATAGTAGTAGAAAGTGAGTGGATATATCTAAAGAGTTAGGGATTGCTCTCTCTACAATAAATTTTATCATTATGAAAGCAACAGAGTTGAAGTGTTCATATATTTGGAATTATTATTGGAATGAAAATGCATTTAAGGTAGAAAATATGAGTGCCTGAAATAATGTTTAATATAATAGTTCCAGCAACATAGAGCTGAAGGTATTCCTATCAGCGGACTATTGCTGTGCCAAAAAAAAAAAAAAAAAAAAATGAACTTGTCAGTTTGACTCACTATTCAAAATGTCCATGCCCCTTTGGGCTATGTAGATTTAAGATTAGGCACAGCTTTAGTAACTAGATAATATGCTGATAGTAAAAACGTTGTTAATGAAAGTGTGTGGGATTGGAAGGAAAGCCACATGAAGAAGCTTAGATATAAGTGTGCTCCTAAAGGTTTTTATACGTTTGAGACTGGTCTGTTCTTTAACTTAATGTCTAACCGCATGGAGAGAATTGCCAGGAGGGTAAACAAAGTAAACAGCCTTTGACATTGCAATTTTGCATAACAGTGATGGAAGCAGAAAGTTACCCCCGCTAACTACAGGAAAATTTGTGAAACTGCGGTGTTCTTAATATTTGTTACTCCTTCCACTACATTTACTGCGCAAGTAACATTAAATCATAAATAACAACAAAAGTTTCTTAACACTTACTTCACAGCATTTTGCAAAAATGAATGCAGGTCGGAAAATCGTGGCCCGATGACGGCATATTCTCCTAGCACTTCACTCTGGGTAGCCCAGAAAGTAAGGCCCCACATTTTTTTTTCTCGGCTGACAACAATGCAGCAAATGCGAAATGTAAGGTATGAATTATTTGAAGTTTCTTGAGTGCACGCGCAAAATTTCCGTTTCCTACGACAGATAGCGTAGCTGCAGCATTATTTCACAATGGCGTCTGTAGGTGATGTACGTTACAAGCAGCGCGTCGTCATTGAATTTCTCACTGCGGAGAATATTCATAAACGTTTGTGTGAAATCTATGGAGCATCTGCAGTCGACAGAAGTAGAGTTGGTCGCTGGGCACAGAGGGTGAGGCCAACAGAAGGCGGTTCAGCGGAGCTCCAAGATTTGCTGCGGGCGGGGAGGCCACCCAGGCTGTCACACCTGACATGTTGCAGAGTGCTGATGTTTTCGTTCGCGAGGATCGACACATTACGACTTGGCAATTGGCGCTGAAGCTGTCAATCAATAAAGGAAGTGTGGATGCAAATATCCGCGTTCTTGATTACTCAAAAGTGTATGTAAGATGGGTTCCGCGTTATCTTACGATGGAACACAAATCTCACAGGGAAAAAAAAATATATTTTGAATTGTTGCAACGTTTTGAAGCTGAGAAGGGGGCCTTCTTGTCCCGGATTGTGACATGTTATAAAACCTGGGTTTACCATTTTCAGTCCGAAACAAAATGACAATTGATAGAATGGCGTCATCCTCGCTCTCCACAGAAGAAAAAATTCAAAGTAACTGCTTCTGCCGATAAGGCCATGATCAGTGTTTTGGGACTGTGAGGGTGTGATTCTCATTGATGTGATGCCAAGAGGCAGTACCATTAGTTCAGAAGCATACGTCAATACATTAAGCAAACTCAATAACCGCTTCCAGCGACTTCAGCGCCATAACAACCCAAAAAATGTTTTGATTAAACACGAGTAACTCTCGGAATCACACAAGTTTGAGGACTTCTGAACACATTACGAAACAGCATTGGGCAGTGTTACCCCATCAACCATTCAGCCCTGACCTAGCTTCCTCGAACTTCCACCTGTTTGGCCCATTAACGGAGGGCATTCATGGACGACGAGGACATAATTCGCGCAGTGAAGAAATGGCTTCGTAACCAGAACAAGGATTGGTGCCGACAGGGCATACACGCTCTTGTATCTCACTGGAGGAGGGTCATAGAACTGGAAAGAGATTACGTGGAAAAATATTGTGTGTAAATAAAACATCATTCTTTCATGTGTATAATTCTCATTGTGTGGAATAAATAATTCTTGAAAAAAAAAACATGGCACATTACCTTCTGGGCGACCTTCGTATGTGACTGTGCAGTGCTACCGATGAACTTCAACCGCTGGACTTTGCTGTAATACCTACGCACTTCGAACTGCATTACTGTAAGATATTTGTACAGCACGCCATGTGCTGTTTGAACGTTGGGGAAAAGCATGAAATAAAGATCTACGTCTAATAATTAACATTTTTCGATTCCCCCTTTTCCCTTTTATTTGAAATTCTTTACTTAGGTTTTGTGCAGCACATCAAAACTTTCGACTGCCTTCTGCGTGAACTGCTAAGTCGGTCCTGGTGGTCTAGTGGTAACCATACTTGCCTCTTAAACCCAAGATCGCGGGTTCAATCCCGGTTAGGGTCAATGGGTTTTTAGGGCGTTAAAATCCTAAGTATGGCTTGCTTCGGAAGGGAAGTAAAGCCGAGAGTCCCGTGTGGAAGGTTTGTGGCACGTAAAAGAATCTCAATCCTGAAAGAAGAGACCTCTGAGCAAAATTTATAGGCCTCTTCACGCCCTGAATTGAATGGAACGCTGAATACCTGAGATGTTATGGAGCGTCGTTAAAATAAACCAATTCAACAACATTAACTGCTGCAACCAACATAATCTACATGCAATTTTAACGTACGTAAATTTATAAATCTTTGCTTTCTTATAATACTTGCAGCTTCATGGCAACGAGTTTCGAACAATCTGCAATTACTTACGTAAGGCCGTATTTGGAGTCAGCGAAGACAATAATTATGCTGGTGATTATTTCGTTAATGACGAGAAATGCAGGAAAACAGAAGCCCCGTCTTCATTTCAAGCACTTTTTTTTTTAGTTCGCCATTCAGCAAGACTGAAGAGAAGAACCTAACACATTTCTGTGAATTTTAATGATACCGTCGATACTCCAGAGACACTAATCGCTTTCTGGCGCCTAATAAGTTTTTCATAACTCAGAGTTATGTGGGCTGAATTTATGCTGTGGCAACGACTAAGATAAAACAGGTCAAGATGACAAACTTCTAAAACGTTACTTCAACTGTGAAACTTTGTTTATTAGGTATAAAATAATAAACAGAAAAATGCTAACTTCGTTTGGTAGCAGAGACATCTAGAATGAATGTAAGATTGTTTTATGTCCCTATCTACTTTGTTCTAATTCTGATAATATGATCTTGGAATTACGGAGTTTCGGGCGCCGTCCGGAGTGCCCTGGTTTGGAATGTATTCTCCGTCCGACGGAAACCTTTGGGGCGCGGAAATTGCGTTTGAATTGAAATGTTAATAATAATAATAATAATAATAATAATAATAATAATAATAATAATAATAATAATTAGTAATGTACGTAGTGAACATTAACTGTCTACCAAAAAAACTTTAAAAGTGAATGAGCGTATGTTAGTCGGGTTAAAATTTCAGCGTTTTATCTTTTCGCCAATCAGACGCTACGCCAACAGGGAAACTTTTGTCATTAACTGTATCAGTATTTTAACGAAACATGAAGTTCTTAAAATGTTACTGTGTCATGCAGCCTCTATTCTAAGTGGAAATTTGTGCGATATTTTAGTATGTGGGTCCGGCAAAAAGCTCTTTTCGCGATGAATGGTTGACAAATGATAATTGCTGTTTGTACCTTGAGAGATGGCTGGCCAGAGGAATGTGCTGATAACGCAATGTGTCCGGAGTTCACGAGTAGCGCAAGTATCGTAAACAGAGCTTGCGCTATGATTGACCGCTTACAGGCTGACGTTAATATGCTTAACATTTCGTAACTTTGGCATTTCTCCGACGAATGATGTGGACTGTTCATGAATAGCGCACGTTTCGTATGTAGCGTTTGCTTAACTTAATATACTTAACATTTCTTACTTATTAATGAAATATAATTGTGTACTTGCTTTCTGAAATTTCTATTTGCTCTATTTATTCTCCGTTAGACAGAGCAGCAGCAAGATCAGAAAAGTCATTTCCCTCACTCGAGTCATTTGTTTCTCCTTCCAAAGAATAATGAAACTGTCAATGACATCCTCCAGTAACTCATCATTTTCCTTAGAGGCCTAGGCCCTCGCAAAATTTTCACAGAGGGGGCTGAGTTCCCTCAGTATTTCCAAAGGGTTATGATAATTACAACATATGTTTAACATTTAGTTTGGATATACTAAATTCTTCCGTTGTTCACCATAATTGTACGAGTGGTTTTAATTGTTCCAATGGTAATTTGTACAGCTCTACTCGTAAGATAAATTTTTTCAGTCTTAGAAGGCTGAAAGGAAATAAATCATCAGAGGGGCATAAGCTTATAAGCTGGGAGCCTGAAAGATGGTTAATCAGGGGAATGTGCTGATAACTCAATGGTGTTAGAGCAGCGCATTGTTCATGGGTAGCGAACGTTCACATATATTTAACAGCGCTTATGTCGTGATATAATGCGTTTAAAAATGTTGACTACTTAAGGCTTAAGTTAATAGGCTTAACTTTTCCTAACTAAATAACGAATTAATAAAATATAATTGAGTACTCACTTTCTGGAATTTCTATCTGCTTTGCTTGCTTATTCGCGGCACTTCCTTTCTCCCTAAATAAAATTCACCTATACAACAGCGTATTATTCTTGTCAAAAGTATCCAAATTCATTTTCGTATGCTACGGTCTACGAGGGTAGGCCCATATGTTTCCGGCCTAATCATTTTCTAGATATGATAAAGACAAACACTATATTTCACTTTTCAATATAGTTATCCTTTATTACAATACACTTCTCACATCTTTGAATTAACATTTCAATATCTCCTTTCCCCAAATAATCAGAAGTCTTGTCTGCAAAATGGGCATAAACAGCATCCTTCACTTCTTAGTCACACTTAAATTTCCTTCCTCGAAGGTCCTTCTTGGGTTTTGAGAAGAGGAAATTGCCACTGGGAGCTAGAACTGGGCTGTAGAGTGGATCTCCTTGAAGCCATCTTTCTTCACAGCTTCCTTTGCAACAAGAGCTGTGTGCACAGGCACGTTGTTATGAAGAAGGCGCACGCCACCACTCAGCTTTCCTCGCCTTTTCTCTTTGTTGGAAGCACGTAGTCTGTGCAGTAGACCAGCATAGTAGTCCCCAGTTGCTGTGGCGTTCTTCTCCTTGAAGTCAATGGAGAGTATTCCTTCACAGTCCCAAAATACTGTGGCCATGATCTTCTGGTTGACTGAGTGATATTGGCCTTTAGAGGCGGTGCTTCGCCAGGTTTACGCCTCTCCATTGATTCTCTTTTGAACAAGGAATCATTGTAGAGGATCATAGTTTCGTTTCCTGTAACAATGGTTTGCAGAACTTCTCTATTGTTACCGCGGCAGGCTCCAAAAATGCTGACAACAGATGACTCGTTGCTGCTATTGGACTGAGGAAAGAAGTCTAGGCACCCATCTTGCACTAACCTTATTCATGTTTAAACGTTCATGAATAATTCGAAGGACTGTATTTTTAGAAACGCCCAATCTTGCTGCTACTTCCGTAACTTTGAGCCGCCGATCTTCCATCATTTCTCTTTCTACAAGAGCGATGTTTTCAGGAGTGAGCACCTCCAAGAGCCGATCTGCACGCTCTTCGTCTTCAATGCTTTGTCGGCCCATTCGAAAAAGTTTGGCCTTTTTTTTTAAGTAGAATATGAGGGGGATGCTTTCCCATATACACCGCCCAATCGCTGTTTAATTTCATTTCTTTAGGTCCTTCTTTTGTGAAGAACTTAATAACAGCTGGATACTCCATTTTGAACATGTCACAATCTTCTACACACAGCCTTCTTTATGGAACTATATGTAAACAACTGAACACAGTTACACCTGAAATTATTTACTTAAGACTCGCAGACTTCAACCCCCTTCTCTTCTTATCCTGGTTATTGTTCTCATTGGAACACCGGTATAGTGGGATACGAGGGTCATCTTAAGTTTTTACAAACGACCACAGGCGGTATTATTGAAATATTCATTACTATTTTCGGAACAATTGACATTTTTTATTGTGAAAACAGTTGCAGATTAAAAATTGACCTTGTGGTTAGTTTACAGTGAGCGTTTAAATAAAGCAATTTAGCGAAAAATGGAATTTTCATGTGAAGATTTACATTAGATGATTTTTTGTAAAGGCCTAACTCAACAGCAATGCACAGAATCGCTTCGTTCAACTTTTGCTAATGAAGCACCATCAGCAAAGACTGTTTACAATTGGTTTGCAGAATTTCGTTGTGGTCGTGCTTCTGTCAGTGATGAATTTCGTTGAGCGGTTGTCATTAAAAAAAAAACACGAATGAGCGCAACATGAATGAATAAGATCGGCTTGTGACTTACCGTGAGATAAAGACATCCTTAAGCATATCGAAGGCTGCAGTACATTCGATTTAGCATGAACATTTAGCTGTGAAAAGATCTGTTCCCTCTGGATATTGCATAATTTGACCGAAACTTTTTTTTTAAAAAAAAGGAGCTCGTGTTAATTGGTGTAATGAAATGCTCAAAAAATTCTACCGAGGAACACCAAAATTCGTGTACAACATCGTAACAGTTGACGAAACTTGGATATATTCATACGAACCGGAAACTAAGCAACAATCCACTGTTTGAATGTTCCAATATGAACTGAATTCCACACACAAGTTGTTCGGTCACGAAGCACTTCCAAGAAAATGATCGTTTGTTTCTTCGGTTGTGCTGGACATATCGCAACCATTTCTTTAGAGGATCAAAGAACAGTTAATGCTGAATTGTATGCAACAATTTGTTTGCCAGAAGTCATCGACAAAATCAGGAGAAACAACCGAATATATCACATCATTCTTCATCATGACAATGCCAGCTCTCATACAGCACGTCAAACAATTGAAGGAGAAAAACATCGAACTAATGTTTCACTGCCCTTATTCACCTGATTTATCGCCTAACGACTTCTTTTTGTTCCCGAATGTTACACAAAAAAGGGGTGGACAAGATTTTCATCACTTCAAGAAGCTCTGAAGCCTTTAAAAACACGTTTTTGAGATACCAACTTCAGAGTGGAAAAAAATGTTTCGAGAATTGGTTTGAAAGCATGCAAAAGTGCATAGATGTTAAAGGCGAACATTTTGAAAAGCAATAAAATAGTTTGTTCCAATTTTTTTTCTTTCCTAGTTTTTGTAAAAACTTAAAAGGTACCTCGTACACGTAAGTTTGGCTGTTTTAAATTGTGTTCTCTCTTACCTTGGTCTCGACGCCTCATCACAAGCAGCGATTGTTTTTCTCACCATTTCTCTTACTTCACTATATAATGTTTCCTTTCTTTCGTTGTGGTACATTCTTTATTTGTGTGTGTATATATATAATTAGATCAATATACATGTGAAACTATACACTAACACTAAATCATGCAATGCAAAACGTACAACTGTTCATTATTAATATAATGCACTTGTTAAAGCAATGACGCTAAGAAACAGCAGTCTGTAAGCGCATTTGAATAAATGATGCATATGCAAACGTTTGCGCGTAATGTTTTGCTTGGGAGAAGCAAGGTCCTCTCTCCCCGCATATGTCGCTAACCAACTCTCAAACTCCTAACAGTGGGACTGGCTAGATAAAAGGGACGATGAACTTTCGGTAATCTTTGAATATAGTGACCCAAATCATTTGTTTTATTTTTCCCATGATGCGCGAGGATTGCATGTGGGTTTGTGGGAGTGAAATTGCTCGAGTCAAAGGAGAGTGCATGTTTCTGTAACAGAAAATTGAAAACATTCAAAGATTACCGATTTCTTGTAGGTGTAAAGTGTGCAATGTTTCACTTACAGTAAATTATGGTGGTCTTAAAGCTGTTAATAAGCATTTGGAATTAGAGCACATAAAAACTACAACATAAGTATAATTCTATTCTGAAATTTATGTCCCCACAATATCCACTTGAATGATAAAGTTACAGCAACTGAGTTAGCTTTACATATTTCATGGTATAAATCATCATTACTGCTATAATTCACAAGAATACGGTAATAAACTTTACTCTTGTGTTTTCAATGACTCTTAAGTAGCGAGAAAAGTAAGTAAATAAAATAAGTTGTGAGTGTTCCGAAAGTAAAACCCTAGTTACAAGCGTTCTTTTACCATTCTCGAAAGAAAGGCTTATGCACGCTAAAAAATATCCGATTCTCAATTGGTTCAGATGAGTCAAAGATAACAAGAAGCATTTCCTGTTATTGGTACACAATTTTCTGTAAAAATGGAAAACGTAGCGATATTCCAGAATTCTATGAAGACAGTAATGAGAGTGCTGAGAATATTTCAAATAAAATTGCCAGAAAATGAACTTAAATTAAATAACAATACTCATTCAGAAGAACGGTGCATCTGTTAATTATGGTAGATACAATTCAGTATTCAGAATAATAAAAGACGAAACTCCTAATATAGTAAAGGCTAACTGTTGTTGTCTCGTATTGCATAATTGAGGCTTGTTCCAAAGTTGGCTTTAATTTCCTTAAGTATGATTTTGATATATCAGTCTTGAAAATAAATTCCGACGTCTCGTAGTCATTAAGAATGTCGAGGAACTTACGTCGTGCTAAGAATTTGCTCAATAGGACTATTTTCAGATTTTGCGTCATATTCCAGTTCGGTAGTTGTCCTTTCCATTAGAGTTGAATGTCTTGTTAAAATGTGGCGCGCTTTGAAAATGTATCATTTGCAAAAGGTGAAAACGAAACGCTCCTTTAATTTGGCAATTTGCATGTTGCCAAGAAAATGAAGTGAATGAACATTCATTGCGGAATATTTTCTGTATTTTGTTAACTGTACACTTCCAATTTTCTTAAGGTGATTCAAACATTAGATGTGAAAATACGCTTTTAACCCTGGTGCACAAAATCATGTTGGGAGTAAGGACTAACATACTTAAAACTGACTCATTTTTCGGGTTTAAGGCAAACATGTCGCTTGAAAAATCTCACAGAGGCCGAAAAAGAAACTAAAATGAAAGAGTTCGCCACTGTGTATGATTATTGCTGTATCTAGTCAAGCGGTACGATTTTACGGACAATAATATATTTTCATTTATGTCTACTCTCATTTAATGACTTAGTTCACATAGCAAAGGCATTGCAAATTACGATGCTCGACGGAAATGAACAATCAACAATAATTTGGTCAATTTTTCAAGGCAGTAATATCAACACTGGCGCAAGATAAAGATAAACATAATAACTGGGTATGTTTTTTCGAAAAAGCTACAGCCCCCTAATACGTTAATAATAATGCGATACATGCTAGCAATTCTAATAAGTAACGCGCATGTGGAAAGGGTGTTTAGTATCATGGTTGGTTTGTAAACAGATGACAGGAACAGAATGTCAACAGAATTAGTGAATGGAGAAATTTGTTTTAAAATGAGCTTGAGTGTAAACTGTCAAGAATTCCACAAAATTAGTGATAATAACAGTAAGTTTTTCTAGTTACATTTTCCTAATCGCAGAAGTTGCTATTTTGTGAAGAATCTTCATTAATAGATAATAGTGATGATGATAATAATAATAATGATAATAATAATAATAATTAATAATTCATTGATTGAGAATGTCCGGGTTTGCTTCGAGAATCTCCGGGTTTGTCTTCAACCAAATTTGTACTTGAAATTGACCAACGTTGCAAAGGAGTAAAGTCTTTAAAAACTGTCATACTGTCAACGAATCGCATAATGGAAAACTGCTGTAGAACATTTATAGTCATCATCGTCTTCCTGTGTGCGATAGGCCGTTTGCCTTTATTTATAGTATAATGACAGAGTAAAACAAAACAAAACAAAAAAAATTAATTTATGTGTAAAATGTCTCTGCACGCTGCCTTACCATCTTTTCCTTTTCATTTGGCAAATCAATCAATACTACGAGGGTGCCAAAAATATATATATACACGCTTTTACAGTTGATATCTATTTAATATATTTCAAAGTTGGACCGAAAAACAAGAATAATGTGTAGTATGATGTTCTGTAAACAGATGTGACTCACATACATTATGATAGCGTTGCTACGTGACAGATAAATCAACAATGAACTAATGAGGCCAGGATTATCGTATATGTTCTGTAAACAGATATGACTCACATTACGTTATGTTAGCGTTGCTGCAACAAAATGGAGCCAAGATTATCGTTTGAACAATGGCGAGTAATTTCGAAGTGGTAATGGAAAACCGAGAATGGTGTTCAAGTCCAAAGGCAATGGATACTTGTGTACAGAACAGAACCGTTTTCGACCTAACTCCGTTGGACTTCTACCTATGGGGAATTCTTAAGAATGTTGTATATCGTAGAAAACCAGCTACACTGGCAGCACTTCGGGAAGAAATTGAAACGGCATGTGCTGCAATCGCTGAGGACACTTTTGCAAACGTTGCTCAATCAGTAGTTCAACGTACTCAGAAGTGTATCGACGCCGATGTGGATATTTTGAGCAACTGTTGTAACTGTAAAAGTCTAAGATGATTAGTGCTCATCATTTTCTGTTTGTGTGAATTCAAGTTTGTTATGTCAGCACAGTTTTTTCTTTGCTTGAAATGTGTATATATGTTTTGGCAACCTCTGTATATCAATAAAACTATTTTCATTCAGTATCTTAGCAATGACTGCATGGTTCTTACTTTCATTACAGTAAAGCTTGGAGTCATAAATATTATATTTACCTGATGGATTCTGTGTTGTTGCATTGTGAGTCATAATGATCTCTTCTGGGAATAGTGAGTTTTGCCGCCTTGAGGCTACAACTACAAATAAAAAATAATGCCTTTAAGAAAATACAACTAAAAATGAATTAGTAAATTATAAAGTTTTGAATGACATTAGCAATAGAAAAATATAGACCATTTGTTAGTGGGGTTATCACAAAATGTAACCACAGATTCTGGCATAGCAATATTAAGACAAGGGAGAAATACTTTTGTAACCACAATAAATGTTGGTAAGAGAGTTGTACATTTAATAGTGAAAAACTGAAGTAGCATTTTTAAAATTATATATATTTATATCCCAAAATAGATGAAGAATAAATAAAATAGGTACAAAATTTAATGAATTACAAGGAAATGAATCATAAATGTACATAAGGAAGTCAATTAATAATACTTGTAGCCCCAGTATAATATTAACAAGATAGTTCACTATTACAAAGGTTTATAGTGAAATGATAGTTATAAAGATTGCTCTTTAAGCCACAAAGATAAAGTATGCAGCAAAGTGCAGATATAATAAATGTAACAAAAGAAGAAAAGGAATAATTGGAGATTTAAAGCACATTGCACACAAGATGATACATGAAGATAATAAATAGCTTATAAATATACTCTGAATGTTTACGTCTTAGACATTTTAGGGGGGAAAAAAAAAAGCAGTATTTATGAAAAACTGTGAAAGTTTGACAAAAAAAAAACTAATTTTTGACACATATTCTTTTTAATGGTAAGAGTTTACCAAACATTTAAACTATGTAACTTGTTGAGTTGCCTGTGTAAGCTCAGCCAAATAGCAACTTGTTGTTTTAGAATATTCATCATTAACATACTCGTGTTAGAGAAAGCATTGCACTCAACTCATAATGACAGCAAAATTACACATTGTGCAATGTCACACAGAACTACAATAGCAAGTTACAAGTTTTCAAATAAAACTGATTGTCTATTTTCATTCAGCATAGATTTGTGTTTGAAAACATTTATTCAACATGCTAATATGCATTAATAAATTGAACATACTGTTATTTTCATTTTATAAATTTTAAAGCATTTAAAATGCTGTTTGGCTGAAAAATGATGTCTTCTAACACAGAGTGACAATGTACAGCAATGCAGAGTTTATTCATTCTATTGTTTAAGAACTAATAGAAACTTTGATGAAATTAAACATATCATCTGCTTCATGGTTCCAGAGATCAGCAGTCAAATATGTAAATATGCATATGTTGATAACATCCATTATCAAGGAGGATAACACTGGTAACCAACCTTACTTCTATAGATTACTTCACAGCTTCAACAAGTTTTAAGATTATAATAGGCTGAATACAGAGATAAATGCTTTATGCATAAGCATAGACAAAATATCATTGTATAGCTTATGACATTGTATGAAATGTATCTGTATTGTAGTTTAAATCATTATGTTTTGTTTTATATATGAGATTGTTGAAAATGTGCATTCATATACTTTAAAACATGTTTATATACACAGAGTGCCAAAAATGTATACACGCTTCAAGTAAAGAAAAAACTGTGTTAACGTAACAAAACTGACATTACACAAACAGAAAATGATGAGCACTAAACATCTTAGACATTTACAGTTACAACAGTTGCTCAAAATGCCCACCATCAGCGTTGATACACTTCTGAGTATGTTGAATTACTGATTGAGCAATGTTTGCAAAAGTGTCCTCAGCGATTGCAGCACATGCCGTTTCAATTTCTTCCTGAAGTGCTGCCACTGCAGCTGGTATTCTATGATATACAAACATCCTTAAGAGTTCCCCATAGGTAGAAGTCCAATGGAAATAGCTTCGGAAAATGCAGTGGAAGAGTCAGACCTCTTCGTCCTATCCATTGCCTTGTAAGATTGTCAACAAGGTACGCATGTACAACTCGATGGTAATATGGTGGTGCACCACACAGTACTCAAATTTGTCTCGAATGCATGCAATTGTTACTCGCATAGGTGATTCTGTTCTGTAACATGTCTCCATTTCCTTTGAACTTCAATAATATTCTCGGTTTTCCAATACCACTTCAAAATTGCTTTCCGCTGTTCAAATGATAATCTTGGCTCCATTTTGTTGTAACAATGCTGGCATAATGTAATGTGAGTCACATCTATTTACAGAACATTATACGATAATCTTGGTTTCATTTGTTCATTGTTTATTTACGATAATCTTGGCTTCATTTGTTCACTGTTGATTTGCCTATCACATAGCAACGCTATCATAATGTATGTGAATCACATCTGTTTACAGAACATCATACTACACATTACTGTTGTTTTTCTGTCCAACTTTGAAATATATTATATAGATATCTACTGTGAAAGTGTGTATACATTTTTGGTATCCTTGGTACATATATAAACAATAACTAAAGAAGTGCAAAAAGAATAAAACACTTCACTTGTCTTCTTGCCTTAAAAAAACTCAAGAAGTTCAAAATATAACGAGACAGAATCTGTATTTATCTAGGTGTTTTATCTTTTATCTGTTCTTTAGTTATTGTTATTTCAGTTACATTGTTCATGATGTTATTTTATTTTTCATTTATATTATATATTGTCGGTCCTGGTTGTGTAGTGGTTACCGTACTTGCCTCCTAAACCCAAATTCGCGGGTTCGATCTCGGCCAGGACCGATGGATTTTTTGGGGCGTAAAAATCTTAAGTATGGCTTCCTTCGGAAGGGAAGTAAGCCGTGGGTCCCGTGTCGTACATTTACGGCACGATAAAGAACCTCAAGCTTGAAAAAAAGAGGCCTCTGAGCAAAATTTGTCGGCCGTTTCACCCTCCAAATTAAATGGGACGTTGATGACCTGAGATGTTAAAGAGCGTCCGTAAATAAACCACATAAAAATTATATATATATATATATATATATATATATTTAACATCCTTTGTACTTCTTATTTCATGTTCTGAAGTACATACAACGTACAATACGCTCATGGAATGTAGATAAATCTTAATCTTAAACTTTAATCTTAGGCTTAGAACTACTGCAAATATACTTGGGTACAAATGAGAATGAAACAGACATTGACCAAAAAAAAAAAAAACAAAAACAAAAAAAACAAAAAAAAAAAATAGAAAGATTTTTATATGAATTGAACAACTGGTTTAATGTTAAAAAGCTTTTGGCTTAAAGCCATGTCAAAAGTATTTAAAACTCCTGCATTTCAAAGTCCTTAAAGACTGCCTTATCAGTCAGGGCAGGAACTGCATTATAAGGAAGTCTGCAATGCAGGAGTTTTAAATAATTTCAACACAGCTTTAAACTGAAAGAACTTAACATGAATGACTTCAACCATGAAAGCCTGCATTTTAAAACTGGTTACACGCCAATAAACTTATAATAAGTATACAATGGGATTCAAAAATGTATACATAGTAGATCACCAATGACCTTGTAATGAATTTAGATACAAGTCTCAAATTTGGTAAAGGTGTAACTTAGTGTCTAGGATTTAGGTGGCCTCAGATTGGTAATGATTGTTTTGTTTGTTTAGGTGGTGTGAGTAGCGACGCAAAATGGTGAATGCAAGGCTATCATTGGAAGAAAGGAAGATGATTTCCTTTCAAGTCTGAAAGCATATCTGTAGTACAGTGACAATGAAGGATGGAGTTTCGAACACAGAAATGAACATCAACATGTATCACAATTGTGCATATTCGGGACACTCGTGTGTTGATTCGACTGTTCTTTGGTAAACCTCGAAACATTGCAGACATCGATTTTACCCGCGATTCGAGAGTTTTATGGGGAAGAGAAGTTTTATCTGCAACAAGCTCATTACCATTGAGACGCCAAAGAGTACCTTGATGAAACTCTTCCTGGACGATGGATAGGCCGAAGAGACGCTATCAAATATTCAGCACGGTCCCCAGACCTAACACCCCTTAGACGTTTACCTATAGGGGATCATAAAGGATGTTATATATCTGGCAAAGCAACTTGCATTGGGCTGCACTAAGCGAAAACATTGAATTTTCATGTGCAGCGACTCCATTGAACATATTACAGAATTTTGTTCGTGAACTGTTTAGGGCCATCGACTGTGTTTGACTGCCGATGGTGACATTTCAAACACCTCACGTGATTTCAATAAGTTGAACATTAAGCTACATCTTCACCAAATTTGAGACTTGTATCGCAATTTATTATAAGGTTATTGATAGTCAAACAGTATATACATTTTTTCCACCCCTCTGTAGATCTATCTGTAGCAATGCAATTCCTAGTACACAAAATATCATAAAATCTTACATAAAATTCAATAAAACCAACATCTAATATAAAGGCGGACCTTTAGAATAATTAATGGAATTGGTATTGTTGATTTGGTTTATTTACAGATGCTCTTTAATTACTCATTCAGGTTATTAGCATCTCATTCAATTTAGGCTGTGAAACGGCCAATAAATTTTACTCAGAGGCCTCTTCTTTCAGGTTTGCCATAAATCTACAACACAGGACCCATAGCATTAATTACCTTCCAAAGGAGGCCATACTTAGGATATTTATGCTCTAAAAATCCATAACCCCGAGCAGAATTGAACCCGCAATCTTGGGTCTATGAAACAAGTATGGTTACCACTAGAGCCCAAGGAATGATATAATGAATGGAATAGAAAAACAGATATTTTATAGGAAAGTTTTTAAGATGAAAAGCATGCTAATTTTATGCTATACAATGGAATGAAAACGTGCATATTTTAATCCTGATATTTCCTGAACAGAGCACAAGGCAAAACACTTTTTTTTTTTAATCCTTCCTCTTTTTCTCCTGCCAATACTTAAGTATGTTTCAGCTAATTTAATTTAGGTCCAAGCAAACACCCAGATATTTAGATTCAAACACCTATTTACAGTTTAATTCTGGTACATGGTGAAGTTTGTGTTTTTGTTTTAGATTAGAAGGAAGGAAATTACTAGTCTTAAGCTTTCACAACACGATTTGCAAATATGACTTCACAGAATATCAGCCATGTCAATTAATGCAACTAATCTCGCATGAAGTCATTATTATTAATCTGTTTATTTCAAATTATTTAGCTAATTTGTCCATTGCATATTTTATTTTTAAATAAGTATCATTTTTACTTTCTATCACAAAAATAATTACCTGTCTTGAGTTGTTTACTTGAGATGAAGGCAAAGCTACATTGACGTAATTTCTCCAAAGTTTGAAACATGTGCAACAAATACAAGTAACTAGCAGTAATGAAGTAGTCTAGTATGATTTTAGCAATGTCTGCAGTCAATCAACTACAATATTGCTCATTCTACTTCCTTTCTTTTTATCCTTTTATTTTGTTACCGTATTTTTATAACACATATATATGTAGAGTTAACTCAGATTATGCCCTGATTCAATTCTGAAGCAATTAATATTACTATCCTACTTTAAAATGATCATACAAATATGCACGTTGATCATGTGCACTAATTCAATAAAACAGTAATCCATACAGTGTACCTAATGACAACAAAAACATCAACAATGATTTGAAAATTACTTTACACACTCTTACAAAAATGTTCATATACATCCTCAATTAATCTATTGGAATTTCTAATACTGACACAGATAGCAAAGATTGCTAAGACATAGATTGTAAATGGGAGGTCTAGTAATTGATTCCCATCATGAACAATCTTCCCTCACTGAGGTTTTTTCCAGTTTTTTTTGTTTTTATTCCTTATAATGGCAAATACTGGGGATGTACTTTGAACTTAGGCCTGGAATGTTTCTCTCCCTTTAAAAAATGTCTTTTCTAATTTATAATTTCATCTCATATGTCATCAGTGTCCACCATCTGTAATATCTTAGTAGTGAAAACAGACATTAAAACATTATATTAAGATCATTGTGTGGTTGAGTCGAACTAACACTCTTTTGCTCCACTTACTTGTTTAAATATGTAGAACTGCTTTCACAAACCCTTCATCCGCATCGTCAGCCCCATTGTCGACTGGAGGATAAGTGGTTATGCTGTGGGGATGTGTAATCTGCTCTGGAGGGAGGTGTGATGAACTTGAAGTTTATGTTTTTATCAATGGAAGTGTCAAAATTCATTAAACTGTCTTTGTACTTGTAAATGTAGATTTTCTCCCATGTTGCTAATTCTGCACTGATTTTAATAATTTTGTTTTTTTTCAATATGTCATGGTTTTCTGTCAAGAAATGAGATACCACTGCTGATTTCTGGACAGAAAACCACGACATATTAAAAAAAACAAAAAATATTAAAATCCATGCAAAGGATCTACAGAATTAGCAACGTGGGAGAAAATCTACATTTACAAGTACAAAGACAGTTTAATGAATTTTGACACTTCCGGTAATGAAAACATAAACTTCAAATTCATCACACCTCCACCAGTGCAGATTACACATCCCCACAGCAAAACAGTTTATCCTTCAGTCTATGATGCAAAATAAGGGTTCTACATATTTAAACAAGTACATGGAGCAAAAGAGAGTTAGTTCGGCTCAATCACACAATGATCTTAATATATGATTAGCTACACTGTGCAATGTTCCAATTAACAATTTTAGTTATTTTAATTAAAACATTATTTATAAAAAACATAAGCATTTCTAATGATATTATGCAAAATAATTTGGAGACTATATCAATCTTTCCATTTATTCAAATTTTGGACTCTCAGCACCTGATATGTGCTGATTAAATAGCTTTCTGGTTTAAAAAAAGACACACCTTTAATAGCACTGTCTCTAAACATGAGAACTCTGAATACGAAAAACCTCTAGAGGTTTTATATTTTACCTTTTCATTAATGCTAGTTAAAAGTATATTTTGGTCAAATAATAATGAGTTTTATCTACAGGATCAATGTTCAGGAAAACTACAAAACTGGCAAAAGAATTTTTTGCTTCAACAGACAAGAAATGACAGGCAAGAAAAATCTGCAGAAGTATGTAATCTTAACATAGGTAATATGCTATCAGAACTATCACATTGTTGCTACTGGTTTTACCTCATGAGCCTCTGCCTATTACACATCCTTTCTTATCTATAATACTAGTTTTAGTTTAAATAAAATAAAAAAGAGGGAGCAAAGCTGGCTTTTGTTTTTATCAATTTCTGTAATACCAAAGAAACTTGTTTACCATGCTTCCATTTAATCATCAGATTAATGATACTTGGACTTGATCAGTTGGCAGTCAGCTGTGGTGTGCTTTACATGGTTGGATGGGAATGCATGGTATTATTAGTGTATTTTATTAGGTTTCATTCTCTCATCTCTTCAGGAAGGAAAGAATACCTGCCATCTAGATGTAAAAAAACTGTCATGGGTGGCTGAGGTCGTTAAGGCATGAACTTGTGACTGGGAGGTCTGGGGTTCGAATCCGGACAAGACCCTCCCTGACTGAGGTTTTTTCCAGGTTTTCCTCAGTCCTCATAAGTGGCAAGTGCCGGGGAGGTGCCCTAAACTTAGGCCTGGAATGATTTTTTCCTTAAAATAAATCCTTTCCCAATATATCATTTCATGTATTATCAGTGTCCATCGCCTGTGGTGCCTCTGTAGCAAAAACGGGCATTAAACACCATTCATTCATTTCTAGATGTAATGCTCTCAAAAACCTAATGTTTTATCCTTCCCATTCTCCACAGGTTTTACAATGTGTGTAGACGTAATTCCTTTTCCTTAATTGCCATTCCCTTTAAGGACAAAGCTTCTTAATGGTTGCAAATTGATTTTTATTGTTTTTTATACTTGTATATTGCAATTAAATATATAAAAAACTTAAAAGTTCTAATATTATGTTTTATATTTCTTACACTTTGGTATTAAAATTATAATTATAGTATTACATATTCTGCTGTGTATGCAAATTTCTAAATTCAAATTCTCTGTATAATTATTATTATTTTTTGTGCCCAAGTTATGATTATTTTCTATGTCTGTGTTATAATAACCTGACGAAGCTCTTTTCTGCCTGAGTGAACTTGAACAGATTATTATAAATAAATGTTGCTATCTAATTTCATTAACATTTAACTTTTAGGTAACTATTCGACTCTATCATGAAAACTATTTAAAATATTAAAATCTATTTTCATTGTTGGTGTTAGGTTGCCCATTTATATTATTGATTGTCCAGAAATATATTTGAGTTTACCTTTAGCTTACCTGGTTGTCAAAATATCTGATTTATGGTAGTATGTCAAATATATGCATGATATATCAGCTATAGTTATGTGTTATGTTGATTTTCACTTTAAAAAGATGTGTTTATGACGGTGTATCTTGAATTATTATCAAATGTGCACATTAGGCTTATAGACCTATTTTTATTAAGAGGTTCTGTGAGTCACCCTACACCTACCAAGTTTTGACTTACATATAAATAAACTTATATTTTTAAAACAGTAATTCTTTATATTTTATATTAGAACTAACAATTAGAAGAAAACACACATTTTTAAAAATAATTCAAGATTATCAAAACTATATTAATGTGGTTTTATAAATCATTAATTTTTTTAGAGTTTGAATCATCCTTAAATAAATAAAATATAATTGGTTCTTACGTTAAGGAGATGAATAATATGCCAAACATTGCAAAATTGTTCAATGTTTGGTTATATTTTGATGAGCTTAAGGCTAGAGGTATCTTGCAAGGAATTTCCAAACTCCATAAACAGTAGTTTTTTGTCAGGGATTTTCACACTGAAATATATTATAACATGATAAATTAGTGAAATTTGAGTGATTTCGTAACAATAATTTGTCATATCCATAAACAGTGTTCAACAAATGCTTTCATTTGCAATGCAAGTCCTGTTACTTTGCGGTCCTCAACTGTCATATATACAGTGTGACCTGTAATTCATTTAAATTTTCTCCCCTTCTTTCTGAGACTAATGCTTGATTTTATTAAACTCATGCTTAATGAAGACTCTAGAGGATCATGATAACAGAACTTGAAGAAGGCTTGGTTCTATGGGCTATAGTTTGGGAAATGCTGATTTATGAGAAATGTAGTAAGTGAGCAAGACTTCATGTTTTCACTACATTTTTGGAACTGCTTATTGTAGAGTGTAATGGGGTTTTTGCACTTTTACACCTGCATAAACACATGCAAAAAAAGGGGGGGGGGAGTGTCAAGATGAGTAAAACATTTTTCAACCTTTAAGAACACTCAAGTTTATTCTTCCATCCTAAAACTACTCCTTATTCTATACAGCTATGGATTTAACTACTTAATGATTCTACCTTTTGTAACATTATGGTACACACCCTTATATTTTCTCATATAAGGAAGAACTACGTATAAGTACTTTGCACTGAAAACAACTATATATGATGAACCACAAAATCTCATCATGAAAACATAAAATTGCCTATCTCTTGTCTTCAAAAAACTTATCACTGCACAAATACTAATACGGCATTGTTAACTGGTCTGTTTGAAAATCCATCTTAAATAACCTGCGTAAAACAGCAATAGAAAAAGATGCCTTAATCGCATTATAATGCGAAAATGAGCTACACTGTTGACAGCTTTGTGTTCCGTACCTCAACATGGATTTCTGGTATTATCATACACAGCCCAACTTTAGGCTTTATTAAATTTATAAATATATCCCTTTATTAAATGGAATTACTTACAGAATAATCCGACCTGGCTCGGGTTGGTCCCACTTCTTAGAAGTATGCAATGTCACGTGTATTTGTTTACATAATTGATGATGCTGCATTATGTGTTTTGTTTCGTTTGCCAACTTAACCAGTTTATTTACAATATTATGATAATCTATCATCGCTGACTCACCGTCTTTTGACATGGTAATGGCCTATCTTGACATAATAATACTTTTCAAATACCTTTTATAATCATCAATCATTTTCTCATATCTTTACTATAAGAGCTGTGTGCTTCAAAATATGCTTATACTTTAGTTTTCTAATTGGGTGTGAAACCACCATGATTAAATAATTTAAAGTAATTGATTTTTTTTATTTATAGCTTTTTCTAACAAAAAAAAAACTGCGTGCTAACCCAATGAAACAAATAAATATTTTTAACGTAATACTCTCTTTATATTTCATCCTTTAGTATTACACAATGACTATAAATGGATTACAAGTCCAAAACCCTCTTTATGGGAAACGAAAATAACGTTTACTGCTCTTGCTTTAATAAAAAAAATAAAAAAATCTGAGATGACTAATATTCTTTTGTTATGAACCTGTTTTGAAATTACGAAGCAATACAATTAGCTACAATAATATAAAAAACATATAGGCAGAAATTAATGTACTTTTTTGGATTTAATGAGGTTTGGAACTCAATATTTACTTTAGAGAATATCGGAAAATAATATATTATATATGTATATTATTTCCAGGATATTGGAAAGGAACTTCAGGCATGAGATACAGACTATGATTATAAAGATTTCAACTTACATTTATTTTTCTAAGAGATTCAAGGGAGTTGATTCATTGAAAGCTTCAATGTAAATTGAAGGTGAAAGTTACTCAAAGGAATTGTATATGTCGGACACAAAAGTGATACTTGCTCAACTATTGCTGGGGCACATTGCTCAGGTAAAATCAAAGAGAGAACTATCTAATAATAATAATAATAATAATAATAATAATAATAATAATAATAATAATAATAATAATAATAATAATAATAAATGGTGATGGTGATTGAGGATGATGATGATGATGATGATGATGATGATGATGATAATGATGACATAAAACCCTCTGTTCAGAGTTTTTGAAACTTCAACTTGAGCATTCAGCCATAAAGCTTGAGGTCATTATTTTCGTCGTACACATTGTTTTCTTTGCCTCTCCTGACTCATCTGTTTCTTTCCCATTTTGATTAATAAGATATGAAGAAGAAAAAACAGAACCTTGCTCTTTTGCTGCAAAAATCCAAGTGTTTTGGAAATAATTTATTTTTTCTTTTCTCCTTTTTACTGTCACTTCCATCTGTTTTCTGTGTAACTGGATATCCGGGATTGCTTCTCCTCTTTTCCGGTAACTTTTATAAATTTCTACCGTTACGATAGTGACATTGTCCTTTCATCAAAACACCTGAATTCCCATTTTTAAAGAAAATCTTGAAAGGGACTAATTTAAAATTCTGGCCCTCAAGTATTTTTAAAGTTTGTACCACACCTCCCTTCCAATTGTTGATTGCAATAACATGTCCTAGCTTCTTGACTGTTCCTTCATCTCCGTAAATCCTAATGTAATCGGAAGGGTTGGTGATATGTTTAATCTCCTTATTCATTTTTCTACTCTTCCAAAGATCCTATCAGGCGGCAGAATAAATTACCTAATACTGAAAACATCTGGACATCTCTTATACTTTTGCTAGTGATTCTTTCACCAAAGAGTATGGTAATATTTCTATTATGACAGAATTTTTATTTTGACCTAAGCATCCATCATCATGTGCTACATCTTCTTTAGTATTTCTGGTAAAATCAATGCTTCTAAGTTGATGGTATACAGCAGAATTGTTATTGCAGCCTTTAGATCTATCATTTTCAAGCCATGTATGAATATATTATAGTATCTTTGTTTTGGGAATATTTTTAACTTCCTTTATATATTGTAAAATTATAGCAATACAATTGCCTACCACAATAAGCTGACTGGTCAGAAAGTTTTAGTAAAACCATATTCTTCTGGTAATCAAATTAAAAAGTAATAATCGAACCTTCTTTTATTTGTATTGCAGCTGCTAAACAAGAAGTCTTCGATGTTGCGAGCTATTATTTTTAGTATAATTTTTTTTATTCTGTTTATATATAAATCCGTCTGGCCCCTAAGATATTCACATTTAGAGCACGTATCCATGGTTGGAGCGTTTATGTAATCTGTGACAAAATAGTCCTAAAGGAATTAAACTTTATCCTCATATTAGAAAAGTTTTTGATTGATGTACTTCTCACAGTTGGCGGATGCTCGGTTCAGATGGCAAGTACTGTAGAAAATTTACATCTGTAGTGGTTGATTGAGCTGGTTTCAGAATTTCAATGAAAACGTTTACTTTTTTTGTGTTTGGTATTTTTAAGAACGAGTATCCCACCCCTTGTCGCTCTTGATAAAATCGTATTCAGATGTTTTCTACATATTTTTTTACCCTATCTGCACTTATACACCAATTTTTGTGAATGTATTCTGACATATATGCACTTCTTTAGGCCCATTTTACCTCTGTTTTTTACTCATATGTAACCTCACCATTATTCCTCTACTCGCTTTGCAATTTTCTTTTGATCTTTTTTGTGGTTTAGATAATTTCTGAGTTGTGCGTCTTAACATAAAATTGGTATTGTTGGTTAGAAAGCTTGGTGAAATCACTTAATATCTTGCGTACATAATTTACTGTATTGTAGAATCCCTCTCTTGTGTCTGCAGTCAAACATTGCGATTGTTACATGTTTATTCTAATCTGGCTCATTTTTAACTTTAGTTAAAAAAAATAACAAACACCCTAACTTTTTACAAAATGACAAACCTTAGCACACAGGCTTATTGTTGGTCTGCTTCTATCTTTATTTAAAGTGCATAAATGTGCTATATTTTATCTCTTATAATGAATTTAAAGTGCACTCATCTGTTTCTTTTTATTATATCTTCCAATTTATGGGATTTTTTTGCCTTTTCAGGCGCCGCCATTAGACGAATTCCGAGGATTTTCCATTTCATTAATCTTTTTAGTAGAAGTCGTACACTAACGATTTTCGGAGAGAAATGTTTTAAGACACTCAACGACTTGATCTCAATTTATTAGCACACCTTGCAAAGAAAAGCGCAGAACACATAGAACATTGAAAAAAGTCGCTAGGTATTTAGAGGATATTGGACATGGTTTTAGTGGATTTAGAATACTGAAAAATCACAAAATTTCATATTAAAAATTTAACCTTCTTTACAGATCTTTGGAAAATTCTAAATACGGGGATCAATACAGCCCATTAATCCCTATTTTAGTGAATTATTGCATTTACAGGGATTTGTAACTTCACGTGTCGCATTTAATTTTACCATTAATTAATTTAAGTATTACTGGGTTCCTACATAAGTTTCCACTGACCTCTAAGCACAAAAGTATTTGTGAAGAAAAATTGGCTTCTTCTTCTTCTTCTTCTTCTTCTTCCTCCTCCTCCTCCTCCTCCTCCTCCTCCTCCTCTTCTTCTTCTTATTTTGATCACATAATTCAAAATAAAAGCTCTATTTTTCATGTAGTTTTCGAAAACGAGTATGAACACAAGAGTGACTTGACATTGCTTGCAAAGTATAGTTATCCACATCTTCTTGCTCCTTCGACTTTAGTGGCAGTCTGATGGTAAACATCATTAGGGACAGTAATTAATTATATTTCTGTTTGACTTGTCTCGTAGACCTAAGGAAGCGGATTCAAATCCTGCCTGCGACCATTCAATTCAGGGCGTGATACGGTCGACAAAATTTGCTCAGAGGCCTCCTGTTTGAGGCTTCAGGTTCTTTTAAATGCCATAAATATACGACACGGGACCCGCGGTTTACTTTCTTTCCAAAGCAAACCACACTTAGAATTTTTACACCGAAAAATTTCATTAACACTGGACGAGATTGGATTCCGTGTCTTGGATCTACGAGGCAAGTATGATAACCACTAAATCACTTGGTCCGACTGAACCTACTTGAGGTGAAGGGAGTCTTTCATGAAGCTTCCGTTAATTTGAAGGCTACCCTCTTCTCCGTTCAATTGAATAGCGAAATGAGTAGGTTTCGGCAAAGTGCCCCAGGTTGGGCACCAATTTGGAACGTTTGTTGTCGGGCCTCACGTTATGATACCGTTTTGAAGCAGTTCGGTAGATTGATTATTGAGTCGATCCGGTGTTATTGCTCACGTTTTAATGACAACACTTTCTCGGTGAATTTTGTTGATTCGTACTCAACAAGACTGGGAGAGGAATTCAATAGTATAAATAAGCACCCGATGCGACATAATATATATATAATACGGTCCAAAAAAAGATCCCCACGGACATTTATTTACTTTCAAAGAAGTTTGATAAAATTTTATGAGAGAGAGAGAGACGCGCACGCACGCACACACACATACTGTTTTAATAATTTATTAGTTGTAAATGTCACAAAATAACTTTTAAAACATTAATAAAATATTTCTCATATTTTGTATGACGTCCTTTAGCTTTTTAAAGCCTGGATCCTGTGTGGCATTGATTGCACAAGATTTTCGCAAATACGAGGCACCACACATGATGCCACACTTGAACAATTTTCTCAATCATTTCTCTCCTACTAACACAATTATATTTTTTAAGTTTTGAGGAAATAATAGACCACAAATTTTCAATTGGGTTCATATCAGGTGTATGTCCTGGCCACCATAATATCTCAATGCCCAAATCTGAAAAACTGCTCTTGATAACCCTTGCTCGATGATATGTTGCATTATTATCTTGGTAAATTAAAGGCCCAAGATTAAAACCACTAAAACAATCTCTGGCAGTATTAATCACTTCATTTTTAATAATTTCACTAAAACTCAAACTAGTCATAGAGCCTATGCAAACTTTGATTCTTCCAACGACTTTGGAACACATTACTCCCTACAATATGACACTTTTAATGAACTTTTATGCAGTCCTTATTTAACTCCTCTCCTAGTTCCATCCACTATCATACAAATGGAACTTCTTGAGAAAAAAACCTCTTTCAGTCCTCAGCAATCCAATTCTCATGCATTTCTGCAAACTGTTTACTGTCATTTATGTGTTTCACTGTCAGATATGGCTTCTTTTTGGGTGTTTTCTTTCTAACAGCTTTAAGGCATCTTAAAACAGTCTGGTGAGATACTGATAATCCCAGATCCACCTTAATCCTAGACAATATCTGCCTGGAACTTGCTTTTCCGCCATGTTTTGCCATTACCTTAATTGCCCTACACATCTTTTGGCTGGTAACATTTTTTTTTAGCTCCACCTGTACCTTAAACTGAACATATCAAATTGCTGTAGCTTTTTCAAAATGTTTGCAATTGTTTTATGGTCGGCTGAGGGTAATGGCTTAAACTTTTTTCCAAAGGAAAGTTTTGTGATGTCACTACATGGATTGTCTTTTGGCTCAGCCTTGAGGTGATGAATACATGTTTCACCTCCTTTTACAACACTGGGATTTAAAAAAAAAAAACAAAAACAAAAAAAAACAAACAAACAAACATTGTCTTCAACCTGATAATGAGCAAGCAACTCTGAGCAGATTATGGATCTACGTTCACTATGATTGGTATATGACTTTAAGGGACTCATTTAGCACAAACCTTTAAATATTCTAACTGGTAGATAAATGTGTTGACATTGTCAACAGAGATAACAAGCTGAACAGTGGGTTGTTTGCCAGTCATCCTGAATAAGTATTTTGTCATATTCCTCATTGCAATTTTATGATTGCATTGCGCCACTGTCCGAAGCATGGATTATGCCTTGATCTTCTTTTTGTCACAACTTCTTTACCCAACAACTGACAATGCTTATTAATTGATATCATTGTATGGTTCAGTTGAACTACACACTCTTAAAGCTTCACTTACTTTTCATAAATGTATGGAACCGGTTTCGAGAACATTTATGAAAAGTAAGTGAAGCTTTAAGAGCGTGAAGTTCAACTGAATCATACAATGATATCAATTAATATGATTAGCTTCATGTGCAAGTTCCAATTTACATTTAAGTAAGTAACTGACAATGCTTTTATAATGTGTATTTCTTCACATACATTTCTTAAATGCCTCTGAATTGGTGATGGTTTTGTTTTCTGTCAAAATAATTTTAATTACTGCTATTTGTTTATAACATACATCACTCAGACACCATTTGCATCAATGCCACTAGTAGAAGAAATAAAACATTAGATAGTATGTGAAGGTTCAAAAATACTAAAATATATTTTTTTTCCCAAGGTAAACTGACCAAGAAAAAAAACATGTGCTGTGTTACTAAGTATTAGTAATATATAGTAACTAATCGGGCTTCCATGAGACTTCTTGCATCAACTTGGTCTTACATTGTCAATCAAGCCCAGCACTGTGCCTTGATAATGAAGTTTCAGAGCTGTGTGTTGAGGCTACATCTTCTGAAATTTACTTCCATAAATTCTCCATTCAATTTTATCCGAAGATTCAGCAGAGCAGGGTAGCATCTCAACACCATGTTACTGAAATTATGTCATTATAACCTTTTACTTGTGGCATTGTGTGTTATCTTGTTGAAACAAGAAATGATCACCCTGGTCTGGATACAAATGGAAACATAACCTCTTCAGTATTTCACATAATAGAATTTATGGTTCCATCAACAAGTTTGATACCCTTAATTGACAGCCCTTTATCATTACAGCTTCACTACCTTCTAGACAGTAATTGAGAGGGCAGGCAGGCAAAACTTCTTGGTTAAGAGTAAGAGTAAAGGTAGTGAAAGAATTTGATTATTTGGGGGTGAAATTTACGAGTAATGGAAGATGAGGAGGTGCAGTCTAACCATGCACAAGTCAAAGGTAAATTAACTATGAAAGCTGTCAGTAAGTTTGTGTAAAGTTCCCATATTGCCAATGAAATAACTGGATAAGACTTTATGAGGCTGAGGTTGAGCCCAAGATGATGTATGCAGTAGAAATTTGGGGAGTGTCAAAGGGATGGACAAAGGTTGATGTACATAAAATGTTTTGTGGAGAAGTTCTGGGGTTACCAAAAGTTTGCTGAAGGGGGTGAGTTTGGCAAAATTATGAAGAGTAAGAAGGAAAGGTATAATATTGGAGAGAATTTTGAAATATTGGCACAGATGTTAAAATTGAATAATAACAATGTTCTAAAAGAATGTCTTAAGTGCCAAAGAGATGTACTGGAGAGAGACAGCTGGTTTGTGGAGATGGGGAAACTATTAGAAGAAATTGGAATGGGGGATGTGTAGCAAGTGGGTGAAAGTAACGTCAGTGGATTTTGGAAAGAAATTAAGCAGAGGGTAGAAGATATAGAGAGGCGAGAGATTTGGGCTAACTTGAGGATAAATGTTCTTTAGACTTATACAAATAAATAAAAAAAAAATTGAGACAGGAGAAATATACATATAATTGTGATCAATTCGGTAGAATATGTCTTGCATGATGCACACAGGGATATTATTTCTAAAAGGATTAAGCAAATATTTTTAAGAAGGATGTATTATGTGTGGGAAAGTAGATAATGTGTTCAAATGTCTAAAATATAATGTAAAATGTAAAAACGTTGAGGGATGGTATATGGAATGAAAAATGGGATAAAGTACAAGATAAATGACAATTAAAATGTTTTAAGATATGAAGATAGATAAGGTAGAAAACAAACAAGATTGGGGAATTCTTAGGAAAAGTAATGGATACATGGAAGAGAAGTAAAAGAAAGGAACTTGAGGGCACACACAGTTGTGAAAATGGTAATTTATTTTAAGGTGGTTAAGATATGTGAGAACCTTAGTCTTTGGTATTGCTAAACTCTTAGATATTTTGTTTGTTTATATAAATTTAATTGCAATGTTGATTGCTGAAATAAAAATTCATTCATTCATACTTTATGAGGAATTTAATCATGGAACTAAACTCCAAGTTGCTCACTTTTGCAAATGTCAATGCACTCACTATCCTCTTGGTTCAGTTGCAGCGCTTACTGCAAATTGATTAGAAATTGTCTGTTTCAACCTGCACACTTGCAAGATCAGCTCTTCAGCATGGTATAACATACCAGGGTAGGTAACTTGTATATTGACAATGGTGTTTGTTGATGCTAGAGATTTTTGCAGCAGTCCTAAAAACGGTTTCAATGACCTTAGAGTATTGAGTCATTTTAAGTTTTTTTAATGGTGTTTTGCCTGGTTTGCACTGTTCATTTAGAAAGAGGGCCAAAATAAAGAACCATCTACTGTGACAATGAATTTTAATATTTCTTTCTGATTACCTTGGTGAAGCTCTAAAGACTTGCTGGAACAGTAGTGCTTAACAAGATTGGATACTTTTTTTCAGCTATCCCTTTCATGGGCTGGCCTACCGCCATGAGTGGCCGAGGTTGTTAAGGCGCGGACTCGTGAGTGGGAGGTCTGGGGTTTGAATTCCACCAGGACCATCCTCCCTAGCTGAGGTTTTTTCCAGGTTTTCTTCAGTCCTCATAATTAGCAAATGCCGGGGAGGTACCCTAAACTTAGGCCTGGAATGCTTCCTTCCTTTAAAAAAAAAATCCTGTCCCAATATGTCATTTGATTTATCATCAGGGTCCACCACCTGTGATGCCTCAGTAGTAACAACGGGCATTAAACACTATTAAAAAAAAAAATGCTGACCATCATGAAGTTGCTCTTTTGCTAGGGGAAACTGATCAACCCATTCCTCCACATTAGAAAATGAAGGAAAATCTTCTTTGATGAAAATTTTTTATCACAACAATTTTTAAAATGACAGCAACATATGTGTCTGACATATTGGTAAAATGAGAACCTCTAACTAAATGCATTTGTAGAGTGTTGAAAAATATACAAAATCTCTTCACAGCAATTTAAAATTGATGTAAATTTTGTATATAAAAAGCTGAAAACTTGAAAACTACATTGAAGATGCAAATACCTTAGCCTCATTTTTATCATTAATTCATTTAACCACTGAAGACCTTTAACAAAGAGCATACAATAGTTAAACTGAACAATTACAAATTAAAGATTTCAGCTAAACAATGATCATGCTTCCTTTCTGCTCTCTAATTAACATCTGGTATATAATTTTAAGAGAATATTTTTATAGTCAGTAAAGACACACTGAAAATAAAAATTTTATCTAAATATAATTTATTGCACGCGCTACATGTTAGGCTAAGATTTGGAATGAAAGTCAGGTAGGAAAAATGCTGTCATTCTGAGACTTGATCCACAGATCTTCAGCTTACCATACCAATGATCCAATCATCTGAATTATGTCTTATCCAATCATGACCACAAATATGCCCTATCTAAGTGTATATATCCTTGAGACCTTTATGTTGGTCCTGATGGTGAAGTGGTAACCATACTTGCCTCCTAAACCCAAGATAGTGGGTTCGATCCCTGCCAGGACTGATGGATTTTTTCGAGCATAAAAATCCTAAGTATGGCTTCCTTTGGAAGGAAAGAAAAGCCATGGGTCCTATGTCATACATTTATGGCACAGCCTCTGAGCAAAATTTGTCAGTCGTTTTACGCCCTGATTTGAATGGGACGCTGATGATCTGTGATGTTAAAGAGCATCCGTAAATTACCCAAAACAATCAAATGAGACCTTTAATCTCATTACAGACACTGTAGTAATAGAGGACTCTAACCTTGTGCCATTCTTATGCACTCCTGCGTATCTTTTATCTAATAGTGTCCTCTCTTTCCCTCCTCATCCTCATCCTCGTGTCCAGCTGGCTGCTTTTGTTAACTGTGTTCCTATTGGCTGGGATAGACAAGGCAAATTACAGAACTAATGTGATGTAATCTTTTCTAGCATGGGCCTTTATTCTCTGTACTATTAACAGAGAAGGCTCAGATTCATTAGGATAACACATGTTTTGATTATTATTCTAAATTTGCAAGACAACACATTGCTCCATTAGCCCAAACCAGTGACCATGGTACATAGTATGGAGATTTGTAAGCATTTTTATGTTGTAAAATGTTAATGTTATTTAAGTTGCTGGTTGGTTTTACGGTAATAGGAACTTGTGTGTATATAATTTTCAAGTTGTCAAAGCAAGCTAACACTAAATGAATGAACATTTTGAAAAGATTTAGCCAGGAATCAATTACCATTTTAAAATTTTAAGTCATTTCAATATGCACAGCTGAGTTAAAATTTTCAAGTTATGATAGCAGCATGATATCAGCGAGCTAAATTGAACCATTGTTGTTCATTGTGGAATTATTCACAATAACTGTCTTCTTCTATATTTAAAAGTTACCTATCCCTGGCATATACTGGGAATTTTCTCTCTAGCGTACTTCCTATGTTAAAGATTGATCAGGCATCAGCAGGAGGGTGTTCTATTTAATATTATAAAGAACTGCCAATAGAAAAGGACAGGTAGCAGCCCTACAGTACTTATTGGCATAGGCTTAATTACACTGGGCAACAATGAAAATGTTTCGGGCTTAAAAATAGAACATGTATTTCCATCTGCTGAATTCAAAAATCACCATAAAAATGATAGATTAGCTCTTGTTTTGAAGATAAAGTGACATTTCATTTTTTAGAGTAAAGATTTTAAATTTGGGGGAATTTTTTGGGGGGAGTTGGCACATCTGTCAAATAACAAAACACAAATGCTCTTCAGCTGTTTGTAAGTCATAAACATAGATACTGTTGCTGTGACTGTGAATTACATGTAGTTTCTACTCAAATTAATGCAAAATTTCTGGTTCGCGAGTGCTTTTTTAGTGTAAAATTTGTAAAAATGCCACGAAAATGTGTAAATATGGTGAATAACTTTTGTTATATTTGTGGTGAAATAACATTTTCCTCACAGAAACGCAATCTGACGCCTCTTGTAAAGATTGCCAAGCCTCTTGTGAACCCAAAAGACGTTCTTCTTCCACCCCTGCATATCAAGCTGGGTTTGATGAAAAACTTTGTCAAAGCTCTGAACCGAGAAGGACGGGCCTTTAAGTACATCAGAGAGAAATTTTCGAAATTAAGTGATGCAAAAGTTAAGGAAGGCATTTTTGTCGAACCACAAATAAGAGAACTTGTAAAGGATCCTGCATTTAACCAAGTTTTGGAGGGGAAAGAAAAGGAAGTTTGGGAAGCCTTCAAGGGTGTTGTTCATGGATTTTTAGGCAACAAAAGAGATGACAACTACAAGAATTTGGTGACAGTGCTCCTGCAAAAATACCGTAACCTTGGATGCAACATGTCCCTTAAGATCCATTTTCTCCACTCCCACCTAGACTTTTTCCCTCCTAGTTGTGGAGCTGTTAGTGATGAACATGGGGAGAGATTCCATCAGGACATTTCTGTTATGGAACAAAGATATCAGGGCCGTTGGAATGAAGTAATGCTTGCGGATTACTGTTGGTCTTTGTATAGGGATTCTGCGGAACTCCATCACAAGAGGCAAGCTAAAAGACGACGAAGTCAATAGGCCACCACATGATTCTCTTCAGACACGCCTATCTGCGAAGTATTTTTCCAGCAATTTAGAACTCTTAGCAGTTAAAAAAATCAAATGCACTTTTATTGTTGTTAGCATGTATGTAATTAAAATGTATTTTTCTCTCAATCTGTTAATATGTAATACTTCCACCTTGTGTATATCATAGAAACTTGAGCTTATAAAAATTTTTCATTGTCATACTTGTTTTTCTCAACCCAAAATTAGTAGGAATTGCCTCATGAAGTGCTCGAAACATTCAAAAATTATTTTTTTGTTGCCCAGTGTTATTAAATACACTGTTAGGATTAACCTATATTAGGGCAAATATTCACAATTGTACAGAGTATGGTAGCTCAGATAATTAGAGCATCCATAATGTAAGTTTAAGATCTATGTTTTGAGTCTCCCATAACTTTAAATATTTCATATCTGCCAGATTCAAAATATTTTTGTACCAATATTAATATTCTTAGATACTAAAATTCCAAACTTTAGAGAACAAGTGTCGCAAATCAGTCAGTGACTAAAGGTAAGTATTCAGTTTTCATCTTTTCATCTGAGTGCTGTGGCAGCTAAAAGAGGTAAAAATCACTTTATGTGAAAGTGCAAAGATAGTCACTTATCTTATATTTATTAGATTTTATACTGAAGCAACAATTTTACATAGTAAAATTCATTAATTTTTCCAAAATATTAACAAAAGCTAAATTAATTTGTTTTTAAAATAATGGAAAAAAAATATCATCAACCAGAATTATAACAAATGAACAAAGAATCACAAACCATTAAGTTATCATTCTATTTTAAAACGTTTAAAACATTCTATCAAAAAAGAAACAAAGTATCAGTAGTATTAGTTTAAAATTTTAAGGTAATTATTATGAACATTTTTTGCTTATTCCAATTTATCAAATGTGAATAGTGATATGCATTTTAAATTATAATTAGCACTTTGAGTTAAATTACTAGAACTTAAACATCACAGCTTTTGTTCCATTATAAACTGGTGGACGGGTAAAAGAAATGGCAACATACAAACATTTGCTACCATCGCACACAAATGCAGTCTCCATCCTCAATTGAATAATATGAAAGTTCTTTCAATTCATGATCTAATGGATATTCCATGTCTGGTACCTGTAACAGAATAACAAAAAATACAACCCATTGATACTTAACATAATAAATTAAGGATGCTTGAATGTGGATATAAATTTAGTCTAAGTTCTGCACTACAAATAAACATTTAAAATTGTGATATAAAAACAACAGTTCCATAAATGTTAAACAATTGGGATTTACCTACTGTTAAACCCCAGAATGTTATTGGCTAAAGCTAAAATGTTATTGGTACAATCCTATCTATATTATCAAAGGCTCTGAGAAAAATGATGGTGACTAATTAAAAGCCACTGATACCTACTCAAAGTATGCTGGTTTTGTACATGAAAGTGGCTATTATACTTGCAGTAGCAACAAGTCAATCGAAAGCAATGATTAGGCAAATAAATAAAATCAGAAATGGTTTTATTTTGTTACTGTCTTGAGCTCTTTATGAAATACAGCTGCTATATCAAGGTATTTGATGTTAACAGATTCAACTTCTGAACTCAAGATAATACATTGGGTAGCATCATAGAATTCGGTCTAATGGTTAGCATTGCTGACTGCTGGCTGGGAGGTCTGGGTTTATTTCCTGATAACTACTTAGGAATTTTTCTAAGTTAGGGAGGTCTGCAACAGGGATCCAACCAGCCTTGTGAGTAGAATTGGGAAGCTGCCTTATGGAGAGGTAGCATTCTTTAGTCATGAAAGCTGCATGATAGGCAACCTGTGGGGTCCAGCATGCTGATCACATGCACCCCTGCAATACTGCCCTCTATCAATGAAGTCATAAGATGGAGATAGAGGAAGCACAGGTCACTGCAGCAGGCCAAAGCTCACCCCAGGCAGAAGTCCAAATTAGAATGAGAAGAAGATCATTGAGTTAGATCCAGGGATGTGATTATTAGAGAACTCACTTTGTAAATAAACACTATGTAAAATAAATATTCTTGAATAATAAAATAAAAAAATCTACTCTATTTATTTTTACTTCATTCATAAAATGTAATATAACAATAATAACAATATAACTGATACAAATCTTTCTTGAGAATAATGGAAGATAGTACTATTGATGCTCAACAGTTTCCATTTGATAGATATTTTCTATATGTAAAATTCTGCACATAATTGTGCCAAGTAATGAATAACATTTTCCTATCCTCTGTTCACCATCTAAAGTATAGTTTCTTACATAATGAGCCCCCACATACTATTTGGCTATAAAATGGAAAAAAGGATATAATACCAAAGAAAATACAGTACTTCACAGGTTATCATACATTCCCCTGCATCTTAGTTTGGTTATTTCTTTACACGTTCTGTAATGGACAAATAGATGGAAGGGAAAATGAATGGTTGTGTGTGCATGAATACACATAACAAAAATTAAATGTTTAGCATTTTCCCCTCTTCAAATTATTCTTTCTTTATACTATTTCAATCCTCCATTTTAAATACTTAAAACGGCACATCATTTACCTATAGTTTTTCTCAGCTGCTTTTTTTTAAATTCATTACTGTAATATGTTTCAGAAGCAGCTTTATTGTTCAGTTATTCTCAATTCTAAATTTGTCTACAATATAAATCATATATGCTGAAACATTTTAAATGTTACAAAGTCTTTTTCTTAGTGTCTCACTGAATCTTATATTTTGTACATTAAAGTATTTAATTATAACAACATTATTTCTGCATACTCTCTTGCAATCATACACCATTCCATGATAAAGTCAACTATCTCTCCCTTGGTATTCAAGCTCTCTTGTTGGAAGTTACACATGCAACTATGTAACTCTCTTGTTCATAGTTACACATGTAACTATGAAAAAAAGTTTGTTATATAATAATACATTTTGCATTGATGGAATTATACAGTGAAATTATTTGAATTATGGTCACTTGAATGTGGCTGTTTACTTGAGAAGTGTAGAAAAGGGAGATCACCTGTGTACAGTTAAATTATTTCAGTATTTATTTTTTTCATTAAAGCGTATATTAATACTGTATTTAAAAATGATAATAATAAGCACTATCTCCTGTTAAAAGAGATGCTGAAAATGATGCTCCTCAGCAGGAATACTTTGCTGGCATCTCTGTAGAAAATTCCTGTATTTCATCCAATTTTTCTGCTGTAAAAATATGACAACTTGAACATACTTCTTGTCATTGAGAGATCCTACTCTTGTAACTTTTTAAAAAGTTTGCGATCAGTTTTTCTAATTGTAACATGAATATTTTCTTGCAAATTCCCATACCTTTCTATGCAAAAATCTATTTTACATGTGTCGCATGTAATGTCCTGTTTTTTAAGACTATATTTATGTAATGGTGTAATTAACAAATAAAATGAAAACACAATTAACACATAAAAGCAACAAGTAACAGACAAAACACACAACCATTCGCTGATAAACCCTCCTTCAAATTATACGCTTTTATCTGCACATGCTAAATGGTCTTGAAAACTGGTTTCTCCCAGTATACAGCTGTGCTCTGCAGACCCTAACACATTTCTCAATTCTCTGAACTCAGAACTCATTTCTCTGCGACAGGAATGCACAAGAAATCTACACAAAGTTAAGGGAAGCACAAAGTGCACTTTAGAGTGTATCAAAAAATTAATTTTCGAATTTATATTGGTAACAGGATTAAAAAATTGCATTATGATGTTATAAGAGAGCATAAAAAAATTAGGTTTATAAATTGATTTTTTACTGAAGTGCGACAGCTTTAGCTTTAAGTTGCAAAAATTATAGGCATGCCATATATGTTTCATTTATTTTAATTTGATGCATAACAGAGATGTAGACTGCTGAATCAGGTGCTAATGCTGAATCGGCATTGCTGAGCTTTCAGATTCTCTCCCACAAATCATGTAGCATACAGCCAAGGGGGAGGAAGTGCATATCTTGACACATTCCTCGCCTCAGCTTCAGTATCTTGTGAGTTAAGTATAGAGAAGTTCTGTTATAAGTTGCAAGTCAAATAATCACTAACCATGGCTAAGTTAAGTGCAAAAATATATATGATTAAAGACAATTATCAGTATGCAAAGTTGCTGCCATCGCCAATGCTGCAAGGGAAGATATTTGGTACTGTGTCGGAAGAATATCTCAATAAGGTTATAGACAAAAGCAAAGTACAGAGAGAAATGTTAAAAATTGGGTGAAAAGTATGTGGAAAAAATGTCAGAAGAAAGTGTTAAACCATGGGGATGTTTACTTTGATGGAAGAAAAGATCAGGCTGTAAAATGATAAAGAAAGATGGCAAAAACTATCATGAAACTAAGGCTGAAGAGCACTATGTGATTGTAGAAAAACCTGGAGGCATGTTTCATTAACTGGCCAAGCAACTGCAAAAACATTGATTCAGTCATACTATGAAAATTGGCAAAATATGATATATATACACAGGTAATTTAGTGGCAATAGGGTGCAATGGAACTATGATTAACACAGGATTGGAAGGAGGAGCCATTGGACACATCGAGACTGAAATAGGATGTTCTCTCCGATGGAATATTTGTCTTTTGCACGTTGCCGAGTTGTGTTTGTGTTATTTATTGAGAATGTAGATGGGTGCACCACAGGATCCTAGACCTTTTCGGTCATATTGGAAACCTTTTAGAAAAATGTGAAGATCCCCCCGACACAAACTGGATAAAATATATTCAGATCTTTGTATAAAGTATAGTGAACTTTTGTAACAGTGGTGTAAATTATTAACATTTAAGAGAAATTGAGTCGAAATAGTAACATACACACCACTAAAATTGAATTAAATGGAAGACTAGTTTCGGGAGCCATCGCTCCTATCATCAGTTCCTGGTCGACTGCCGGCCTCGTTGTTTGTGATAGATCGATTCGTCTCTGGTGGAGGTTTGATGAACTTTTGTATTAGTACATCACCTGGCGGGATTTCGAAATTAAAAACTTTCTCCTTATTCTTCCAAATATAGATATTTTCCCAGACTGTAAGTTCAGTTTTTCCTTTAATATATTTAAGTAATTTTGGGTTTTTATTAATGTTATGTTGTTCTTTCCAAAAGTGCCAGGCTACTGCCGATTTTTCTTCTTGTTTTTGATTTATATTCCTAATGTGTTCTTTGGCTCTTGTTTTTATGTTTCTTTTGGTCTTTCCAATATAAATTTTATCACAATCATTGCAGTTCATCTGATATATTCCTGATTTATCTTCATCTTGTAGGCCTACAAGATGAAGATAAAGATAAGATGAAGATAAATCAGGAATATATCAGATGAACTGCAATGATTGTGATAAAATTTATATTGGAAAGACCAAAAGAAACATAAAAACAAGAGCCAAAGAACACATTAGGAATATAAATCAAAAACAAGAAGAAAAATCGGCAGTAGCCTGGCACTTTTGGAAAGAACAACATAACATTAATAAAAACCCAAAATTACTTAAATATATTAAAGGAAAAACTGAACTTACAGTCTGGGAAAATATCTATATTTGGAAGAATAAGGAGAAAGTTTTTAATTTCGAAATCCCGCCAGGTGATGTACTAATACAAAAGTTCATCAAACCTCCACCAGAGACGAATCGATCTATCACAAACAACGAGGCCGGCAGTCGACCAGGAACTGATGATAGGAGCGATGGCTCCCGAAACTAGTCTTCCATTTAATTCAATTTTAGTGGTGTGTATGTTACTATTTCGACTCAATTTCTCTTAAATGTTATATTCAGATCTGCCTGATATAACTGTTAAAGATAGTGCTGATGAGAAATATCTGCTGAAAATTGCCCAAGCTATAGTCACTGAAAAATGTGAATCAAAAATCAAACTTAGAAAATAAGCAACCAGGAAAGCAGAGTCATGCAAGCAAGCTACAATGGCATCAAGCTGGTTCGTCTCTGCACTTCTACAGCAAAACTGTCTGAGGGACTCAAAACTATGACAGAGTTTTAATGCAAAGATTTATGTGCCTTTTACTGTCATTCAGAAAATATGTTATTGGAGATGAGAGCTGATGACAACCAAAATATGAGAGTACTAGCAGTGCTACGAATTATTCAGGCAAGAGCTCTGAAAATAGTTAAAAGTAATGCTAAAGAATTCTCCCCTTCCAAAACCCAAAACTAAATTTCTCAGTTACATGCTATGTAGATTTGATTGATTGGGAAGAGAACATGGTGACAGAATCTTCAGCTTTAAGTCACATCAAAACATGCAAGTTTCAGTAATTCCTGAATAATGGATCTGTTCCAGACATAGAGATTCCCACATTCCCATGCCATACTCAAGTAGTTGAGAGACTTGTTCAAGTTGTCAGTGAGGCTGCATTATCTATATATGGAAATAAACAGAGACGGGTAGATATGGTCGAAATTCGATGCAAGAATGACACTGCCTATAACATATGAGAAGAAAAGTGAATTCCTTGGCTTCAGAAAAAGAACTTAATAATGAAACTGATCATTCAGTGAATTAATATTAAAGTAGGAAAAATACATGGGTAGGTACATTGTAAGAATTCTAAAGTAACTACCTCTCCACAGATGGTTCTGGTTGCTGCAACCTCTAACACATGATGTAGAAACACATATAAGTTACATAATACATTCCGAATCCACAGACCACATTAGAATTACAGACTACATCAAGCAAAGAGCTATGAAAAACAGACATACACTCAAATTGTTAAAATTTCAAAGTGATTGCACTTTGGTCAAAATGTGATTTAGGATCTCCATATTTTGTATACATAATAAATAGGTCGTTATGCAACTTTTTAATCCATTACTAATTGAACTCTACAAATAAAAAAAATTACCCCCATTTTCAATACACCCTAGTGTGCATGCCCTGTCCTATTGAGCAGTGGTGAGGTATACAGAGGCTTCCAAATGGGACAGAATGTCAACTGCGGATGTGCCACCCAGTGTCTGCAGATAAGAATATATGGGTGATGGTGGTGGAACAGTGCCCACATAATGATAGGCACTGGACACTTGTGGAATTAGAAGAGCAAACAGTAATTCTGACAAAAAAAAAAAAAAAAAACAGTATACCACATTTTATGGGATAACCTGAACATGAAGAAAATGTGTGCAAAGCAGGTGCCACATCAATTAAGTAAGGTACAGAAGTTGATTACGTTCCATCGATCTGTAGAGATTTCTGGAAGAAATTCACCTCTGCTCTTTGATAGGGCATAGAATGCACACCCAGCATTTCCCATAGCTCTGCATGATATTTTTATGCATTCCTGCTGTGGAGAAATGCTATTGTTGTTCACTTTTTGTGACCTCCATTCCTAACCATTGTCACTCACCAACTGAACTTTGGGGCATGTTGAAACATGCAGCTCTGCTCACATACACCATCTGGTGGCTTCATTCAAAAGTACATTCCATGTTAATTTATACCTTTGAAGGAATCCACACAGTAAAACGAAATATAACTTCTTTGTTTATTAAAAAGTTAAAATAATCAACACTCATGAGCGTTTCACTCCTTTAATTATTAAAATAACAGGACATGTTTCGTGAACATATCGTTCACATTGTCAACTGAGTTGACATTCTATATATTTTCTATAACACCATTGCATTAAGTGTGCACTGAAAGATAACACCTACTCATTCAGTATGCCAAGCTATTTATGCTAGTTCAAAGTCACAACCAATTCCAAGAGAGGATCTAATTCATAGTGTGAAAAAGCAATCCCACACATTGCAAAGCCTACTCCAGCTAGAACAACATCTGCAATAAATACATGATTTAATTGGATTACTGCAACTTTTTGCCTTGCTTCATTGAAGTACAAATGGAAACAAGATTAATTTAACTATATTGCACATTTCAGAGTTAAATGTTGGTGCTGTTAAGCCCATTTCAAATGTTTTGCTTTATAAACTGCTGTTAACAAGTTCTTTTCCATGGCAATCACTCCAGATGTCCATCACATGCAGTTTACTTTTCATAGTCCTTTGAAAAATTAGTTGGGATGGGCCTTCCTTAGCTGCTATTCCTGACAGTTTGAAATGAATTTACATTGACTAGACATACACTAGATGGCAATCCCTGTTGGTGAGAATCTTTTTCTGTCCATTGTTATGACAAGGTACACCATTCTTTTTACATCTTTTTAACATAGTTTGCAATGACACATACTCAAATTGGGCCCTTCATTCACTCTACTATGCACTGAAATGCCCAAACAAGATCGCCCTTTTCTGTCATTGTGTCTAATCCACATTCCAACCCTTTTGGTAAGCTGTTTAAACAGAAGTGAAGTAGGTTACCTATTTAAATAACTTAATTGGTCTTCTATCAGGACATGATCTTTTAGGTTTGTTTTAAGGGTGATTAATATTTGCCCAATGTGTATATTATAATTAATAATAAACTTTATTTTGTTAATTGTTTCTTAGCATAATTTGTGGTGAGATTTCCAAAACAAATGTATTTCATGTTAATGACATTCTCATTTTGTAGTAGAATATATTAATTCTGAAAATGAAGCTTGTTAAAAGATCCACTTTAGATAACAATAATTCAAGACTTACCTTAGAACTAATGCAAAAAAGTTTAGGAACTTCAGATCCAGTGTTGAACAATTTCTGAGCAAAGCCAGAAAGCTTTTGTACCTGCATTGTTTTTGGGACTTTCTTATGAAAGCATTTTCCTTCAACATTTGGACTAATTAATTTAATAGCTATGGTAAATTGTTAAGGAGAGATAGTGTTTGTTGTATTCAAGTAATAAAAATAATCAGTGAACAAACTCAGAAAGTAGGGAGGGAAGAAGGAAGAGAAAAAACTGGAAGCTGATATACAATTTACAAAAATCACATGGGCTTTCTTGTTTACGTTGCGTTACCTACATTCAATTGAATCCTATCTTTTGGAGGTAAAATCCATTATCCTTATGATGATGGTGTGATGAAATCAGAACCAAATGGCATTGAATCTGGGCCAATCTGTTGACAAGCAGACATGCTACATCTGAGCTACCACAGTGCGCCATATGTAAATCTTGGTAATTTCAGATCACTAATTTTATAAGACAACAGAGATAAAGACTTCTATCAATGCAACTTAAAAGATCACACTAGAGCTACAATTCATTCAACAGATCTATTTATGTGAGAAGAGAAAAGAATTGGACAATTTATGATTATGTTCTAGTCTGTAAAAAAAAGTCAGCAATGTCAGTTCATTGCTATCCAATAATCTTCTTATAGCCAATAAGTTCATAGTCATATTTTAACAAAATGCTACTGCCTTAATCACTTTAATTCAGTATGAGGACCCAGAATTGTTGCATAGAGAATTTATGTGCAAAAAATAAGAACTATTATATATATATAATATAAAAGAAAAAAATAAAGTAACACTATTAACAAAGTAACAAATTAACAGTAATTATAATAGTAGAAAAGGATAAAACACTAAGAAAAAGTGTGATCTCAAGTGTGATCTTTTCTACTATTTATATATATGTTATATTAACATGAGGGGGGTTAACTAAAATTTAGCCATAATCGATAAGCACTTGCTATAAGATGAACTAAAGTGCAAATTGAAAGCTCACTAATTTTAATTAAGAGCAAAGCAGCTACTTTAATTATGTGTTGGCATTATTGCCATCAATGCCCTTTCATTGCATTAACAAAAGATGCTACAGAATCTGCATTGTTTATATCCCATACTGATACATGCATGGTAAAACATATCTTGTTCAAAGTCAACAAATTTAAAGCTGTATGTTTATACTTCTGTTCTCTCAAATGGGATTGATGTTTGCTCTCAAGATTCACAAACGTATTACCCAAACAGTCATGCAATGTTGCAATATATTGGATCAGACTTCTTGCACAGTCAATCCTCTCTTGTAAATACCATTTACCTATATCAAGATATTCTAATTACACATTAATCAATGTATAAGGAAAGAACATAGTGTTACTATGAACATTATATAAAATTGTATATTAGCCCAAAAATTTTCAGTTTATGGATGAATAAATGTTTCTCTTTATAATGGGTTACAGCAATTGTACTTATTGTGTTCTAAAAGTTCTTGGCTTGAAGAAAACACAAGATTTATTACATTTAGTGCAATAACTTTCCAACTTTTTAATACCCTCAGTAAAATAAGATATGTCCAACTGTGAAAAATAAGCATCTGTACTCAGCTTCATTTCATCATTTGATGTGAATCTTTGTCCACCCAGTCATTTTTCCAGGTTTGGAAACAAAAAGTAATTTCTGGGAGTAAAATTTGGTGAATATGGCAGATGTGGAAGCACTTAAAAGCAAAGGTTGCACAGTTTTGCAACTACAATCCCAGATGCATGTAAAGGTGCATTATCATGATGAAAGAGAACTTTATTTTTTGCAAGGTGTGGATGTTTAGCCTGAATAGCATCCTTCAGTTGGTCTAGTAATGAAGGGTAATACTCCCCAATGATGGTACTTTTTTGCTTTCTTAAGTGCCTTTTCACTTGTTGGACTGCTTCTTTGTCTCTGACATGCAGTAATGAATCTATGTTTCATATACTGTTATGAAACATCAGAGGAACTCAATGGAATTGCATTTAAACAAATCTAAACACTCTTGTCAAATGTTCATTCAAACATACTTTTGGTCCATTGTTAACAAATGTGGCACCCTATGAGTGGAAAGCTTTCTCAAACCCAAAACTTTGTGTAAAGTGCAGTGGACAAGACCTATTGAGTTCTTTGCAATGTAGCCAACTATGCACTTTCAATCTGAGATCAATGAGAGCAGCATTGTGAATTTTTGTCACAATCTCATAGGTCATAGCAGTTTTGGGACATTCTGAGCACTCATTATCTTGAATGAATGTGCAAACGTGCTTAAATTCAGCAGCCCAATTTTTAACAATCGAAAATAAAATGGAAGAATCCTTTAATATAGAATCTAGAATTCTTTAATGTAGAATCTAACTCCTTTTGTATTTCTGTTCGGGTTAAACCCTTAACAGTAAAGTACTTTACTTCAGCTCGTATTTCAGTTTTATCCCTTTTGTAGAAAATGTTAATAGCACTATTAAGATCATTGTGTGATTGAGTCAAACTAATGCTCTTTTGCTCCACTTACTTGTTTAAATACGTAAGTGGAGGATAAGAGTATTAGTTCAACTAAATCACACAATGATCTTAATATATAATTAGCTTCATTGCGCAATGTTCCAATTAACAATTTTATGTTAACACTAGTTTGTTATATAATCGTCACAAACAAGTGCAATTGAAATCGAAATCGAAATTTGCTGAAAATATCCTAATAGACTACATAATTTACTACATTCAACTACACATACTTTATCCCTGCATTACAAAATTAGATCTAAAAATACACAAAAAATACTACTAATCTTACTTATTAGATATTTTCTTTCTAAAGCTGTTTGTTTACATTCTGATCCCAATTACAAACAATTCCGGGTTATAGTGTATTGGTGATCATCATATTGCTGTATTATCCTATCCTTATGCCCTTGCTAAAATGTTTAATATCACAATTGCTATCTGTAAATTATCCTATTTCTAATCCATGCTTCTTCAATTATACAATATAAACCCTTATCTATTTTCCACAAAGTGGACACTTCTTTTTCCACTTTTAATCTAATTATCCCTATTTTTCCTGCTCTATTCCAAACAAAACCCTCTCTTTTCCTTCTGTTGCCATTGTTGCCCAAACTGACTCTGTTGTTCTCCTACATTAACATTATAATCTCATACAATCACAAAAATCATCCTATAAGTTCTTGTTTTTTATTTCTTCCATATGAAGCATTCTAGTTTCTCCTTTGCCCTTGTAGTCTTTAGTCTATACCTGAGTTTTTGGTACCATCTATTTAAAAAATACTCTCCAAGGGCAATGACACCACCTTCCTACCTCTTGTCTCCCAGGCCGTCTGCTGACCCCCTTCCACTTCTCTCCACCATGTCTTTTACCACACAGCTGTTCTGGTGGTGATGTCCTCAACACACTCACCATTATACACTCTTCCCCTCTCTATTGGCCTTGGTTGCAGGTTGAAGCCCTTTCATCTCCTTCTCACGCAGTAATCTTGCCCTACTCTCCTCACTCTGCTCTCCACATGTTTAGGTTGATTTCCATCTTGTATTTCAATGTGCTGGTGAGGTTCCTGTTTCATTCCATTAATCCACATGATATTTACTTTTACAAATGCTTTTTTCTTTCTTCCCTTGCTTTCTTCATTTCACTTAATGCTATAGATTTTATCTCTCATTGCTTTTTTACCAAATCCTGTTCAATGAATATTTTTGTACTTTTTAACGTTTTGCTATTTTTTAACACTTCTCATTTAAACTTCAATGTAGTGGTTTTAACAATTATTGGTCTCGGTCTTTGTCCTTTTCTTCCAATTCTATAGCAATCCACAATCTCCCACTCTATAATATTCAGATTCAGTTTTTTTTTTCCCCTGGACAATAATTTTACCTTCCTGCCATGTTTATCTTTATCTTCTTTCTTCCACTTCAAAAATTATTAAATTTACCTTCCTATTACCCTCTTCTATACCTTTCAAGTGTGATAATCTTTTCTTGTACTCCATTATTTTCTTCTTTACCTTTCCCTCAAAGTTTCTTATTATTGATTTCAACTCTTCCAAACTGCTTTCCATTCATTTGTCGATTCTATTTTCCATATTCTTTATTTCTTTTATTTCTTGGATGATGGTTTCTAGCATCTTGCCTAACTGTTGCATTGTTGGTCTGAGGTTTGTTTCGATTCCTCGATTCCTAATTACCAATAGTATCATGATCACAGAAATGACCCAGAAACGTATTATTATTCATCCCTTTTCTCCTTTCCTCTGGCAATTTATTTTTCTTGTGTTAAAAATTTTGATTTTAACTCAATAAGATTGCATATCGATACCAGTCTCTTTTCGTCACAACACGCATGTAGCACATCATCTCCCTACCCGACTTGCAAGCAACTCCACAAACAAGTGACTATACTTACACTTCTGAAACTTTACAGAGCGCCATCTAAAGGATAATACTTGATTACTAGCATAGTAATTTGGTCATCTTCATGACATTTCTGAATCAGGCCGAGAACTTTTAGAACACCCCTGAATAGCTAGATGTATAAATATGTTTAGCATGATTTAATAGTTATTGTACATCAATGCAAGTTTAATTTCTATACCAGAATAATAATATGGATTCATTTCCAGTGGAGCAGGAGTGTTTTTTTCACACAGTACTTAGGGCTCTTCTGTTCTTCAAGATAATACTGAGCATAGCTGTCTGTTGATTTATGAAATGCTGAATACTGTACAAAATTGAAACTTGCTTCGCTGAACAAACATATAGAGAATTAGTTTATATAAATAGAAACAAGACTTTTAAACTGAAAAATAATTTTTTTCACAAAAAATGGACAACCTTACACTGAAAGACTGGGAATTCTACATACAACATATTGAAAATCTGCAAAATGAATGCTTTATTAAAGAAATAAAAATGCAATGGTACTTTTGAATCTATCATAATAAATTGCTGGATTTAGGTGCAGTGATGAATTTCATCCTGACATAAATGAAACTAATGACAAAGAATCACTAGCAGATCCATGATAATTAATGTATGTTGGTTTATTTAAATAAGAATATAATCACTTTTAGGTACTTGCCATTGTGAGTGAGAGCAAGTTATACTGAGAAAGCAAAGTTCATCTTGATTGCATTTTGTGCCCTATAATCACTCATTTTCTTGGCAATGATGTGATGCTTAAGCAGTAACATGACGGCAATGTTAGCAGTCAATTGGCTACAACTTTGCTGACTACATAGGAGTATCGCTCATGTTGTTTTTGAAAACACTTTTCATTTGAAAGCTACTGTTAATAAGTTATCTGATAAACATCATATATAACTTCCTTGGGATGAGAGGCCAGTCAGTAAAGATGAAAAGTAAATAATATTCACATTATGTGAGCTGAGTACCTGAAGTATTTCTAACATCTGTTTTATGGGTTTGAGCAATGCTAATAATTAGAATTTTAAGTTTGCAAACATTGTTGACTTAAGACCCATGTTTCTAAGAGGTAGCATAAATTAAGATAGGATATAAAGCAAATGCTGATAAAAACATTCAAAATATTCAATTTACTTTACTGCTAACACCCAAACATAAAATTGCTTTTAAAAGGATACTTATCAAGTTGGAGTTCAAGGTCTGATTCTGAACTGTGCACTCCTTTTCTTCTGCAGCTCCGTACCCTAAGCATAAATTACATAAAGTATATGTACTACAAATAGCTTTAAATTACCAATTTAAATACATGTAATAGTTTATATAATTCTATACATATGACACAAAAATAAAAGTGTTGGAAATGCAATGGTACGAGCGACAATATTCATGGCTCTGGCAGTGTTAATAATGCGTGGGCATTAGAGAGAATTTCCATTGTCTTTTCATCCCCACGTTATGCTCATATGATTAAATCATTGCTATTTAGTTCAATAAAAATATGAGATATATCTGTCCATATAAATCAAGCATAAAGGAAATAAATGCAAAAAACTTTGATACACAAGAAAAAGAAAAGCTACAATAAAACTATAAAAGTAAATAGTTTCCAGAATGGTTCAGCATTTCGACAATTTTTGGTGCAAGTGTGTAAAGTGCACATAATACTAGGCTATAGCAGATTATTTGATTATTGGCTGGCAGAGCATGGTTACATATGGGAGAAGCCAGTTGTCAAAGCCATATAATGCATGTACAGTTAGCAGCTTATAGTTAGGCAGGGAGGCTTTGTTAGCAAGTGTTTGTGCTTCATGTGTTACTTGGTGCTTTCACTGTGTGAGTGTAAATTGCATGCTAATTGTTTTTTGTTAGTTATGCCACTGCATAAATATAGTCTTACAGAATGGGTTTTTATGTACACTGTCTCAAAAAATGAATGGCTGCTTATTAGACACAAAGACCACTTTGTGCTTCTGAATATAACCGAAGTTGCAAGCTGGCTCCAACAAGCAATGTTATTGTAGTACATTACATAATGCGATTGTGAGTAGTATTGATATGAATCAACCTTCAGTGATACATTGTTTCCTCAAGAAAACCATAGAAATTTACCACTTTCTTCATTAAAACCAGAAATGTAAAGAATATTAGATTTTCATTGATTAAACAGAATACAGTCGGCATCTGTTTTCTAATATGAAATCATTTTAAAAGAAATGCTTTGATATTCCAATCTCAAAGTATCCAAGCTCCTTAAGGCATTACTTGATAGATTATATGTATGAGGTAATGGGAGTTGGAAATTTGTACAACTTTTACACTTTTTATTTTTAAGCTTTTAGTTCTTTGCAGGACATGCAACTCAGTACAGACTTAATTTTCAAATATAAGAAGCTTTAATGCTTACAGCTTTAGAATGTATATTGCTGCCTTACCTTTCTAATGTGTCCATAAAAAATAAATGTTTATATATGAAAAAAGGTTTAATCTCTCTTAACATTAAAATAAACAAAACTACATAACATAAAAATAAATGAAAAACTCAATACCCAGTCCAATAGCTTTTATGCTTGAAAATCTTGTTAATACTTATTGGCATGGAGTCTACCAGCCAGCAAACATAATTTGACCTTTCTGTGAGGTAATCCTGCACATCTTCAAACCAGTGCCAGAGCTCAACAGACGTCATGGGAACAAAATCCAGCCCCCACAAAAGATGCTTACAAACCATTGTCAGCATAAGTAACCACCTAACATCCATCATATCGATAACCATGTGATCAGTACATGCGCACTGGCCCATTATATGACAACACTGTTACTTTGTATGTGAAGATTGCCGTATGCCAGTTCATATTTGTAGCATCGACAGCATATGCAAGGCGGTCTAAAGCATGTTTATCATACAGAACCTCCTTATTTGCAGCTAGCTAAGTAGTTGCCTAAACCAAATTCTCTACAGCGATTTCTTATGGTCTGTAAAGAACCGAGAAAGTGACAAGCCACTTTTAATTGGACAGCAGATGAAAATGGCTTTCTTTCTATCTCTGCCCAAAGGATGGCAAAAACCCTGCTGTAATCAAAGCTAATACAGCGATATACATGTCCACCATGGCATCCTTAATCTCAGTTAAAAGAAAACATGTCAACAGCAAACATTCCTGAGAGTTGAAATAGTAACCTTTATTTTGGCCAGTTGCTAAGAGGAGTAGTAATCATGAGCTGAGTGCCTCGCTCTAGAGTAGAATAAAAGAAATATTACAAGCACACCTAGCACTGAAACAAATCTAACATTCTCGTCATTTAAATACTGTGATAAAACATATTACAATCAGTATATCGAACAAGTTTATTATATAGTAAGATATGCATATTTATTAAATGATTACATAGAAATATTTTATTTTAATGAAATGAACACTCACATATGTTTTCTTTCTTAACCAATAGAAGGAAGTTAGCATTGGAAAAAAGATGATGATTTATATTTCCCATAATTTATTTTAAAATAGTTTATATTTAATTTTGGTTAAATTATATTTTAGTAAAAACAAACAGAATGGAATAATGCATAAATAATATGAGGTTCAAGTGTAAAAAGAAGATGCAAGATTCAAACTTGCATTGTTTCCAATATCACATTCCATTTGGGTCATCTAAGCCACTAGACCACACTTACAATCTACCTATAGGTTGCTGTAGAGAATACTAATGTCTTCTTTAAACATGTACTTTCACTCTCCCCCTGAAATCCGTCATCACCTGCAGAGACCTTGATTTGAAGTGCACTTATTCATATTTTGCCATCCAAGAATGCGGCCATTCTTTCTTTGAGTCATTGTACAATACATGTGTGAAAATGGATTCTTGCACAGAAATGGTAAGACAATTCAGAGGGGGAAAAAAAATATATCTGGAAATCATATTCCAGGTAGAGGCTATTCCCTACCTTGTTAAAAAGTCAGGGCTTAATTGGGTCGATACTCAGTGCTGGAGTTATAGAATTGCTGGAATAGAGTACTAGAAATTCTAAAACATGCAAATCTACAAAACTTACAAGATTAATGCTATTCCACTTGGAAGGATAAAATTATATAAATTTACTGAATAGGAAATAATCTCATATATGTAATAACCAGTGCCCAGATTTAAACTATTTTTCCTTGCTATGATATTTTAACATAATTATCCATTTCTTTATAATAGAGCCATACAGTACAATCTTATGAAACCTAAAAATGGCTTAAACTATTGTTTAGAAAAATTAACACTAAGTTTAAATTAATTTTAAATTATTAAAATTAATATTTACTTTAAATTAATTTTTAAACATTAGCCAAGAATGTGTATTTTGACAAACTTCAAAGAAAAAACATTGCATTTAATTTTGTAATACCATTATTGTAATGTTGTGTAAAAGAGTTGTTGAAATTAACTTATTTTTAGAACCAACTGAATTGAATTTCGTAATACCACTGTTGTCAGTCACATTTAAAGTTATTTTTCTCAAATGACTATCTTCTGTTTCTTTATTGTCAGTCTCATTCTGTTAAAGAAAAGTGTCTAATGTACCTCTTATTTAGAAGCAAACTGAAGACATTATAAAGAAGTTTACACTTCCAGTTTATTAACAGCTACAGCAAGATGCCAAAAGGTAAGGTTTCTAAAAGTTGGTTGATTTGACAGTGGATCAGCTATCAATTTTACTAGAGTCAAAAGCAAGTGAGCTGTGACTAAAAATCGCATTTTATGCAGTATAAAGGATCTGCAGGGCATGTCAGCAGCATTGAACATAGGTTTCTGTTCCAACCACTAATTTCAGCTTTTTCTGGCTCTTCAGAAGACAATTTTAATTCATGTTCACATGAGGCACTAGTATCAGCAAATGTGCCATGGCATGTGGTACAGAACCAAGTATTCAATAAATTTCTTCACCACTGATAGTGGTCGCTTCATTGCCAGCATTGTGGTGGAAAAGTTAGACCCTCACAGAACCTGGTAAATTCTGTCTTGTATTATGCAAGATGCTGACCAAACAAACCACAGTACCATAGCCTGCACCATCAAAGAAGCTTTATGCCTCCTATGGGCATCAGAAAACTGTTATGAGAAATTTCTACTGCTTGTGACTGACAGTGCAGCCTACATGATCCAGGCAGGAGACAATGAAAATTTTCTACCCTAACATGCTGCATAGTACCCTTACATCAATTGGCTGAAGAGGTTAGGAACAATTTCCCAGGAGGGAACATTATTTTATATGTCAAGAAAGTCTTTCTGAAAGCTCCTGGTAACATTCAAATTTTCAAGGAAATGCTACCATAAACACCAGAACTCATTATCATCCACTACGGTACTTTGTTGCAGGCAACCATCAACTATGCCAACTATTTTGAAAACATCAAGAGTGTTATAGATATGTACATTGATAACTACATATTTAGCAACAAGAGGGGAAGACTATATGTGTTATTTGTGGATTTTGAAAAGGTTTTTGACACAAACTAGGAAGCATTATAGCTAAAATGGAGTAAAAAGGGAATGAGTAATAGGTTCATAAGAATACTACAAACAATATAGACAAATAATGAGTTTTGTATATAGATGTCAAGTAGCAAAGTAACTCAACTTATTCCAAACAATACAGGGTTAAGACAAGGCTGTAAATTAAGTCCGGTACTATTCAATTTGTTCATTCACGATATCCTAGATAATGTGGTAAATATTCATGTTCCAATAATTAACTATAATGGAATACTGCATTTGTTATTTGCTGATGATCTTGGTTTTTCTTATGGTATTTAATGCCCGTTTTTTCTACTGAGGCATCACAGGCAGTGATGATCTTGTTGCAGGATCAACATCTAATACAGGTTAAACTTAGGTATTCATTTTTTACACTAAACTCCATTTACTTACATAAAATAAGATGCGTTTCTGGAGAATTTCTCCCATCTTCAGTTGCTCACTGAACTGCCGTTATTCAAAACAATGGCTAGACACCCGGATGTTCCTGTGTTGGCATCTGTTGACTGAAGTAGGAAATGGCTGAGTTTACCCATAGGAGGAAACTCAAAGTTCATTAGGTTTTCTCTATTTTTTAATATGAAAATTTTTCCCCAAGTGGATAGCTCCAATAGGTTGTGAAGATGTTTCCGCAGTTTAATTCCCGGTTTTATTTCATGGTTTTTGGTCCAAAAGTGAGCTGCTACTGCTGATTTATCCACCAGCTTAAGCCAAATATTCCTAAAGTGTTCTTTCTTCCAAATTTCTAAATTTCTCTTTGTTTTGCCTATGTAGCTCTGTTCACAATCTGCACATTTTATTATATAAATTCATGATTTCTGTTCTGTTGGTATGGAGCCTTTTACTGTGCAATCTAATAAATTCTTGATATTATATCTGTTCTTTGGGGCTAACATTATCCCATGTTCTTTGAAAATTTTCTTGAACTTGTGGTAAAGTGGATGGTAGGTGAAATTTTTGAATTTGTATTCTTCTTTTGTGTTTTTCGGTAGGCAAACTTCCCTTATCTCTTTTTGTCTTTTAGATTTATTGATAATTTTTATCATTATATCTTTGTTGAAACCATTGATTATAGCTGTCTTTATTATTTGTAAGTAGAATATTTATCTAATATAGGATTAATTAAAATCATTTGAAGCAATAGATAATTTTTGCAAGAAGTGCAGTTTGCACATTAATCTAAGCAAATCAAAAATTGTGGTTTTTAAAAAGGGCACAGGTTAAGGAAAGATGAGAAATGGGCAAGGAAGAGAAATTGAGGTTGGTAACAAATTTGATTACTTAGGAGTAAGGGGTAGATGGAGTGATCAAAAGAAGATAAGGGAGCTTTCCCTGAAAGCTATAAAGATTTGTTTGGACAAAATATCAAGGGTGCAAGTAAATTGGTTGAAGAGAGTATATGGGGCAATAGTGGAGGTTAAAATGCTCTATAGAGTAGAGATTTGGGGTTTGCAGGAAGGATGGGCTAATGTGAAAATGATACATAGAAACTTCTGCAAACAAATAGTGGATTTGCTAAGAGCCTCGCCAAATGGCATTGCTCAAGCAGAACTAGGAAGAATAAAGGTAAAATTATGGAGAGAGTATTGAAATAATAGTTTAGAATTACAAATTCAGATGAACATATTGTTTTCTTTCAGTGTTTGGTAGGTCAGCAAAGGCTTAATCAAGATACTACTTGGCTTAACAAGGTAAAAGGAAAAAATTGGTTTTAGGAACATGTGGAGAACTAAGGGATAATTAGGAAGGGGTTTCTGAAAGAAATGAAGACACTGAAAGGCAAGAAGTATTTGCTAGATTTAATTTCAAAATGCCATTGAGTGTATACAAAGAAATGAAAGCAGTTTGGAACAGGGAAAATTATATAATTGAAATCATTTTATGATATAGTCGAGCTACACACTCTTATGCTTCACTTACTTGTCACTATTGTAGACCGGTTTCGAGAACAGTTGTTCTCATCATCAGTTCAAATCTCCAACTGATGATGAGAACAACTGTTCTCGAAACCGGTCTACAATAGTGACAAGTAAGTGAAGCATAAGAGTGTGTAGTTCGACTATATCATAAAATGATTTCAATTATATGATTGGCTTCACTGTGAATGTTCCAATTAACATTTTTAGGGAAAATTATGTTGAAATATGTGATAAAGCAGCAAGAGAAAGCTTTACATGGGCAAAAACAGGGGTTGCGAAATTGAATGGTTCAATAGCAAGGAGGAAGCTGGATAAATGCCCATTGTGTAGCCAGAAAGACAATAATTGACATATATTATTAGAATGTGAGGAAACTAAGTTTCTTAGGGAGAAGATGAGATGCAGAGATGGTCCAATCTACCAAAATAAATTAAAGAGAAAAAGATTTTGAATGTTAAATCAAGCAAATACATGAAAGAAACTGGCAATGAAGGTAAAGTGAGAGCAAAATGGTTAAAAAAAATTAGTAAGCAAGACAATGAAGAAAGTGTTCAGTTAGATTGAAATAGCATGAAAGGCCCTAAAACTCGGTAAAAGCAGTGTTTGGGTATATTGAGCCCCAGGAAATATAGCAACTTAGTTTAGTGAAGTATAGTGAGTTATAATTTGCTAAATATATGGGTTATTAAATTTTGATGGATCTAGTGCTATCTGGAATTGCCAAAGACACTGTTCCTATATGCTTTATTTTAATTGATTATATATGTTAATTTTGTTACAAATATTTTGTGCATAGAAGTATGTAGATGTAGTCTGTAGGGGTATATTTGTAATAATTTTAATAGAACACCAGAATCCAAGTCTTCAGGATATTCCAGTAGGAAACTGTTACCACTAAAAGATGCAATGGAAATCATTGACACGACTTTGAAGAAAGCAATACTAGGGACAGTAGGCACACCATTTTTTTTGAAGTTCACCAAGATTCCACAGCAGAACACAGAGTTTGCAACGAAGAAAAATGTATCTGCTGTTCTTCAGGGGGAACAAATTTCAAACGATTTACTGTGAGGACCTGCAGCAGCAACCTGATTGAAATTTGCACCAATGACTTCATGCTGTGTCAAGAAAATATTCTCTTACTATAAGAATGTTTTAAAAGAAAAAGTTTTACTATAGAGAACTTAGTAATGTATTTAATAGTGCAGTGCAACAGTTACCTAAATAATTTAAAATTGTTTTGGTTAAGTTTAATTAATTGAAAAATGTTCTAATTAAGTTTGAATAGTTGAAAAATGTTCTAGTTAAGTTTAGTGCATTATTATTTAAAATAATTTAAAATGTTTATTTTTACCATTTAAAAAATTCAGTGGCCTAATGTTATAAAGACTTAGAAATATTAAGTAAGTTTAGTCCTTTTGAACTTTAAAAAAATGCAGTGCCTTGAAATTTTAAAGAGTTGGAAATTTTAAGTGTTCATGTGGTTTTGTGTTTCAGAACATTGTTTCAATGTGTTTATTCTAGTTTAGCTTTAAGAAAATTTAAAAAAAAACTACCCTATCAGTGTTAAAAAAACAAAAAATTTTAAAAATCTGAGCCCTGTTAGAAAACATGAAAATGATATTATTTAAGAAAGAGATTTGTTTTGCTGCATGCTATAAAAGAATATAAAGAAAAATGTGTCTCAACACTGGGTTAGTTTGAATTGCCTGACATAAATTACTGTCGACTGCTTGCACCTAATCATGTTAAATATTAAATATTGGGTTGGTAATAGCATTGAAAAAAAAATAAGATTTAACCTATGTTTTATAGTTAACCAGACTGCTTGTATCTAGTTAAGAAAATTTATAAAATAATGTTAAACTTCTCAAATGTATATGTGATTTCTTTACTACAAGCAACATGATGCAATAGTGTTAATAATTCTGCTCAAATATGAAATGAAATCTTGATTGCAGTCAGTATTAAGAGTTGTTAGAAATTAGTGCATAAAAATGTGGTCATGTCTAATGAAATAGCATGCAAAATAATTTTATTGAAATGGCTAAAACAAAAGCAAGGAGGTGAAAGTAATAGTGTGTAAGTTTCTTATAAAGATAAGGGTAAAGCCAAATGTGAAGTGAAAAGACCTAAATATAAAGAAAAAATTGCAGCAATGGAAAGTGCAGTAGATACCACTGAAAGCTCTGCACTAAATTGTTATTAGCATTATTATTACAGAGAAGAATAAAAAGAATACTCACTATCCACCAACATATTGTATCGTGGGTGAGCTTCAGTGAATAGTTTCATGATAGTTTTATTTGTATCTTCTGCTTTTACTGCAGTCATCCACAAAGCAACAAACTTTTTTAGGTAATCAATTTCAGCTCCTCTTCTCTCCTCAGGTAATATGATACCACCATTCAAGAACTGAAAATTATATGACAGGCACAAAACATAAATGGTAATTTATCTTAAACTTAGGTATTCATTTTTTTACACTTAACTCCACTTACTTACATAAAAGTAAGATGCATATCGGGAGAATCTCTCCCATCTTCAGTTGCTCACAGAACTGCCAATACTCGAAACGATGGCTGGACACCCGAATGTTTCTGTGGTGGCCTCTGTTGGTTGAAGTAGGAAATTGCTGAGTTCATCCATAGGAGGAAACTGAAATTCATTAGGTTTTTTCTATTTTTTAATAATGGGTTGTGAAGATGTTTCACAGTTCAATTTCCGGTTTTATTCCATGGTTTTTGGTCCAAAAATGAGCTGCTACTGTTGATTTATCCACCTGCTTAAGCTGAATATTCCTAAAAGGTTCTTTCCTCCGAATTTCCAAATTTCTCTTTGTTTTGCCTATGTAGCTCTGCTCACAATCTCCACATTTTATTTTGTAAATTCCTGATTTCTGTTCTGTTGATATCAGGTCTTTTACTGTGCAACCCAATAAATTCTTGATGTTGTATCTGTTCTTTGGGGCTAACATTATTCCATGTTCTTTGAAAATTTTCTTGAACTTGTGGTAAATTGGATGGTAGGTGAAACTTTGGAATTTGTATTCTTCTTTTGTGTTTTTCAGTGAGGAAACTTCCATTATCCATTTTTGTCTTTTAGATTTATTAATTATTTTTAACACTGTGTCTTTGTTGAAACCATTAGCAAAAAAAATTGATCAAAGTCTTCAATTCTTTTAAGAGATTCCAAAGTAAAAGACTCCATATCAAAAGAACAGAAATCAGGAATTTACGAAATAAAATGTGCAGATTTTGCCTACATAAAGAGAAATTTGGAAATTTGGAGGAAAGAACATTTTAGGAATATTCGGTTTAAGCAGGTGGATAAATCAGCAGAAGCAGCTCACTTTTGAACAAAAAACCATGAAATAAAACTGGAAATTAAACTGCTGAAACATCTTCACAACCCATTCGAGTTATCCACTTGGGAAAAAATAGAAAAAAACCTAATGAATTTCAAGTTTCCTCCAACATCCGGGAGTTCAGCCACGTTTCGAGTAACGGCAGTTCGGTGAGCAACTGTGAAGATGGGAGAGATTCTCTCAAAACGCGGCTTACTATTATGTAAGTAAGTGGAGTTTAGTGTAAAAAAATGAATACATAAGTTTAGGATATATTACCACTCCATTGTCAACAGCTTCATAAGTACAATATAAATGGTAATTATTTATATTAGATGATTCAAGTGATCCTTTAATATGGAAATTAGGCATATTACAGTAATTTCCTGAAATTAGATTTCCTTTCCTTATTTTCTAAAATTGGATGTGTGCATAGGGTGCTAATTATTTATTGCAAACTCCAATATTTAAGGTGTTCTATAACAGTTTATGTATAAATATAAGCTATTTAATTGCATTACATTGACTTCTTGAACAATCCTGATTCATTTACAAAATTTCTTAATCACATCTCATTTTGCCTATGTGAGTATAAAAGAACTGATGGCACGACAAATGGCAGTGATACAGCCCTTGGTGTAATGAGGAGTCCTTGTTCAATTTTAACAGCCATTTTTCTTTGGCTAATGTCAAAGTAAAAGTCTTTGTAGACAAGATTCAGTGAACATGCTGGCCAATCTACTAGGTCATTCTTTCCAATCTATCATTTAAGTCAGCCAAAGAGATTGTTTTCAATGCTATTATGGATGCTACCTCAGAAAATGCTCTGTGTTGATAGTGCATGTTGGTGGAAACTAAACCACAGTTTAGTTCATTCGTCTATGAAGACATGATTCTTGATTGTATCATTTAATTAGTTGATTAATATTATCCTAGCATATGTTTATTCTTCATGGATCTGAAATACTACTCATCCAAATGATTATATTATGTCGGTCCTGGTGGTGTAGTGGTAATCATACTTCTACACCCAAGATTGCGGTTTCAAACCCGGCCAGGATCGATGGATTATTTCAGGGCGTAAAAATCCTAAGTATGGCTTCCTTTGGAAGGGAAGTAAAGCCGTGGGTCCCGTGTCGTACATTTATGGCAAGAAAAAGAATCTCAAGCCTGAAAAAAGAGGCCTCTGGGCAAAATTTGTCAGCCATTTCACGCCCTAAACTGATGGCCTGACAGGTTAAAGAGCGTTCTTAAATAAAAACAAATCAAACCAAATAATTATTCTCTTAAGTTCCATTAATATATATTATGCCCATTGATCACACCAGTGAAAAAGAAATGTGTCATTAATAGACAGTGCTTCTATAAGAAGTATGAACACGCTTCTGACATAGCTCTATTATAGTCATGATACCCTATTGGCATGACTCTACCCACTGCATTTCTACAAGCATGGAATACCATGCAAATAACAGCTGCCAATTCTTTGGTTCCATTCGTTTCTGTTTAATTTAGTTTTTGGAGCATTCCATAAGCTTGTAAAACAATCTTAAGACTTACTGAACATAGAATTTGTCAGTTATGTGTATTTAAATTTTGTACCTATATAAGAATAGTATGTGTCTATATATGAGATCATTTGAAAAGTTATTGGAATGACCCACAGATGGCATCAGTAATTCCGAAGCCGTCAAACTACCATCAGCAGTTCCGATGCAATGAAACTAGCAGGTGCGAGTGCAGAGTTCTGCTAAGCTTAATCGATAAGTAAATTTTTATTTATATTCTAAACATGAGGAAGGAATCATAGAGCTATTGGTTCACAATACACACGTGTATTCTTAAAGTCAGAGAGTATTATGAAAAAGCTTTAAAATAATGGCCTTTTGTTGCTCCTGTGCAAAGTAATGCAAAGAATGGCTGATGTTGGCAAGTAAATAAGTATACTGTTTCACAAATAACTGCCTAGAAGTAGGAAAAATCAGGATAAGAGCTATATAAATTAGTATCTCTGGGACAGAGAACAACACTGATCACCGGTTTAGATGAGTTTGATTTTGACAACATACTGTCACATATCAGTATTATACTATGGGAAATTTTCCAAAAGCAGCATTGTCTGTTTCTCTTAATGCAGCATAGCCTTTTCAAGGGAAAGAAGACATCTCTTTAATCAGTACTGAAATAAATGAACTTCAAATATAAGAACTGTGACAGTAGAAAAGTATTTACAAACAGGTACCAATTCGTTTTGTAGCAATGCAAGTTTCTGCAGCAAATGATGTTGCTAAATTTGAAAATTTTATTCTCAGAGTTCAGACATGGGTAAATGCCAACCATAGCATTTTGAAAATATGGATCAATGACAAAATAGCATTGATCCTCAAATAGCCAACAGGTAAAAGCAGAAGATAAATTGTATTCCTTGAGGGTTCTGTAACAGGTTTTGTCAAAAGTGAACTGTAGGCTTTTTTAGTCTAACAAAAAGGGTGACTAATATGAGGAAATGGATGCAGCCCTTTATATGTATATCACGGTTTTACTGAACAGTTATTTAGAAATGGGTTAGGAGATTTTTGGGTTAAAATTGATATTTTAGAAGAGGTTACTGAAAGGAAGTGAGATCAAGAATGGAAGATATGGATAGACAAGTTTTATTTGCCCAGATTAGGAAGTAAAGTTCACTAGCATATTATAAGGAATTAAAAGATGATCCAGAAAAGAGAAGTATATTTTAATTTGTAAGAAAAATGAAAGACAAGCGATAGCATGGTTTTGATTAGGTGTTTGAAAATTTGGAGATATTACTCCAGGAATGTGTCCCATCTGTGGGGATTTTTTTTTTTTTGATTGATTTATTTATGGACGCTCTTTAACATCTCAAGTCATCAGCGTCCCATTCAACTCAGGGCGTGAAACGGCCAACAAATTTTGCTCAGAGGCCTCTCTTTCAGGCATGAGGTTCTTTATCGTGCCGTAAATGTAAGACACTGGACCCACGGCTTTACTTCCCTTCCGAAGGAAGCCATACTTAGGATTTTTACGCCCGAAAAAATCCATCGGTCCTGGCCGGGTTCGAACCCGCGATTTGGGTATAGGAGGCAAGTATGGTAATCACTACACCACCAGAACCGACATCTGTGGGGAGAAGGCAGATGAAATTCATATTATCTTCCAATGTAAAGCAAAAAATGTTTGGAGGGGAAGTTTAATTAGTAAGAAATAGTAATGAGAAATAAAGGAATTGTATTGAGAAAGATCTTTGAAGATCGTGAGCAGACACCCAAATTAGGGGAGTTTTTATGGAAGGTAAAAATGAAATGGAAATGGTCAGTTGAAAGATATGTCATTTTGAAACTCTTAGATGATAAAGAAATACCTGTATGATTATGAAAAATGTCATTGGTATGGGAACAGCTGGGAATGAAATTATATTAAATTTAGTGAATTATTGAGCTTAGAAATTAGAAATTGCTCTATAAAGTGAATAAATATAGCATTTTAGTTAGTCTTTGAGAAATAAATGAATTAGTAGTTTGTACGGATTGCAGTTAGCTGATAAAATAAATGGTACAGGTGGAGTAAGTGAAATATGTATTTTAGTGCCTTGGTTGGGTTGGAGCCTGGTCCCCTGGAATTCCAGTAGGTTGCTGCTTATGAACCAGAGTCTGGGAACTGATGCAATCAATGCGGAAATTTTGTAGTTTGTTTTACTATATAGAATTTAAGTAAAGATGATATTTTTCTTAGCAATTTATAAAATTCAAATTTCATTATAGTAGATGTTTGAAAAATAAAAGAATTAATAATTTATAGAGACTATAGCTAGCTGATAAAATAATAGTATAGGTAGAGCAATTGAAATTTTTATTTTAGTCCCCTGGGTTGGGTTGGTGCCTAGTCCCCTTGAATCCCAGCAGTGATTCTGATGATAACATTTCTAAGGTGGGGAATTGCTGTGGCAGTGATGGTGATTGTACATCTTTTGGAACTCATTGGTAAGCAGCATGCTAATGCTTTTGTCATTTTTATTTTCTCAGATGAGTTGTATACAAATTGTGATATTAATTAATGGCTTTCACTAGCCTCAACTTTTTTTGTCATCGTCATCATCATGTAGATGAGTAGAAAAGAAAACAAAATGAAAGAAAATATTGAAACAAACAGCCATATATTTGCATGTTTTCTGTTAACACATTTTAAAAGCAAAATAATTATGATCAAATATCTCAATTCCTTTTAAATTTATTTCTAGGAATTTACTCCAAATTGTGCTAATGCAATAACTGAAACAGTTAACATTTTTGTCCATTTTAAACATAAATGTGTTTTAAAAATGCTGATTCATAACCATTGCATGAAATGTGAATTTGGCAACAAGGGATGTTTATTCCAAAAATTATGTCAAGCAGCCAAACAGCTCTAATAACAGCATCCCAACTATAATAGAACATCATTACCCCCCTTAATCTAATAAATCAAATGCATGTAACTGTAAGATGCTATGAATGTTATCTGTTCTTACTAAACATTTCAAGCTAACTAGCGAGTAGATTTTTTCTCAGATGATCAATAGGCCATATTGTTGCTTTATTAGTCAAAGCAGCTTCTCTCTATATAAGATTTGTAGAATTTAAATAACCAGGCAAATATATTGTGTTCATAGGTCATAATGTGATGTTCTCCATAATCTAATGGTACCATTTGCAACTAGTAATCTAAAGGCCCTGGGTTCAATTCTAGATTAGCTCAAGTTGTCTTGGTAAGACTTTCTTTGGAGTTTTTCTATATCCTGAAAAGGTCAATGCCAGATAGCTTTAAGGTGCTAAGGACTCTTGAGTTTCTTTATGCCCTTATTAATTCATTTCATTCCATTCATCCCTACAGACTTACATTTAGGTTCTCATCCCCCCTCTCCCCCTGGTGCACCAATACATTTCTTCTCAGCTGGGACAAAATAGCAGCACCCTATGGGCTTTCTGGCCTCAAAAATATGCTACAATATTGCCATTCCAGGGGGGAATGACCACAAGTTTATGAAACTGGGCTGGCATTGAACAAAAAGTTCATGTGAAATTTTAAACTTAGTAGAAGTTAGAAACAGTGAAGTTGATTGATTATACAAATAAAGCAGTTGGTATTAGGTGACACTATACTTCACTAACTGATTAATTTATTAGAACATGTTTCAATAGCATTTCTCAGCTGAAATGAGAGTGAATGCTCTTTTGTGACCTAATACTGACCTCTTAATTTGGATAAAAAAGTTCACATTCACATTCTTTTACAACAAATAAATCTAATACAAGGTGTGCCGTGCACGTTGCCAGTCAATATTTTCTTCCTCATGTTCAAGCATTTGTGTGACTATAGTGACATCATCGGAGTTAAATGTCATTGGCTACCACTGATATTCATGGAACACTCAAGAACTGATACATCAAGAGCATGCCAGCATTTGTGTCTGAGCTGGTGCACAGGCAGGTAGGGGGTAAGGAGCTAATGAAGTCTAAATTCATTTTCCTTCATAGTGAGTGGAAATGGAGGGTCCTTGCCTACCATGGTGACCCAGAGTTTGATATGGGTTACTTTGGGCATAATTTATTTTATTGTAGACATTTTGCTGCATTCCATGTTAATCTTGTAATAGTGTATAAATTGCCAAGTCAGTAATGTAATGATCATTGTGCTTCTAATTCTGGTAAAGTCTTCAGCCTATGCATTGGTAGAAAGCAAACATTCTTCAAAGTTTCACTAGAATTTAAAATAATTGTTAAACTCCTATACTGTTTTAATATTGTACATATTTTGCATAATGTAATAGGACTTAAATACAATACAACAATTTATTTGCTTCTTGTTATTATATGCAACAATTTGTTTGAAATTAAATAATCATCAATGTGGCTGAATCATAATCTTTTGCAAATGCACCCCTTCCTAATAAAGGTAGTAGAGCAAAGAAAAGGAAAGATTGCTGCCAGAAAGTCAACTGAACAAAAATTAAACAAAGGGGCACTTAAAAAGTTTCCAGATATTAATCGTAACTTGAAACTTAGCATTATACTTTCTCAAAATATTCCCCCTCAACCTCTCTCTATGCATTGTATTTCTTTGGAACCAAGATTGTATGTTCTGGCACTAGTCATTGTGCTTAATGCTGCTATGCTCCTCTTTGCATGCTGCTACAGTATCTACTGGGCTTGATAATCACATTTCCTCCAGATGGTTCTGCTCCAAAGGGAATAGGAAGAAGTTGCAGGGTGTTAGGCCAAGAATGTTATAAGGATGGGTGGCAAACCTCACAGAAGTATTCTCCTGGAAGTGTGCACAGAGGCATTGTTATGGTGCAGCTCATGCCTCTGAGCCTAGTTCTCAGCTGTCTTTCACATACCTTTTGGAATACTTTCAGGAGATATTGTTAATTATCCCATCTTGAAGTATAATAATTGCCACATGACCACTAATGGAAAAGAATGTACTTCATTCTTGTTGGGGGATATGTCAAATGGAAAGAGCAAGATTGATGACTAATGCCTCATTTCTGGATCAAATTGATATATCCATGTTTCATCACACGTTATGGTTTCAGAAACATGGCAAGAATATCTGTTATTGTATAATTAGAGCATTTTGCATACTTACCCATAACAGCAATCTTCTGTCCTTCACTGAGATTGATAGGCAACAAACTAGAAGAAATGTTCCTGATCCTTAAATAATCATGTAAAATTTTTGAAACACTTCCCAATCCAATATTAAAAATTCTTATAGGTCATTTGAGAACCATCTTGCCTAACCTAATTTAACCAATATCTTCTGCACTTACAGTCTTTAAGAAATGTTCAGCCACTCTTAAATTCTGCAAACCAACTGCAAATTGTTGCATGCAGTGTAAGTCTCTGAAGACTGTATAAGTTTCTCAAGATACTGTTCCTGGTGCTTTTAAAATCATAACAAATCTATGCACAGTAATGTTCTTGCCCCAACTCCACTGACAACACTGAATTACTAGCACAAGCTTTCCTTTCAACCCCCTTAGTTAAAACTGCATGGGTAGCAACTGGCAAACATTCTGTTAATTTACAGAGAAAAGTTTGAACTCCACATGATATTTATATTTACTCATTAATGTAGACAGTTTACCTGATTCAAAAGTTTTCTGAAAGTTCCTTGTACCATATTGATAGGAACTTTATAGTTTTCTCATCAATATTTTTTTCTATGAGTTTGCAGCCCTCTTATTGAATGATTATTCGTGTAGCATCTTGATTTTTGATAGAGAATATAATAAAGAATTATTATTCCTTTGCTGTATTTCAATAGAGTGGACAATTTTCATGTAAATTAAATTTAAAAAAATTAGTAATTTGAAGTCAGAGTATGGATAAAAAGCCAAAAGTTTGCAATGTTGCAGGCAAAAGGATGCGGACATCTTTGTTCATGTCCTTTAATTGGTATTGGATGCAGACCAGTGAGATGTGTGCATCTAGTCAGTATTTCTTGTTTTCTGTTTGTTGGTATTAAATGGAAGTATGAGATGTTGGTCCTAGTTTTATTTTACTTCACTCATAACATATAACATGTATAACATTCTTGTAACTGACAAACTATTCATAACTTAAAAATGTAGAGTAAAACAGGAATAAGACAGGGCTGTAAATTAAGTCCAATACTATTCAATCTCCATATTGATGAAATTCTGGACAAGATTCAAAGAGAAAGGATACATTTACCAATAATAAAGAAATACCACATTTGCTTTATGCAGATTATTTAGTAATTGTATCTATATCTAATGGAGAATTCAGAATGGCAATTGAAGTAGTAAATACTTTTTTAATGAATGGGGATTTAATGAAAAGAAATAAAAAATCATGGCTTTTAAAATAGGTTATAAATTGCGAAAGGATCAGAAATGGCACTTTAATATGAGAGAAATAGAGGTAGTAAGGAAATTTAATTATCTAGACAAGATTAAGTTTTAATGGAAGTTTGGAATGACAGAAAAAAAAAATGGTAATAGTAAAAGTAAAAGCAGTTATGAATGTTATAAGAGCATGTTTAAGAAAAATTCTGGATATAGGAGTAAATTGGCTTGAAAGAATTTACATAACCACATAGAAGCCAAAATATTATATGGGACAAAAATATGGGGTGTAGAGGAGACATGGAAAGTGCTGATAAAATAAATAAGGTTTCGTAAATTGATCTTAGGTTTACTGATAACATTGCCAAATGATGTAGGGCAGCTAGAATTGGATAGGCATTCCACCAAGATAAAAATTATATAGAATTACCCCATTGGAAGAGAATGATATTATTAAAGAATGTTTTAGTATCCAAGAGAAATATAAATGAAAAGAATCATGGTATCTCAAAGTGCAGGAAATTTTGCAACAGATAGGTATGGGAAACTTATGGATAAATAGGGAATATCAAAATGCAGGATTTTGGGAAGAAATAAACCTAAGATTCGAAGATATTAAAAGTGAAGAAATATTTAGTAGTATGAGAGAAAAGAGTTCATTGAAACTTTATAGGGAAATAAAAATAATATGCAGTAGGAAAAATATTTAGGACAATGTGATAAAATAGGTTGGCAAGAGTGTACATGGGCTAAAACTGGAGTTATGAATTTAAAAGGGTTAAGATATGATAAAAGATGTAGAAAAATGTCCAATGTATCGAGAACCGATACAGATTTTCATTGTTTATTATACTGAAGCAAACAAAGTTATGGAGAGAACAGGCATGGCAAGCAAAATGGAAGATCTTAGTTGGTGTAAAATTAATTAGAAAGATTTTAACTGTAAAAGGAGAGAAAAATATAAAAATGAGAGGAAACTAGTTGGGCAAAGTTAGAGAGAAATGGATAAGAATGATTAAGAGGAACATAGAGGGAAGTATAATAAGTCAGATAAGTATAAACAAGGATAGGATAATGCAGCAATAAATAAGATGGTAATCAATGCATTAATAACCTGAGTTGTGGGATTAGAATATAAGCAACTATAGCAAGAAAATATCTACAGGAGATGAGAAAGATTAGTATTATTTTAGTTTTAGATTTTATTTTATAATGATATTTTTTTGTCAGACAAGATTTTGAAGAGATAATGTTTACAATTTTAAGGAATCAAGTATTTAAGTAACACTACATGATAGCCAACGGATTGCGACATGCCTAAAAGTTGTACATAATGCTTTTCTCATAGATTTTGCCTATGGGATGTATCTCTTCACTGTCCAGCAATAGTCAGTCAACACATTCAAATTTCATTTAGTTCAGTACCTTTTTTCCCATTGTAAAAATTTGATGATGGAAATGTTTTCTGACTTTGTCACTGGCAGCCCCATTTTTTCAAGCAAGTCCACATGATGAATTTTTAAAAAATTCCATACCTTTGTATGCTTCCACAATTCACTCACTTTATCACAATAGTTTTCTGAATTATAATTTTCAAGATAACACTGCCATATGTTCCTGATTTGCCAATTTTTTTAATAGTTTCTGAAAAATTTAATAATCCTTTGATAATCTAATTTGTGGCCCTATTCCTTTTCAATTTTTCACTACTAAATTTAAAATTAATTTCACTACTAATTTATTTATGAGCAATTTAGATTTCAAAACAACTATTTTTACAAAAAGTTCAAGTACTATCAGTGGAAGTAAATGTATTTTTCATGACCAAGTAATGGTTTTATTTATTTCTCTACCCAAGAACAAGAGACCACTTGTTTCCAATGAAATGAGATTTCTTTCCATATCAAGAAACAACAAAAGATTGTATTTAAATAATTGTAATTAATTGAGTTGAACTTTAGCCTGGCTGAAGATGGGAACTAAATGTTCTGGAAACCGGTTCCATACATTTACGAAAAGTAAGTGAAGCTTTAAGAGTGTGTAGTTCAACTGAATCATACAATGATATCAATTAAAAGATTGTATGTTTCACTTGCATACCAAGTACTATAGCAACTACTTTCAACTTTGCACAGCCTTCCTGGTTATATTTTTCTTATTAATAATTCAGTCCTATTTGGAATAATGAAAAAATATGTTTCCCTCTATACAACTCAAAAAACTATGGATAAATTTATCAGTTATTTCTTGTGCACTTTAGTGAATAAACACTGTTCTATCTCACTCAGATTTTTCAATGCTGAAGTTGGCCAGATAGAATTATTTTAATGGATGAGCAATTAATTCAAATCCTTGGAAGAAGATACACTAGGATTTTATCAAATATATTGGGATTATCTTTTTCAACAATATTGAAAAACTCCAAAAACAGTCCTGTTGCACATTATTGGAATTGGTCATTTTGCACATTTTCACAGCTTTCTATGAATCAGCATGAACATCAAAACATCTGTAAGTTCATACACTCTTTCCCATTTATAAAAAGTTAACTCATGATGCGTATTTTAAGTTATTTTGTTTCTTTAAAAAGATGTGAGAGGTTACACCTAAAATTACCTGAGCCAGATAGGTGGAGGCCCCTTTATATTTTGCATTTTTTCTTAGCATTTCAATAAATTTCAATTGCATATGAAACAAGCATGATGGCACATTATTCACAATTAAATATTCTTTACAGTAGTACCTCCATAATTTACAGACAACTGCGGCCATGGTAATGTGCCTTTGCATGTAAGAGATTGCATGTTGTTTTTACGCCCAAAATTCCATAATTCACAAAGTTTGATTTTTAGAGATAAAAAAAAAAGGAGGGAGGGGAGAGGAGAGGAGGGGGGAAGGAAAGGAAAGGAAAACCTATCGATTACATGCATGTGGAAGTAATCTTACCTTGAGAGTGCCAACCTTGGCAACTATAAGTTGTCTGGAGGTTTCCAAATTTTCTTGCTGAAGTACTGGATTGTCACGAAATTTTAAATCTTCCAAATTCTTTAACTTGTCCAATTCATTGATAGACTGCCACTATAAGTAAAGCAAAAATATAAATTTGTAAGCTTATTTCTCTAGTTATCTAACCGGTTTTTCACAAATAATTACAAGGTTTTGTTGAATAATAACATCATTTGCATTTTTTTTTTACATATTACATAATTATATTATCAATTACTATACATATAGCATCAATAAATTTTCAAAATAGCTTCCTTTTGCATTCCTTTTGCATTACATGTCCCTTTGGCCATTCATCAATGACAGAGCACATGGGAAATCCACTGATAATTTCAAGGATTGCACCAGATCATTTTGGAAAACCAAAAATAAATATTTGTAGATCCTGTAATCAGAAAAAGTTAAGAAAAAAGTAGTTAGAGAAAAATTTCAGAGATCTTGTACTTCACAAATCAAAAGCAAATGTTTTTTAATCTACAAAAGTATGAACAAGAGGCCCAGGGCAATGATCAGACAGGAATGTTACACTTTGACTTCATGCAAAAATAACTATTTCTGACTTTATGCAAAATTCACTATTTCCTCATTTAACTGAAGGAGAAATGTTTTATTTAAGATAGCTGTAATTTTAAATATTTGATATGTAGAGCAATATATAGCTGGAGAGGCAAAGAAAGGAGTCAGTCAATTAAGTAATAAACTGCATAAATTACCATCTTTTATCATTAATTAAAATGGATAGATTCAGCAAGATTCTCTTAAGAGGCAGTGTTCAACCATGTGATATGCATTTTGAGGTGATAGAAAGAATTAGAAGAAAGAGGGGAAGAAGTATGTTACATTGAATGGATAAGAATAGTTAAAGAAAAAGTTATGTTTTGATAAAAGGGCTTGATAATTATGAAAATTAAACATTTCTTATTTTGTACAATATGAACTACAAATCTGACCACAAGAAAGAACTTGTTCATAATCTATACCAAGCATGGCTATTTCACCGCCACGGGTGGCCGAGGTCGTTAAGGCACGGACTCGTGAGCGGGAGGTCTGCGGTTCGAATCCCGCCAGGACCGTCCTCCCTGACTGGGGTTTTTTCCAGGTTTTCCTCAGTCTTCATAACTGGCAAATGCCGGGGAGGTACCTAAACTTAGGCCTGGAACGCTCCCTTCCTTAAAAAAACTATCCTTTCCCAATTTATCATTTCATTTCATGTATCATCAGTGTCCACCGCCTGTGGTGCCTCAGTAGTAAAAACGGGCGTTAAACACTACTCAAAAAAAAAAAAAAAATGGCTACTTCAACTTAGGTTAATCAAACTAAATGCCATGCCAGATTTCTCTACAGAGGAGCTATGCTTGTAAATCCAGCACAACTGCATGATCTAAGTAAACTATTATTGAATTAATTGCATTTTAGATCAAAGAATGAATTGACTGATCAAAATATAGAAGCTGATAGTGAACTTAAAGATGCACCAGAAAAACTGAAAATTATAATTTGCAACTACAATTAATGATGAATGTACGAAATAATGTGCCATCATCACATTGTTAAAAGCAGTTCAAAACTCTAAGGAACTCAATATATGGGAAAAAATTTCATAAAGAAGTATGAGCATTGACTAATGAATTTCGATATCCCAGAGGCAGACAACATTTTGTTTAAGTTCATTAACAGACCACCAGAGCACCCACAGTCACTTACACCTCCAACATAGTTTGATCTGTCAGTCTTTTTATGGTTAATAATTTGAGCAAGGTCTCAGGAAACATGTCCCAGTTTTAATTTTAAAAGTTTTAAGAGTAGAACGTCAAGAATATTTTTAATGTGTTAACATGATTTTAAGTAGTTTTACTTTTAATCTACCTAAGATTTTATGATAATTTGCATTACTCCTGGAAGCTTCCTTATTTATCACAAATATACATTGAAAGGAAGAAAAACCTTTTATTCCTAAATATTTAATTGTATTTCTTAAAGTATTAGAATCTAAAAGGAGCCTAAAATGTTTGTAGTGACTTAATTCATTTAACTATGTGTCAGCAACATTTAAAAAATAGCTAACAGCTGTTGTCAACGTCAAATGGCAGGATATTGGCTAACGGGTGATTATGGAGAAAATCAAAAGCATTAATTTGAGATAAGGAAATCTGGTCCAGAAATGCCTTAAATGTCAAAATTTAAAAGTCAAAAATCATTTATAGGTTGCAGGAGGTAATCAGGCTTTTTTTCTTGCCTCCTAATATATTGTTGGCAAGTGTTTGATGAATGATTTGAAGCTTTCATGGTATTATTTAATTAGATTTCTGGTTACTAACTTATCATATTTATAAAATGCCATCCTGTGGCTTCCATCAGGTATCCTTTATCATTTCCAAATGCGTCTATCATCACAAAAACATTCTCTATATTGAAGTGGTATGGTTATGGCATAGCTTCTTTCACAATATGGACATGTATAGGTCTCTTAAGTTTAAATGGGTCTATTGATATGGATGTGTATAGATATCCTGCAAATTCAAAACCACATTTAAAATCTTCATTATGTTAACTCTTTTTTCTACAATGATAAATTATACAACACAATTCCTCTTAAAGCTGTGATGTGTATTTTATACCTAAAATCATAGATAAGTATACAAGGATACATCTGTACAATCACTACAAATTACATTGGTTTCCTTGCTGTTTCCCCTTTTTGGCATATAATACACTTTCGAAATGGATGCAACTTTTTGGCTGTGGGCAGGATCCTTTTAAGAAAGCATTTTTAATTTAAAAAATTATATATGGAACTAAACACAGTGAAGCTAATCATTTGATTTAATTTTTTGTCATCAAAACACTCTTAATGCTTCACTTACTTGTCATAAAATATGTACCACATTTTATGACAAGTAAGTGAAGCATTAAGAGTGTTTTGATGACAAAAAATTAAATCAAAGCATTTTTAAGTTAATCTAAAAGTTGTAGGTTTGTTGGATTTTCTACCCCCTATGTGTATAGCTCTCTGAATTTCGTAGTCAGTAATTTGGCTGCAAACTGTTGATAATCAGAATATCAATTATATCATTGGTTATGTGTGGGTTTAGAGATGTACAAAATCTTCCTTCTTTATACCCCGGAGGTTTTATTGTATATATTGCTTCTACTTACTTGTTCCAATCTCTTTTCTTTTAATTTTCCAATTGGATCTCTCTTGGATAATTTATTTTTTCCATTTTGTTACATTTTTCAGTTCAAACTCAAGGTATGAAGCAAATCTTCTTTAGGGGAGAGTGAAGTGACTGACTTAATGAAACCTCTGGAATACAAGATGAACTTACAAAATATTTAGCCTTATCCAGACATAATCCTGTTATGAGTTGAACTCATATTCAACATATTCTGTTCTGCCTGGCTGAATTTTCCTCCCTACCTTCTTATGGAACTAAAATATGTTCTATTTGTAAATAAAATTTAAGAATTTTGAGGATTCTGTAATAGCTATACTCTGGCCAACAAGTTAGTTCTAATGGACCAAACCCTTGAGGCCAATGAAATGAAATTGGTACAATTAAGATACTGTTTTTAGTTAACAGATCAAGGGCAAACTTCAGCAGAAGAAGAAGAGAATAGAAATATGTATGAATTTGAGGAATTACTCAATAAACTAGGAAAACAGGAATTGGAAAAATTTCTGGATGAGAGAAAGTTGTGCTTAATAAAGGTTAAGAAACCTTCAGAAGCTCACATGAAACAAGCTTTTAAAGTAAATTGAAGTCTAAAAGTTGAATATGATCTTAATTATTCAAATTATGATTTACATATCCATTGAAGATTTGGGAATCCTTACAAAGATACAATCCTGTGAAATTATACTGCCAGCTAGCTTTATTTGCTTTCCTATAATAAATAGTGAATGGGAATTTTATACAAACATGTGCCTTTTCTGTAAATTTTTCTTGCACAAATACAATTATCCTTGAAATAATACTCTAGTTTACCCCTATTCCTTTGCTAATTCTATTCTGGATCCAAGGATGTGCAACATAGCTCAAAAAGATCACCATTTTTTGCTCAGAGGTTAGGGTTTCCCAAGTCTTTCCTCATTTGACCATATAATGTTTTGCTTCTCAAATGAAAAATTTTCTTAAAATCATTTTCTGATGGTGTTCTTTCTTCAAGTCTTTCTTCCTTGAAGTTGTAAAACTGCAGCCATTTTCAATCAATTCAGCATTTAATATCTATACTGATGAAATAGTCTTTTGAAAAGTAAAACAAATAAAGTCTTGAGAATAGCAAGTGAAAACTTTACTTAGGATGATCTAAGAAGTAGAATGTTTTAATTCCATTTATACATATGAAATATAGTTAGTGCTTAGTTTTGTAATAAATGCTATACAGATATAGATATTAATTGGCCAGGTTCAGTACATAACTCACAAATTAGGCACAACATTGCAGTTCATGCAGTGATATGGAGAACAAAAATTTAGTTCTGCTTGCAGATGAAGGATATGGTTCTGTGCCTTAGCTGATGACATCTTACAAGCACCCTAATGCACCTTAGCAAAAATCCTACAGTAGAATACTGACAGCAGAAGGGTTGACCACTGCACATCTTTGGCAAGCTAAAGAGAAGATTCTCATATCTTCATTATTCTGTGAGGGTAGCATTTAATAAACAAATGATTTTATGTCTACAAATCACGGTAATTTCTAAAAAAAAATTAATGGAAAAGCATTTACTATGACTTTATGAACACAGCCCATTATAATCATCACAGAAGGGTAAGTCCTGTAAGATAGCTCTTCTCCAGTTAGTCAGCAGGATAGCAGATTCCTTGGTCTATAACAAGACAGTACTTTGTATTTTTCTCAATATAAAGGATGCTTTTGATAACACCTTGTATGAGTCTATAATTCACTGGGCACTTAGGCATGGTGTTCACCACACTACTTGTAGATGGATTGATTCCATGCTGAGGAGCCAAAGAATTCAAGCAACATAAGTAGATGAGACACTGGGGGTAAAAACCACCAGAGGTTTTCAAGGGAGAATTTTATAACCATTCCTTTGGAGTATTGTGGATGACAAACTCCTTGTCAAACTGAACAGTTGTGGATGCCATGCACAGACCTATGCTGATGATATAGCAATACTAATACGGGAAAAATTTCCTGCAACAATCTCAGAGATTGTGAACAGTGTACAGAGGTAGTTTATTGGGAAACACTAAATCAATATCATACACTTCTCCAAAAAGCAAAATATGGGGAGCCTTGACAAAATAGTACTTTCTGTTGTTGAGGAAGGCAAAGTATCTGGAAGAAATGCTCGCCTTATTGAGACATCACAAGTGTGGATACTGGTAATATACGAGACAAAATGATTAGGTGGGAAAGTTTTTTTTTTTTTTTTTTTTGGTAAGGAAGTGTTCCAAGTCTTAATTTTAAGGTACCTTCCTGTGGACTAAGGAAACACCTGGAAAAACCTCAGTCAGGAAGGACAACTCTTGTGGAAATTGAACCCCAGACCACCTATTTATGGCTCTGTGCTTTAATGACAACCCATGCTCATCATGACAATGTCATACACAAAATATGGTGGCCACTTATAAATAAATAAAATATCAAGACTGAGAAGCCTCTTTAGTGATGAGGAGCAGAAATACAGAAGAGAACAACAAAATAAATTGACAAGAGATTAGTGGACACACATAAAATTGCAAATCCATTTGTAACAAAAATTAAGACATGTATTTCCTAGAGTATTGGGATAGTATGTATGTTCCCAGGACCTATGCAACAAATATATTTTGTAAATAAATATTACCACTATTATGACAGGCTATGAATATGATGTTAACAGCATGTTTTCACAAGAAGTGACCACAATTTTTTATGAGTACCATGGAAGAATACTGCATATTGCTTTCTAAAAAGAGGAAGATTTCTGCATTAGAGTTAAAAGCATTTACCAGAAAAATATAATCCAGGTAATATTCCTAATGACTACCAACATTTCTTCCAGAATTTGAGTAACTACTCTTAAAAATAATGAAACAGTGATACTAAATGTTAATGAAGATGAAGATTTTCTTCTTAAATACAGTTTGCCAAACATGAGGAAATTGTGTCTCAGTTTGTGAAGAGAAGTCAGTAATGAAGGATAGGGGAAAGGATAGCATTCTATAATTCTTTTTTTTACCTTTATACAAAACTTATACTATTTTTTCTGACAATACTTTTTAGACATTTTAGAATATAAATACTGATTAAAAATCTTTTTAATTTATTGCTGTTGACATATAATTTAACTTAATTAAGTACCAGCTGTTTACCAGGTTTGAGATGATTATTTTTAAGTGTCCTTAATTCCATCATTAACTTTATTCTAAATGTGGCCATCTTATTGAATTTCAAAAATAGCCTTGGAAGATAATACTATATCACTGTTAAGAAATAAATATATAACTAAAAACATGATTTGATAATCCTTTCTGAAATCTTTATTTGTACATTGAAAATTTATGATTTTACAGATGGTAGCATTTGGCACCAAGCCATCCATATGAATGGCCTTAGATTAAACCAATATGTGATCAGTTATGCTTTTTCCCGGAGTGTTTTGCAAATGGGCAAACATGCCACTCGTTAACTGGTTAGCCAGTCAGCTGGTTCTCAGTGATTAGTGGAAGGATAAAACAATCAAACAACCATATAACAACACACAAACCAATTTAAGAGGCCCATTAATTACAAAATTACCAAATGAGATGTTGAAACTGTCTGCCTTCACTTTCTACACTTTTTGGCATCTCTTCTGTCATTCACTGTAGTTCATTTATAGAAATCCAGAAAATTTCCTGATGAATATTATCTTTCAGTTCTTGTATGGTATGAGGGCTTGTATTTACACAGCATTTTTTTAATTAACCCCACGGATAATAATCCCAGTGTTAAATAGAGGGACCAAGGAAGTCACAAATTCCTATTAATAATTGTCTTGTGGAAACACATTGTGAATTGATCTCATGGAAGTATTCGCAGTATGAGCAGTGACAGAGTCCTGTTGAAAAGATGCATGATCACACCCCCTATTCAGTTAATTTCTGAATAAAGGGGTTAGTATGGTAATCACATAAGAAACAGAATCAGCTTTATACTAAAAAAAAAATTGGTCCTATGATTCTTTCACCACTGAGTTAAAACATACGAATCATAAATAGACATGCTGTGCTGATGTAAAGACATAAGGCTTAATACAGTTTATTATATTGTTGAATTAAGAAATGAACAATACAACACTTGCCCAGAAAGAGCTGCACTTTGACTGCAACACTCCTCAAGGTCAAAAAGTAAGCAAGCAGGCTTGCCACCCCCTCCACAGTACAGCAAATGAATGGGGGCTTGCTGACATAAAAACCCTGCATCACAGTGGAAAACACCATTGATTGCATGGTAATGTAACACTTACAGGCAAATAAAGCTGGAGCATGCCACAGGCTGCATCCAATCATGTGTAAACTCCACTTGTGTGTTATCAATTGTGGTACATAGTGGTTACCTTAATTATTGAGAGAGCAGATTTTCTTATTTTATGCCGGGAAAAAATATTTCAAGTACAAGTAAATCAATATCATAATCAGAAAGACTTAACATTCTGAATATGTCTGTACAAGTCTCTGGTTTTATGCATAGTTAATATAAAATTCATCACAGATTCAAATCAGATACTCGCTAGACTGAGCAATAAATTAAATATGGATGAGGTAACACACTTTCAGGATCTATATGCAAACATAACAGTTCTGCATTATGATAAAGAGTTTAGATAAGTGTATGGTAACTAGCAAGGCTATGCACATGCAGCCAACTGCTAATTATAATTTTCTTATTCTTCAGCTGTACTCATAATTATTTGCTCTGCCATTTACAAAATATATCCCCAAAAGTTGATGCATAAAATATTTGTAATGCAAAAACATTGCTTCAAACCCAAACTCACATCCTGAATGTTGTTTTCTGAAAGGTGTAGTTGCTTTAATGCTGGAAATAGTTCAGTTTTTTCACAGGGACTGCAAACAGGAAAACGTACAGCAGACACACCTATTCTTGTTACATTCAGGTACTCCAAGCTGCAAAATGAAGCAATGTTATCGAAACTGTGTTAGAAGTAAAATAATTTGCAAGCATACTTTTGGTTTCATATAATGGAAACTAATTATCATTTTAAAAAGAGGTAAATAAATATAACCTTAACAATAACTTAATAATTCACTGGTACCTCAGTGATCCTGAAGTTTGAAGCACATGCTTCCTGGAATCCATGATGACTCCAGACCTTACTTCCCCAGATAGCACCTCACCATTATTTTCCCACCTCCCTGCACCTGCAACTCATTTCAAGCTTCTGAGCCATTTTAATTTCACCCAAGCTATAAACTGACTTAACCCCTTTTATTATCTTTATTTTTAAGTAATATCACTTTCTTGTTCAAAACCTGTCATTCTGATTACAAGATTTCTATTATTTGATTTTCTATTTTTCTCAATATAATGGCACATATTTGCTGTAAAAATAGGTTAGAATACTCATAGCAGAAACAGGGGTATTTTTGCCCCAGTACCGAGAAACCTATGGCCCCAGCACTGACATCTACTGAAGGGTGGTTTGTTATATTCTATTGGAAATTATTACTAACAGATGAATTATCAAATTTCCAATCCTGTCCATGATCTCCATATAGGATCTTTCTGTGGCTGTGTGCAGTTGAGCTATACTATATTATTTAATTTTTATAGCCTTTCATGCCAATAAATATTTTGCTATTGTCTTTATCTACCAAAAAAAATACTAAGCCTTCAATGGCCTTTAGATTCCATATGCATTCATCAGTTAGATAGCACCATGGGTGACCAAGGTCATTAAAGTGTAGACACATGGGTGAAAGGTCTGGGGTTCAATCCCACCAGGCCCATCCTCCCTGATTGAGTTATATTCCTGGTTTTCCTCAGACCTCACAAATGCATGAGAGATACCCTAAAACATACCCCTGGAATGCTTCCTTTAGAAAAAAAAAATCTTTTTCCAGTTTATCATTTCATTTCATATGTCATCAGTGCACAACACCTGTGATGCCTCATGGGTTAAAATGGGTGTTAAACACTATTCGCACATTAATTAGAGATCTGAGTAGTTTGGTTTTTCTCCAGAATGCATCCAGTAATCCTGCACAGTTAGCAATTTGTATTTTCTCTGAGATGGTAAATGGTCAATTATTAATCATCATAATCATCCTAAGAGGATTAAGTCTTTAAGAAGTAATATGTTAAAAAAAAAAAAAAAAGATATTCATACCATTTTTTCTAGGATGACCCTGTGATTTCCTTTCACATGAACAGTAGCTCTCTATAACTCTGGAAATATTAGCATTAGATATTCTTGCTAGTTAAAGGAGTGTGTATAATGCATTTTCCATTTTCTTGTTACACCACTTGGTACAAATTACTCTATGTTGCATGAACCTCATTTTATTTGTTATTTTTTTATTGCTCAGGCTTCCTGAGCAAATATTAAGGCTTATTATACTTTAAACAGGGAATCGCAGGTTTTAACCCATTGCTTTTACCTTCAGGGATGATACATGGTGGAAATCAGTAAAGAGGTACTGAGATTTCAATCAATTAATAATATGGTAATTGCATCCAATTATAGATGAAGATCTATAAATAATTTTATATTCCTTGATTACCTGAATGATAAAATTATGTAAATAATAATAGCAAGCTCCATTTTCATCTAGATCATATAAAAATTAATAATAAAACAGTTGATCTATGCTGCTAATTTTGTCAAGTTACAGTGTAAGCACTATGCCATAAATCCAGAAAATCAATGGTGTGCAGTTTGCAAAATGCAATTATGTTGAGCTTTGCTCACCTGGAATACTTTATAATGTTCTAGATCATATTTTTTTTATCAGTATATTATGGATATATTGTTCCACACAATATATTTTCATGCAAAATGTTCCAACTTTCTAGATCTAGATCAGACCTAGAAACAATTAATATATCTAAACCAGGAAAACAAATAGATGCACCACTTATATGTATAAAAGCAGAAAAGGATATAACACTAAGAGAAAGTCACACCTGTAATCCCTATACTTCGAACTACTAGAGTCTTGTCTTCTTGCCATAGAAGAACTCTAGTAGTTCGAAATATAGCAATTATAAGTGCGACTTTCTCTTAGTGTTTTTTCCTTTTCTGCTTTTATAATTACTGTTAATTTAGTTACATTGTCAATAATGTTACATTATTTTTCCTTTATATTATATATATATGTTTGCATATACATGTAATATACATTGTTTCCACACAAATATATCATCACAGTTCTATTTAGTTAAATATGGTGGAATTTTGTAACAATGATGTGAATGATTGAGTCGAATTTGTAACACTTACATCACTAATAGTTTTCCTTTTTTAAACTATTACATTGTCAATAGTGTTACATTATTTTTCTTTTATATTATATTATATATATATATATGTTTGCATATATATGTAATATACATAGTTTTCACACAAAACTACTTAGTTAAATAGGTGGACTTTTGTAACAGTGATGTTTAATATAAGTTTTTTGAATGATTGAGTCGAATTTGTAACACATCACTAATAATTTTCCTTTTTTAAACTATTAGTTATGTAAGTGTTACAAATTCAACTCAATCATTGAAAAAACACTTCTACTTACTGTTTAAGCATTCCCAATTTATTTATTTGTGTCCAGTCATTTATCTCATTGCCTTCCAAGTCCAACGCTTTTAATCTCTGTAAAAGATTTGCAGATGGTGCCTCAAGAGTTGTGATCTTGTTAAAGGGAACCTTAAAACAAAAAACAAAATATGTTGAAGTGTACAAATATGTGTAATGCTTTTAAACTTCTGTATTTTAGGGATCAAGACTAACAATCTTATTCTGGCAATGTTTTTCACTCTCTTCATGATAATTTATTTGCCTACAGACTTGCAACTCACGTTTCTTATAAGTACATATGTTATTAAAAATGCACCTGTAAGTACTGAATGTAATAATATGCTACACATTTAAAAACATGAATACAAAAATATGATAGATCAAGAACGAATGAAAATAAAAGAAAATAATTGCAACATATTTACAACCATTTATCCTAGAGCCTGGAAACTTTTAAATTCCTTCAATTGATCCCCTGCCACATTTCTGGAAGATAACAGACATCTGTATGTAAGTCATTTTTGTTTTTTGATGTTTGAGGAGTGCCCTACTGCAAAGCTGTAATATGGTTTGTTCTGATTTCTGTGCCTAACTCCCTCTATGTACATCAACAACCACCTCCAGCAGAGACTGAATCAAATCATATGTAATGTGCTTTAAGAACAAGACAATATAAACGTCTTTCATTCTATAGCATCCTTTTCAAAAGTCTGATATGGCAAAACTTGATTATTACAGGCTTCTTGCAGACAATGATTTTCCACATTACTAACACATGTCATCTCAATTTTAATCCATGCACACTGCTCACTTTTAGAAAATATCATTTTAGGGCTGTCTAAATTTATACCACTACTGAACAGCTTCATATTTGTCCATCTACAGATAGTGCACTAATGACACTGAGCATATTGAACAGTTATGCTATTCCTATAGACATTCTGAGAACACCACCACCACTCTCACAAGTTCATTAACAGTGCAGTAACAATATTGCCACCATTTTCTTTCCAGCCCTCGTACATGTTATACATTTTTGTACCAACTCTATAACATGGTGCGCGCGCGTGTGTATATATTATAGTAGTATTTATTTCTCATGCATCACATACATATTTTTTTTTAAATACAAAGTAGATACAAATAATAAAAAACATTACTTTTAAATATAACAATTAGGAACAGTGCCTTCGGCAATTCCAGAAGGCACTGACTCCAATCAAAATGTATTTCAATTTGATTGGCTCAAACCCCAGTCTCCGGTTCATCACATATATATATAATAGAGTTTTGTACCAACTCTATAACATAGTGCGTGTGTGTGTGTGTATAATATAAAAGAAAAAGAAAAATAAAGTAACACTATTAACAATGTAACAAATTAACAATAATTATAATAGTAGAAAAGGATAAAACACTAAGAAAAAGTCACACTGAGATCGCTATACTTCGAACTCGTGGAGTCCTTCTATGGCAAGAATACAAGTGAACTATATCCTTTACAATTACTATTATAATTACTGTTAATTTTTGTGTGCATGCGCACCCTCACACCTACCCACCAACCCATCCCCACCCAAAATATAACCCTGATTTGCATGATCTTGATTTAGTTAATTGCATTTAATGCAAGAAATTTTGAATACTAAAAATTATTTCAAAAGGGCAGTGTAAAATTCATATTCAATAAATTTAGCGAAATTTGCACTAGCTCAAAACTCCATTTTGTATAAGGAAATATCCAAAGTACACATCCAACCTTAGCCAAGTGCAGACATTGTAGAGATATGAATGTTCTTGAATAGCAAAGTTTGTGCACTGAGCAACACCGAAGACTATGTTACACTGCTCAAATCAATGGTACTTTGCTTCTACTTTTGCACTTAAATGTCAGTTAGTGTTGTTTTGCGGTTTGTCATAGTGTGTAGCGTGATTTATCAGCTTGGTTTCAGTTTGCTCATGCACTTTGTTTCAGGTCAGAGCTGGCTTTGATAAAGTTAATTTTGATGGCAAAAATAAAATCTCTATTTCTCAAACCAGGATGATTGATGAAGATAATGATATTGAGAATGAAAAAATAAAATGACCAACATTCAGTGAAGTTGTTGTCAGTATAGACATTGTTTGGACAGTTGTCATATCATTTACAGTAGACAGCTCTGTTGAAGAGAGGGTAAACCAGTTATAGATGGAAATTACAACAGTATTAAAGATGAAACTGCCAGTTTTATTTATTCTGAAAAATGTCCTGCAGTGAAAGTTGTTAAATATATGTTAGGCAAAATAATTTCTTTTGTTGCTGTACATATATAAATATTTCTTTTGTGAATGTTTTGACACTGTAATAGAAATTATACAAAATTGTAATTTTGGACTAAAGTATTTATGGCATAGAAAATGTGTGTAACTGCAATATAATAGGTGGGGTATGTATCAGCCTGTGTTATTGTCATGTAAATATATCTTGGCACCATTTAGAGAAAATGTGTGCAAAATGAAATCTCAATTTATGAAACCTTATTTAAGGTTTTAAAATAAAATAAACAATAATAATAATAATAATAATAATAATAATAATAACAATAACACATGTACCTGTAAAAGCACTAAATAGGATTTACACATTTTTTTTTATCTCAAGAAATTACTTTTCTGTTGCTTTTTATTCCCTATGCTTTACCACTTTTATAACAATTGTTAATATTATAGCTAATAAATATTTCTTGTATTTCAATATCTTCAATCCATAGCTTAATTTCTTTCTAAGAACTTTTCCCTTTTAATTCCCTATCTTTCCATAATTCTCCCATACCAATCCTTTGTAAAATCTTCTTAACTGTACTGAATACTGACCCATGTATTTCTTTATTTTATCCTTTCTTGTAAAATAAAACACTTTCTTCCTCTAGCCTGTTGATCTTGAACCAATACTTCAAAATATTCCTATTATTTTTCCCTTATTTCCTATTTGATTAAACTCTGCTTTAGTTATCCCACTGGGTGAAGCTCTCAGTAGAGCCAAAATTAGTTTACAGAACCTTCTGTGAATCAAATCAGCTGCACTCAACCCTTGTATATCCCCTAAATCTCTACCTCATATAGATTTTTGCCTCAACTATTGTTCATAAACTCTCGCCAACCACTTAATTTGCATTTCTTGCAATTTCTCCAAGTATACCTTTACAGTTTTTAATGCTAATTTCCACCCCTGATAATATTTCTCCTCTTCTTCTTCTCATTTGGAACTACAGCCCAGAGTCAGCCTTGGCCTGCTGCGGCGACCACTACTTCCTCTATCTCCCACTTATGACTTCATTGATAGAAGGCAGTATTGCAAGGGGCATGCAATGAGCATGCTGGCACCCCACAGGTCATCCATCATATAGCTTTCATGATCGAATTCTAATAATACTTTTTTTTCTTTTATTCATTTCATCCTCCATTACTACTTTACTCTTACTCCCAGATATTCACATTTACTTACCATATCCATTTCTTTTCCTGTTCAATTTGGATTTCCTCTTTCTACATTAATGTACACTTTTGATATGTCTCATATTATGAAATCACAATTTATGGATGCAATATAATGATCAAGCAAAAAAATAAATTACCTGCAATACTAACACTTCTGGCCAAATGTTAGCACACTCCAATACTTGCACCCAAAAATATTCCATTTTCCCCATAATTATATGTTCGAGAGCTGCAAAATGTATCTGAAATTGATTTGGGCATTCTGGTATTTGCAGTTTATTTTCACTGAAATGTACAGAAAATTACGCATTATTATTTAAACTTTGAACAAAGGATGATAAATTAAAGACTAACACATTATTGTCATTAATCGATATAGTAAATTCACATATATTTATTGTTTTTTTCAGTTGATTAGACCCATTTAAAAAATTATCGCTATTTTTCTGAAAAACTAAAATAAAAAGAAAAAGTGATACTAATGAAAATGTGGCGGTGGTGTTGTTGATGTAGAGCAGGCACAATTCCTTAAGGTCCCTTACACTTAATATAGCTTACCTTAGAAATGACTCTCTCACTAACTGACTCATAGACATGGCATACCATTGCAATAGGTACTTATGGTGACTGATAAAGTTGCTCAATGCCCTGTCAAGTGCCATCTGCTTCAAGTACACTGCATGCATCCATCTTGGAGCTTGAGTTGTATTCAGTCATTGTTGTTTTGTATTGCTGCAGCTACTGCCATTAACAGTAAATGCTAAATGAACTTTAAATTGATTGGACAGCATAACGCACTTCATTCAAATAATTATTATTATTTTTGAATAAAGCACATCCTAACCAATTTCACTCGTCTAAAAGAAGAAATGCAATATCTAATGCACACACAGGTGGACACAGACTTTTGACAAAAGGTTTGGCCGCTGTATCTGCTAGCTTTGCCAGGGACCATATGAAAGTAGACCTGCTCTAACATCAGTTCCATTTGCTTTTTATTCTTTAATTTTTAATCACTGACTTCACTTATATTAATTACCTTATCTAGTATGTCAATATATTTTCTATTGCTCCCAAGAAGTTAATTATGAATAATCTATAATTTATTATGGAAATGTTGAATATAAATGTGGTGCCCACACCTGAATGGGCAAGCCAAAACTGGGTGGATATCATTATGTATTCTGTTTAGCATTTTAATAAATATTTCATGAATGATCGATGGTAAGTCCAACGAAGAATTTTACTCCAAACAGACCACTAACTTAGGTAATTATGAAGTGTGTGAAAATTGTGTGTCAAATGCCTCTACTCATTCTAATTTCTGACTCTCTTTTTTGCCTCTAACAGGCGTTCATGTTTCCATTTTTCTAAAAGAAAATTGTCTACTTCTTAGTCCTTTACCATTTCCTAAATTCCTTTGCTCTTTGCTTTTACATATTCATACCAAATCAGTTTTCTTTTCTTCTTATTGCAGTATCTTTCAATCTCATAATCATTCTTGCCTTTTTGTTAAATGCAAGTTTCACCAAATTTTTTCCATTCTATTGTCATTTATCAAGTTTTTCAGACCTACTCTAATATTCATCCTGTTTCTCACTTTAATATCCCAAGAAAAGAATTTAAGTATACTTCTGTCCATTTAAAGTGCTCAACATCTTACCTTCTTCTTTTCCTACTTAATTTTAAAAACTTCTCTTAAGAAAAGAATGATAGCTAGTAATATCACATTCTTCAAAATTGCTAAGATGCATAGGCAGAAGACAAGTTTCTACCTTTGAAGAAGAACAAGAATTGTTTGAAATATAATGAAAATTGTCGTGAAGATGACCAAATTATTATGATAGTTGTTAAGTATCATCCTTTAGATGTTGCACTGTAAAGTATCAGATGCGTATGCATAGTCACTTGATTATGACAATCATGTAAACAAATTAGTATTAACATTTTCTCAAAATAAATAAAACTGAAATATGACTTGTGATAAAGTACTTAGTTTTGATCTCTATAGAAATACAAAAGAAGTTAGATTTCACATTATAGGATTCTTCCCCTTTTTTGACAATTAAAAAGTGGGCTGTGAATTTAAGCAAGGTCATACATCCTTTCAAAATGACAAGTGCTTAGAGCAACCCAAAACTGTTAAGACCACCAAGAATGTGATGAAAATTCATAATGCTACACTCAATGATTGCAGATTGAAGGTATACAAGATGGCTGACATTGCACAGACCTTGATAGCCCATGTCCACTACATTTTATACAAACTTTCGGGTATGAGATAGCTTTCCTCTTGATGGGTCCTGCATTTGTCAACAATGAACCAAAAACACATTCGAATTCACATTTTGCAAGAGTGTTTAAACTTGTTTAAATAAAATTTCAGTGAGTTTCTCCAGCATTTCACAACAGTAGATGAAACATGGATTCATCACTACACACCACAGATGAAAGAGCAGTTCAAACAGTGGGTGAGAAAAGGTGAAAGTGCATAAAAAAAAGCAAAAACAGTTCCATCGGCACGAAAAGTCATGACCATGGTTTTCTGGGATTCTCACGATGTGGTGCTTGTCCTCTACAGAAGGGCAAAACCTTCACCAGGGAATATTAAGCTTCACTACTGGATCAATTGAAGGATGCTTTAAATGTTCATACCTTTAGAAAAAGAAAGTTCTCTTTTATCACAACAATGCGCATTCACATATGTCGGGATTGTTGCAGAAAAATACATGACTTTCAATTTCAAGTGCTTCCACATCCACCATGTTTGCCAGATTTGGCTCCCAGTAATTAGTTTTTTTTCCCAAACCTGAGTAAATGGCTGGGTAGACAAAGATTCACATCAAATGATAGGTTGAAGTTGAAGCAGATGCTTATTTTTAAAGTTGGACAAATCTTATTTTACTGAGAGTATTAAAAATTGGAAAGTCATTGGTTAAGTGTATTGATTTACAAAGTGAAAAACAATTTCTCTTAAATATTGTGTTTTCTTGGTCTGGCTGAAAACCTTTATGCTCCTCAAGTACATATATATGTGTGTGTATTGTGACATAAAAAGGACTTGCACTATTATGCAAGGATTAATAATATGTTATCTGTAGCTCTAAAGTGGTAAACAGGAAGTTAGGGAATCCTCCAAGCAGTAGGAAGTAGGGAAAAGAACCATAAAGTACAGGCAAGGGGATTGTGAGGTGAGGAAAAGGGGTGGTGGCATGACTATGCCAAGATAAGATTTTATAAAAGAAAGAGCCAGAAAGGCTTGCAGGAGTTGATCAGAGAGGTAGCAACATTCCAGGAAGGCACATCCCCCCATTGCATCAACATGGAGTCTATACAAAGGTAATTTCTATTTAGTGTATACTGTTTTTTGGAATTAATAAATTTTGTAATTAGTTGTTCCAAACATGTGTAGTTATTAATTGATATCATTGTATGATTCAGTTGAACTATACACATGTGTTGTTATGTTGAGTTCTGCATTCTCATAGTTAGACTTTCCCCTTTATTAATTATGTTATGAAGCTTTGTTTAGGCAGTCAGGGGTTTGAGGAGTCCAGTCACACATGCTCTTTCCTCAGGTTCTTTAGCTATACTAAAGTAGTTTAGGAGTTAACAAACCTACATACAATGTGTTTCCCTGTGCCATGGAATTATACTGTCTTGAACTACATAATTTGTGAAATTTCCAAAAGATGCATTGCAAATGCCTCAATTATAAAACCTGCTTTTTTAACATGCAGTAAAATTGGCATTGCCATAGTGAAGTAAATAAACATTATTAAAGTGTTGTGATGAGTTGGACAACATATGAGAGTTGTTGTAAAGTTCTCAGTTTGACATGATTTTCCAACTTTTTTTTAGTTTACTACCTAGTCATCTTTTAACTCTATACACTTAGACCAATGATATTCTAGCTTCTTTATATCTTCAGTATCAAATTATTTTTCCAACTCTGCAAAATATCTGAAGTAAATCTCTGTCCAGCGCCATTTCTTCAGATTTGACAGGATGAAAAAGTCACTGGGAGCCAAATCTGGTGAATATGGCGCACGTGACAGCAGTTCAAGTCATGCAACTTCAAGATTGCAATTGAAGAAATGAGCTCTAGTGCATTGGCTTGGTGGAAAAGAACTTTTTTCTTTAATAAATGACATTTGGCCTTAATAGCATCCTTCAACTGTTCCAGCAATGTTGCATAATACAACCCATTGATGGTTTTGCCCTTTTCCAGGTAGTCTACCAACAGCACACCCTGACCATCCCAGAAGGCATTACCTTTCATACTGAAGGAACATTCTTTGAAGCACTTTCACACTCTTGAACCCATGTTTTGGACTGCTGCTTAACTTCTGGTGTGTGATGGTGAATCTATATTTTGTCCATATTAATGTAACATTGTAAAAAGTTCACTGCACCAAGAAAATAAACATTTGATACTAAATAGTAAAATACACCTGTTTAGACTGTTTTGTCAGTAACTATGTTAAATTCACTTTCCTTTGTTTAACATGAAAACAAAATCTTATTTAAGTGGTTAAATCTGGCACCTAGTGTGTTATAATCCTGTATATCTAAGGCTGAGCAAAAGGAAAATTATTCCAATTTTAATCATGAATGGCTAAACTGCCATTAGCATCAATATAAGTCAAAACTCATGATTTAAATCCTTTAAAGTGCCAAGTAACTTCCTATGAATATTATGAAGCACCATTTCCTATTGTTAATTTGGGTAAATTATTTTTTTGTAGCCATACATAATCAACTTTTGCAAGGACTTTTCAGAGCATGGTCCCAATACATCAAGCACATCAACAAAAATCCATTTTTTTTTCTTTTTCTTCCAAACCCCCCCACAGCTGAAGCTGCATTCAGCCTTAATGGATCTGCTAATGGACACAACTATAGATACTGGTCAGATGGAAATTCACAATGTATGGAGAATGACATGCATAATCCAGAAAATTAATGTTTGGGGTGGTATTGTTGGGGATCATAATCATAGGTCTTTCTTCTTTAGAGAAACATTAAAAACTAACTGGATAAACTTTAAAATCACAAAGTACCATGCATCACAAAATTGTTTTAAAACACCAAGGAACTACCCAGAGAAGAAATCTTTTTCCAACAAAATGGAGCTCCTGCCAACTATGGACAGAATGTTCATCAGTACTTAAACTGCATACTTCCATAATGATATATTGGGACAAGAGGTAATGTAAAGTGGAGGGACATTTTTTGTGGGGCCATTTAAAGTATAAAGAGAAATATCAACTACTCAGAAGATCTCAAATAATGCAAGTGGTCAAGCCATAGCTTAAATGTTTTCTATGATCAAATGGAACATTGTCAAGCAGCTGAGGGCTACCAGTTAGAAATAAATAATATAAACATTTTTTAAATCATGTCATAAGAAAGATAATTTGATTTCATTATTGATTTCCAGATTTGTTTTTGTAATTTGTCCTTGATTAGAATATTTCCCAAGAGTGGCCATTGCCTGATTAGCAGTTTTTTTGAATCAGCATTTAATTATTTGGTGCACAATTTTTATTTTCTTCATACAGTAACCCTAATTTGTACAGCAGTATTTAGTGTGGGTACTTTTAGTAAAGCTCTTAATAAGCATTATTTAAAAATGTAAAAATATACTGGGTATTCAATTTAAAATTAGAGAAATAGCATCACTTATGGCCAAACCAGATACTTCACATACTTTAAAAGTTATTTAAGTGGCGCAGGTCTTTTAACTAACCCAGTATATTCTTTTTTTTTTTTACCAACTTTGACCATTCTCAGTCCTGGCAACTGATGAATGTTTGGTTTATTTTATTTCTTCATTTAGCAAGTACTTCTATCTCTATCCTCTCACTATAGAGTACATATGTATTGTGTAGTGTAGTGGCAAAATCCAATATTATACATGTGAAAATGAACCTCCTCCTGTAACTCCTTGAAAGTATTATATAGTGTTCCATGAAAGTACATTACATAGAGTACTGATATAAGTGAGAAAAGCATTTACTATTTATAAAACTGTTTGGGGTGCCCTATTATACAACCATCTATTTATTTGAATTGAATTTAACATTTTGCATTGAATTTATTCCACAATTATCTTTACAATTTGTTCCAACAATGTATCCTCAATTTACAACAACAACAACTATATATTTACATACATTATTAATCTACTCTTTCTACTCTTAGATCCTAGCAGCATCCTCCAAAATATAGTTTCCTACCTCGTTAACCATGTGACTGACTGTAAGAAACCTCCTTTTACTTTGTTCCTATTTTGTTACCACTTCTCTTTAACTTTATCTAAAAACTCTCCCATTCTCTGGATGTTTTTTACACTCTTGTTACTTAACATTTTATTTAACCCTAAATCCTTCTGTAAATTGTTCCAAACTTTTTCCTGTCACCATTTGACTTTTCTTGCATTTCAATAAATAATGGGACCACTGACTTCTCCCCCATTCGTACTACATCCAACATTATCTCCTCCTCTATAACCTTTCAGGAGTATTACTCCTGTGCGCATCCATGCCCGACTCATCCTACCCAGGTGATCACAAATTTGAATATATTTCTCTCGTCCCCAATTCTGTTTGATTCTTTTATATGTGACCAAGGAACTTTTATCATCTAAATCAGCTCAAATCTCTTGCTTTTCAATATCTTCTATCCTCTGTCTCACTATTTCCCAAAATCCAGTGACTTACTTTTACCTGTTCTCCATATATTCCACAAACCTACTTCTTCTAGTACCTTCCCCAACTCACCATGCCAACTCTTCCTTCCCAAATCCTCTTTTTTGATATTTAAAACATTCCTTTAATATATTTGAGCTGTCTAATTTGAGAATACAATACCAATACTTCATTGCTCTCTCTATAATCAATCCTTTCCTTCCCATCCTTCCTAATTCAAGCAAACTAACAACACTTGCAGAACACTTGGGTAATCCCAGCATTTTCCTACAAAACATTCTGTGTACCCATCCACCTTCCTTCACCCCTCTTCAACTTTCCAAACCTCGACTGTAAACAACATCCTTGCCTCTACAACTACCTCATATACTCTCTCCAACCTCTTTCACAGGTAATGTTGGAGTTCTATATAAATTTATTCTGACAGCTCTCATCGCCTGTTTGCCTTTAATATATGCACATTTTATTAACATTCATAGGCTTTCACAGTCAGTATCAGTGTAGACAGAAAAATTTCCAGGCTTGTAGGCCAACATCTGTTCAGCTCCTTGGAGTCAAGACATTCCAGGACACTTTGATATTGATCTTGACACTGAATATACCTACCCCAAGAGTAGATGAAACATCTCGGAAGAAGAAGCCCAGTAGATCATAACCTACAAGTTCATGTGTTTTTCTTTTATAACCATTTATTTTTATACTTCTGGTTAGACAATGAGCATGAGGGGAATTAAATACATATTACAAAGTTGAGAACATCACATTGTAATTATCCTTTAAGAGCTGATTTATACAAATTATGTGAAATTAATAACATCAATTCACTCCTCATTATGTTCATGCAGTGTTAAAGCAACAAAAGGTTCCTTTGAATGAATAAAATTTATCTTCTAAAACCCTTACGTTTATGTTTTTTTAAATATCTTTCTTTAAAATGGACAAACTCACAAAGAATGACCCACTTACTGTAAATTGTTAAATTTAGATATAAAAGCATTCTATTTGTTTTATTAATCCTCTTTAATTTTTGCAATACAAAATATGCTTTAACTTAACAGCACATGCTTTAATTACCTTATGTTAAGAGTTTTTAGTTGCTTTAATTGAGATGCAATGGCTACTATACTTTGCCAGCTGCTCAAAAGATTTCTTGATAAATCTAGTTCTTGCAGATTAGGACAAAGGTTTTCCAGTTCATTTTCATCTCCAGGACCATTCACGAATTGCTCCCTCAGCCAGACATCTCTGAGATTCTGGAACTGGCTATTTACAAAATGAACATAAAAATGTGTTAATATTTTGTTGCAATCAATGCATTGCTGTGAAAGTTTTGCATTTAGAAATTTTTTAATACCTTTGCTCTATGTTGACTTTATCAAAACCAACAACCTCAATAAACCGTGCTTTGATTTCTCGCTGAAGAAGAGCCATATTCTCCAAATCAACACCTGCTGTCTTGTCGTCTTTTACTTCTCCATATCGCTTTCTTATTGCTGATGGACAAGACTGTCCAAAGTTAACTTTCTCTATTCGAACAAAGGATCCTGATGTTGCATGCCTAAGTAAAATTAAAATAACCTGAATGTAATTAAGTGAATCTTCATTTTTATATACACATATTTAATAAGAATTAAAAACTCTTGGAGTGCTAAATGCTTGTTTAAAAAAAGAATAGCATGGTCACATATAAGAACACTGATACTAACAAAATATGTTATATTTCAGATACTCATATGCAACTTACAAATTTTAATCTGCAAATACACGATTCTAGAGCAACGAATGGAGAAGTTGAAATAACATAATTAGAAAAGATAGTACACTAGAGACAAAACAATATATGCACATTTAAGAGTTTGAAGCTTGAAATTATGTACACAAACTCATGAAATGATACAAAAAATTTTTTGCTAAGATACTCCCAATGTAAAAGTCACATCAAGTATGTATTCAAGAGACTGAAATTAAGATAAGGGATTGTTTCCAAAAGTTACATTTAATACAAGAGTAGCATATTATGCTACAAAGAAATCACAGAATTTCTACACAGAACACTTGTTAAATGTCTTTTCTGTTTATAAATTTGACATACTGTATAATTTCATCATAAACCATCAACCAAATAAAAGGAACAAAAAAACATCTAAATGTCCAGAAATTCTATGCTTCACTGTTCCATTCACAAAAGAAATGAATGTCTTTCGTCTCAAAATTAGAAATTTGTTAATTTGATTCTTATCCTGGGACAAGTCAGAAGTTCTTATGCAAATCCAATTGCAAGAACTCAAAATAAAAAAAGCCTTAAACAGACACTTTATTTTAATATAGAGCTGATAGCAAAATTACCTGTTTGTACATAACATGCATATACAAAAGCTTATTTTTTTTCATCACAATCAAACAGTAAAAACTGATATCATAATTATTACCCTACAAACAAAATTGTATTATAAAAGGAAATGCTGGTTTAACGAGTCCTTTACATTTATTGAAAGAAATGTTTATTAAAAAATGCTTAATTTTCTGCTAATTATTAGGTTATGTCAGGGGAAAAAAAAACTCCAGGTGCCCTACCATTGTGTCAAGTATATGCATCATATATTCCAGTGACTTTTATTTTGAATATTTTAAATACTGGAAATGCTGAATGACAGTCCAAGCAAGAAAGAAATATTTGCTTGAATCACAAATATATTTTGGGTAGAGTATAAAGTATTGTCTTAATTTAGTTGCAGAAGCATAACATTTTTCTTAGCTTTTATATAACATACCATTCACACATGTACATTACTTGAGTATGTCATTCACATAAAGAAAGAATGAAATGCAGTAATTTATTTCATTCTGTAGCAAGAATATTGAAATATACAAATTCTGAATAAGTTACTATCACTCAACAATTTAATATTAGAATTAATGAATGACATGTGCAAGGAATTAAACATTCTTTGATAATTAATTAATATATTTGTATTCTGCACATGAAGTCAACAGAGCATATAGAAACAGCAGGGATATTATATTGTCTCACACTTTAAATAGTGTTTGGTAATGACAGCCTTTATAGCCTAGCCATCTATATGGCACTAATGCAATCTGACTAAACATTCTATTTTAAATGGGGGAGTATCATTTTTGGCCTCTTATCCTGTGTCCCAGCAGTGATTGTTGGAATGCCTATTTGTCCTGTTTTGTTATAAATAGTAATTTATTCTCCCTTCCCCCTACTGTGGATAACAAATATAGTAACCACTCAATTTTTTTTGAATCCATAACTGATATTGTTATTATTGCACATGGTTATGAAACAAAATTCATAGCAATGTTGAACTGCCACGGAATCTAAAAAAAGGATTCACAACCTGGGAGTGTTATTTACCATTATTTACAAAGTCATTGCTCCCTTACCAAGTTTTTTTCAAAGGTCTTTGCTCCAGCCTCATTCGTACTTCATGTTCACTTTCCAAAAATGGTTTCCATCTGATTGTACATTCTTTCAGAGGTGACAAGTGCAGAATTTCCAAAAAGTTCCAAATAACTTAATGATCCAAAATAGCTGACTACTAAGGACACTGCTGATTCAACCTGCTTTTCAATTATAGATTTATGTTTAAAATGGAAATATATTCACTATGCAATTTTTCAGATAAATTATCTTACATCATTTAATGAATATACACTACTGCTTTGAATTTTTCCCTATATCTAATTAATTGCATGCAGGGGCCAGGTTGCATTGTAGACCACAAACAAGAAGTACCTACTACTTTATTTTATCTTGTTAAAGGATTGAGATCCAGCAATGATTATTTTTATTTCCTTTCTTTAGCTTCCATACAGTAACACTAAAATAACCTAAAATGAATTAGGAAACATGTTTAATTTTAAAAATTGAATGTTGCGTGGGTTACAAAAATTATTTCTTGCATTATATCATTAAAATGGGTAAAGTTGAAAGAAAATGTATGCAGCAGGAAAAACAGAAGAAAATTACACAGAATTTTAGAATAAAGAAAATGAGAGACAAAAGATTGGAGAAATAAAAGAAAAGCAAATAGGATCAAAGTTGAAAGGGAAGCACAAAGAAACAAAAGGCATTTAGAGTAACAAAGACATCTAAATTTAATAAGTTAAAAAGCTTAAGGCTTCCCATTATTTACAGGAAGAAGAGTTGTTCTTCTAAATGCAATAGCAAAAACTAAAAAGAGTTTACCAGCATGTCCAAGGAAATGCATAGCTGTTGTTTTCAAACTTGCCAAACGTTGAAGACAGTCTAAGAAAAGACGATCAGGTATAGTAATTACTCCAGGGATAATAGAAGCTGTTAACAAATATTATGAAAATGAAGATGTTTTATACACAAGCCCTGGTTTGAGATTTCATTATTAGGCAAGAAGGAGAAAACACAAAAGTGATATTTATTTTACATGGTTGAAATTTATTAGGTATTCCAAAAGGCATATCCAGAGGTTGGAGAGAAGATTGGCCTTTCCTCATTGCAACTACAGTACATTGTCTTCATGCAGATACACCAAACAATTTATGTTTGTGTGTACATCATGAAAATATTATATTGGCTTTGGACTGTTTAATATCTGTTTTTCATCTGAGTTCTTCAGAGTCCAGTAAGAAGACAATGTTACAGTTGTGTACAATGTGGAAAAGACTGTTCTTTATTCAAAAATATGTACACTCACAATTGATGAAACATTAACTGAGGAGATAATAGTATCTCCTAAGCAGGCGAAACATGAAGATTTTCCCATATGGCTTCATGTGTAATGTGAGTTTTAAATAGGTTAGAGGAAAAACTATCTGCATTACTACCTCATATATATGCGAAGTGTATTCAATCATAACACTTTGAAGTCAGTCCTGGTGGTGTAGTGGTAACCATACTTGCCTTCTAAACCCAAGATCGCGGGTTTGATCCCGGCCAGGATTGATGGATTTTTTTCTGGTGCAAAAATCCTAAGTATGGTTTCGTTCAGAAGAGAAGTAAAGCTATGGATCCCATGTCTCACATTTATGGCACAATAATGAACCTCAAGCCTAAAAAAAGAGGCCTCTTACCAAAATTTGTTGGATGTTTCACACCCTGATTTGAATGGGATGCTGATGACTTGAGATGTTAAAGAGCATACATAAATAAACAAAAACAAGAAAAATAGCAACACGTTGAAGAGAGGAAAAAAAATTGAAGGAAGGAGAACTTTTGTTGCATATGGAAATTCTAGTACCAAGATGAAATTCAGTCTCTCCATCAAGTTTCTGTAAACTTTATTCCAAGAATAAATCAAAACAGCTTCAGTGAGCACCATACATAGTAGTGTCAGACTACATACTACACAACTGTTTACAATGAAGCAATAATAAAAGATTTCGAGCACTCCTGTAATGATACATTTTTTGTTGAACTGTACAGAATTCAGACAGATGATGTGCCCAGCACTTTAAGCAGAAGTTATCTCTTGCATTCATTACTCTGAGTGCATGGAAATTTTCAGCAATATCACTTGCCATTAGTGCAGCTGATGGCCTTGGAGAGGTAACAAATGCACAGAAAACTGATCCTCAAAACGCACTTCTACACATGTGCTGGCAAAAATTGAGATGATTAATAAATTTGACCATTTGGATATTAAGCTAAACAAGAACAAAAAAGAAAGGTTCCAACAAAAGGAAGGCTAGCTTTGAATGCTATTACTGCCTTTAGGTATAAAGTACCAGAAATGCATATAAAGCAGTTGGAAAAAATATATGCCGTAGTAGTAGAGGCTAAAATGATGTTTGGGGTAGAAATTTGGGGTAGTGATGAGGGATGGCTAAATGTAAATTTGATTTTACAGGAATTTCTGCAAATAAATTATGCGCCTACCAAAATGTTCACCAAACAAGGTAGCACAGGCTGAATTAGGCACAGTAGGGAGTAAAGGAAAATAATGACAAGAACTCTGAAATATTTGTTTAGGATTAAGAATTTAGAAGAGAACTGTGTCTAGAGATGCATGAGAAAATGAGGGAAGGAAATAGTAGGATTAGTAGAATCAATGAGATGATGGAAAAAATTAACTTGGGTATGGTGTGGCATGATAGAAAAGTAAAGAAAGAGGTTTCTGGAGAGAAATTAAACAAAGAACTGATGATATGGAAAGATAGGAAATATTAGGTAGTTTTAGTAGTAAAAAGTATTTGAGGGTTTATAGGGAGTGCAAGGAAATATGAGGTAGAGAGAATTATGTATATAACGGTGACAAGTAGATGAAGGATGGAATTGAATGGGTCCAGACAGGGGTAGTGAATCTGAATGGAATAAGGGGAGGTTTAAATATAGAAGAATGTCCAATGTGTGGAATGCAAGATAGTTCCTGGCATGCAATTGTGGAATGTAGAGAAACTAAAAAATAAGAGCAAAACTTAGGATTGAGAAGTGGGAAACAAGTTGGTAAATATGAAAACAAGGCAGAAAATCTTGGAGTTTGGGAATTATTTAGGTAAGATTAAAAGAAAATGGTTGAAGAAAATAAGTAAGAAATGAGGAACCAAATTGGGCAGAAGCATAATTTAAGTCGATTTTTTATTGAGTTAATTTTGTAGATGTAAGTTGCCTGATACTTAAGTAACTGCAAGGTTGAAACTATTCGGGCCACTTAGTTACACAGCAGCTCGGGAAGAGTTACTAAGAGTGACTATGGTTGTATTTTCTTGTATGACTGAGGGAATGTAAAAGAGTATTGTGGAAGCTTGTTGTATTATTAAGTGAAAATAAATTCAATTCAAATTGTTGGCAAAAATGTACCCATTTTTTTGCCCTGAGCCTTGAGTTGCAATCAGTTCATGTACTGCCAGGACCTCAGTTAAAACTTTAATTGACAATAAACATTTACTAAGGCAGCAAACCTATCCTGACAAATGCAAGCCAGGAAATTTGTCCTAGATCCTAGCAATACTCTTTCCAATCTCTCCTAAAATTGGACAGATGAGGAATGAAGAAAGTAATTGCATTAATTACTGAATGTGGTCAACTCAAAGGACATCTACAAAAAGATGAACCCACTTGGAGAATGTGTAAATAGGATGAGGAATGTGCCTCACATTCTGTTTCAGTGTTCAATCCTGGTAAGGAAGAGACTTACTCTTTCTACAACCAGACCTAGGAACAGACGCTGACATTGGAATTAAAATACTGTAACTTGTTCAAGGAACAGATTTGGGAAACTATGAAGGCGTCTCTTCCAATAGGATAGCACAATAAGCCTTGCTGATGAGCTGGAGGTTGTTTAACCTCCATAAACCCCCCTGGAATCTAATACATTTGCTAAGGAAATCTGCAAAAATATTAATTTTTTATGTGTAAGTAAAACAAAGGTTACTGAAAGAAATGAGTACCTGAAATAGTTATGGAGTAGAGTAATGTTCAATATTCCAGATATCAGAAAAGTTCACTTTTTCAGAACTGTGTCCCCATACAAGATCCAATATTAAATTACAGTAGAATGTTTAAGTTCAAAAATATTTAATTTTGAAAAGGGTGGTGTTGGAGGTACAAGCACTGAGCTACTAGAAGAAGAGTCTGAAATTCAGGACTGCAGTATCAACAATACAGACTGGGTGAGTATTTGTTGAATTCACTGCAGAGAAGTATTAATAAGTTTTTTCAAACAATGTAGACAACATATTGCTGCTAAATTTTTACATTATAATCCACAGAGTAAACAGTTTGTGTGGCTAACTTTAGATGATATTAGATGAGAATCATCAGATGAACTAAAATTGAGTGAGCTTGCAATAGATAAAAAGATTAATGTTGACTTTCAGCTCAGATTTTTATGGTTTTTCCATGGGACAGACTTTCAGAGTTAAGAAATAACATTCTAAATTGCTAATTACTTGTAGGTACTTTGCACATGATGTGTAGGTCACAATCAGTTTGACAAATTTGTAACAAATATTTTATTTGTTTCACCCAATTATTTGGTTTACATACAAGATATTGTATTTGTAACTTCCATTATCAGTGAATATTGGAATGTGTGCCTTTTATTTCTATAATCAACAAATACGCAGATAATTGTGTATTGAAATTTTATCTACTTGAATGGAATTTCCAATTCGTGTAGGTCACAGTTAATGTTTTATTTATTTTTGTTAATGTAAATAGTAAGTAAACAGTATGTTGAAACATACATTTGATACCTTACTGGCTTATTTAAATTACAAATTCTTATTTATCTGTTAAAACCAGGATAGGAGAAATTCATAAATATTTGACTTTGTTAACTAAAATTGTTAACTGGAATATTCACAGTGAACCCAATCATATAATTGAAAACATTTTATGATACAGTCGAACTACACACTCTTATGCTTCACTTACTTGTCATTATTGTAAATGACAAGTAAGTGAAGCATAAGGGTGTGTAGTTCGACTGTATCATAAAATGTTTTCAATTTGACTTTGTGTGGATTTTTGTGTAAGCCACACATGGAATTAACCAAATATTAAATTAATACTGATACAGAGACAAAGAAAATGAAAAGGTTCTGATCCTGAATGATCATTGTTTTACTTGAGATATGAATATGAGATATGAATTATAAACATAGTTATGAGATAGCCTGACTGTTTCACTTACACTATGTAAAACATTAACCAACTGATGTGAAAACACTCTGGACATCCCTAAATATGTTTTGCTTGGAAAATTAACTGCCTCATCACATAATGGAATAGTCAGATTACATTGAAGTTCAATATAATGCAGCTTCAATAAAAGTACTCCTAACATAATATTTGCCACACACCTGCCACAAATGTTGGTAGGTAAATAAATCTATGGGCATTGTAATGAGTAATGGGAACATTTAATGAATAATGGAAGTATGTAAAATGTAATGATGAGAGTACACAGTGAGAGTATGCACAGTGTAATAAGAATAATGTAATGACAGTACTATAATAGAGTTATGAATAATAAGAAAGTATAAAGACAAAATGAGAAGAGGCACACGTGAAATGATGCAACTAGGATGAGCTCTTTGATATATTAGGGCCATGTGCCTTTATGATTGCCTCATCTAAGAAGCATGTAACACATGAATTTGCAAACACATTATAATAAGCTCTGCTCCTTTCCACAATTGTATATAAAGGCTTTCTAAAATACAGAAGCCAGGAGAGGGGAGGCACTGCTACTAAAATTCACACTAGTTGTAGCTGACTCTGACTCTTTAACTTATTATATGTTAATTGATATCATTGTATGATTCAGCTGAACTACACACTCTTAAAGCTTCACTTACTTTTCATAAATGTATGGAACCAGTTTTGAGAACATTTAGTTCCCATCTTCAGCCATGCTAAAGTTCATTAGCATGGCTGAAGATGGGAACAAAATGTTCTCGAAACCGGTTCCATACATTTATGAAAAGTAAGTGAAGCTTTAAGAGTGTGTAGTTCAACTGAATCATACAATGATATCAATTAATATGATTGGCTTCACTGTGCAAGTTCCAATTTACATTTAAGTTATTATATGTTGTTATAATATTCAATATTCAATCTATATTCAATGTTGTTATTAAAGTTCGGAGCACCTCACCTTTCCTGGAAGATATGACTTAGATCTGTCTCTGTACCTACAGCAACTATCTCCAAATATTTCTCTCTCTAGGCTTAAGCTGCCTGAGAATGAGTATGGATTAATTGTAACCAGCATCAACAGACAATCATCTGCAACCTGAGTATCAGCTGACAGGCACTACAGCTTGATCTCCATCGAACCAAAATACTGGTAGCAGTTAGGAAGCGATTACAGCATCCAAATCTTGTCAGCTATATTCTTTCTTATGCTATTTAGCATATCTTCATAGAAAGAGATTAAATATTTTGTATGCAGATTGCTATCAGAAGAAAGTGATATTTGCCTACTTTTCAATGCTTGTTATCAGAACAGATTGTTAACTGTGGTAAAAGAAATAATTTGAGATGTTCAATGTGGTTTTTGAATAGTCTTTCTAAAATATATAACAGCTACAAGTATTTAGGTTTTGTTTTATTTAATGGACTTCAAAGCACCACAAGTTCATTTCTAACAAATAAATTCAAATCACTTCCAAATAGTTGATTGAAATCCAAAGTCTTCTACTTTGTTGAAGAAGTTCTCGAATGTGAACATTCTAGTCTTGTACTTCCGCTTGGATGAGTATATCAAAACAGAGTTTCTTTGTACAATGTATGAATTGTAGAATTGCTATTGTGTAATATTGAAGTATTATTCTATATACTGAAACAGTTTAATATTACATTGTATATTTTATTTATTTTTCCCCTTTTTTCTTTAATATAGTAATTTTATTAATCTATTTAAGCAGCTGAGTAAGTATGCAAATTAAACAAACACTGTTAAAGCACAGAGGAAAGCACAGAGGAATATTTAAATCTAACTCTGACTTGAGTTTAAACTTGCATTGTAGCCTTTTTATATGTTCCAAATGAGAGCAATGTTCACTGGAATTCATTGTCTTTTATTGAGTGATATAACTTAAAACTGAGATTTCTTAAAAGTATTGTTTTTGTAGCCCCGACCTTCCTTTTTATATAATTTGTTGTATCTGATATAAATATGCGATTACAAATGTGCTTTTCTTTTAATTGTATTTATGTTTGTATTCCTTTTATTTTTATACTATAATATACCAATGTATGCATGTATGTATCTGAACAAGGCTTGTTGGGTGAAAGAAAAGGCTGTAAGTCCTTAGTTATGCCAGTATAAAAAATAAATTTAAAAAAAAAATAAGAATATCAGTGCTGTAGGTACCTCTCTCTGCCTTGTAATATCCCTTAATGTTACCTCTTAAGCTTTTACCAACAGTAAGTTATCTATCAACTTTAATTAATTCTTACCATATCCCTATATAAAAGTATTCAATTTTGCCTGCCCCCCTTCACCCCCCTCTAATCACATTGGATTTACTAGAACTTCAAGTTGTATTGTACTGCCATGGGTAGCCAAGGTTGTTAAGGTGCAGACTCATGAGCTGGAGGAATGGCATTCAATTTTTGCCAGGTTCGTCCTTTTCCTGACTGAGGATTTTCCAGGTTTTATACTTACATCAGGAACGTTTTTCCTTTATTAAAAAAAAAAATAAATAAAAGGATCTCATGTATCATCAGTGTCCACAGCCTATAGTGCCTCAGTACTAAAAACAGGCATTACACACTATTAAAAAAATTTAAAAAGTCACATAGCACTAATTATACATCATACTCTGTCACAAATTTCTGAGTCAGAGATGTGAGTGTCTATAGCTTGCTTAGAGTCTCTTTAATTTAATTCCTCTTTTAATGATAGGCACAATGAGTCTATTTTGGCTGAAACACTGGAGGTTGCATCACACCTAATATAATATAATCTAATCAATTAATTGCATCTCTTTAGCTGGGACCTACTTTGAAGTCTATTTATCAGTTGGGACAGACATTTTCTACAAGTAATTTATTTCAGTTATTTATAATGGCTTGATTACATATAACAAAAATTAGAATTTGCAACAATCAAACAATAATACAGTTAAATAATTAAAGATCTTATTAAATAAATTGTAATTACAAAGCTGTAGGCAATGGAATGGTAATATATCCTACAATTATATATTTTACTTGTTTACACTAAGTGGAGTTTAGTATAAACGAGTTGAATACATAGTTGTTAGATCTTATTATTCTAACTTGTTTAAGGGAGTTGCAAGCAGAAGCTGATAGAAGACAGACATGTCTACCTGCACACCATGTGCATTAGTTACAATGGGTGTATCAATGGAAATCTATTGCGCCTGAGTTGATCTCTAATAAAAGAAAAATCAAGGCTGAAAAAAATGGTTCCAATGATCAAGCAACTATGATGTGGTACAGCTGGTGGCATTAGTTGAGCTAAATCTCGGTCCAGCAATGGAATAGGTCACCGGAATGCTAAAGGGAATATCAGAAGAGATAGAATTGAGAAAGTTGGAGAAGAGGCTAGAAAAGAGCATAAGCAGATTGCCAAAGATATGAGAGAGACTGTCGCAAGCCATCAACAAAGAATCGAATAAGATTTTGCAAACCATGACGGAAGGATAAGGAGGCTGGAAATAGCTGAGGCAAATAACAGAAAAGCAAACATTATCATTTTTGGAATACAGGAAAATAGAGGGAAGAGAGCTTGGCAAGAGGTTGAAGAAATATTTAAGGAAAAGTTGGGGATCCAACTACATGACTGGGAAATATTTGACTCCTTCAGAACTGATAGAAAAAAAATTACATCCAGACCGATACTTGATAAGTGTATCACCATAAAATTTAAATGGATGGTGCTGGAAAATACAAAAAAACTTAGTGGGTACGAAGATATTAGAGCAAGATTATGGGAAATAAGAAAGGGAATATAGGGCTACTTTACTGAAGCAAATGAGAAAAGCCAGAGAAGAAGGCAAGGTTGCCTACGTTAGGGGTTTGAATCTTTTACAGACGGAAACTGAACATGAATGGACAAAATACAATAGCTGTGGGCTCAGCCAGCAGAGAGTATGAAAGTCAAGGAGACCAAGGAGGTGGCACAGAAAAAGAAATGCCAAAAGGAGAAAAGGGGAAAGATGAACAGCTGAGGACACTACCACAAATCATTGTACAGTCTCCTCAATACCTGCACGAAGATGCCAACAGGGAAGCACTAGGTGCTATGGCTGGTCTGAATATGTGGAAACAGTCAGGGTCAGAGTCGAGCATAGTCTCCACACCTGGGGGAAGTATTGCAGGTAGAAGAGCAAAGAGTCACGTCAGATAAAGAGGCGAGACTAACAAGAAGCAAAGCGAAGTTGAAGCACTATAGATTTGAGAGACAGGATTTAGTATCGGAATTGGGTTCCTTTTCTATAGTATGCAGGAATGTCGAGGGGTTAATAGCGAAAATATGAAATGGTGACATTCATCAAATTACCTGGTATGATAAAGAATGTTCAGAAACAAGAAGGGTACAGAAAGAGCTAAAACACTGGGGACATACAGGAGAGGAGACAGATAGGGGCAATTACCTTGTAGAAAAATGGGATACAGGTGTCTATTAGTGACAAAAAAGGAAGAGTGGGGTGTAACTCTTAGCCAGAAGTTAAACGAAGTGAGGAAGAATGATAAGAAGAGAATTCAGGCAATATTAGGTAAAATGCACATAAGAAAGGGAGAGCTTTTTATTTTTTTTTTTAACAGATGCTCTTCAACATCAAAGGTCATCAGTGTCCCATTCTATTCAGGGCGTGAAACGGCCAACAAATTTTGCTCAGAGTTCTCTTCTTTCAGCTTGAGGTTCTTTATCGTGCCGTAAATGTACGACGTGGGACCCATGGCTTTACTTCTCTTCTGAAGGAAGCCATACTTAAAATTTTTACACCCGAAAAAATCCATTGATCGAATTTGAACCCGCATTTTGGGTTTAGAAGGCAAGTATGGTTACCACTACACCACCAGGACCAACACAGGGGGAGGATAATATGATATCACCAACAGAGTGGTGTAAGTTTTTTCAGGGTCTTTTGGGAGTAAAAACTTTGGTTATACAAGATAATTTGAATATTAATAATCCATGGAAAATAGACTTGTTAGATAGCAAAATTACTTCAAATGAAGTATTGAAACAAATCAAAATGTTAAAACCTAACAAAGCATGTGGAATAGATGAAATATCAGGTTGCAATAATGTTGGAAAGCTTGGGTAGAAGACTTTCACAGATTAAACATATTGGTGTGGCTATTGAATTTAATCTTTGAAGAAAGAAAAATACCACAAAATTGGAGAGTGGGAATCATTACACCAATTTATAAAGGTATAGGTGATATTAGGAACCCAGCAAATTATAGAGGAATTAGTTTCATTTCAATTATTGGGAAATTCTTCACTGGAGTGTTAGCAATAAGATTACAAGAATGGGCAGAGAGAGAAAAGTTCAGTATTTCAATCAGGCTTTAGAAAAAGCGAAAGAATAGTTGACAATATTTTTATCATACGACATTAGTTGATAAATATCTTAATAAAAAAAGAGGTAGAATCAATTTATTGTTTTTGGACTTAGAAAAAGTTTAGCACAATTTCTCGCAATTACTTTGGATTAAACTAAGAAAGAAAGAAGTAAACCAGAATTTAAAAAGGCAAACCAGAATATTTATAAGCAAAACAAATTTTGCGTTAAATATGAAAGAGGAAGGGTTGCAGATAAAATATAAAAAAATGTAGGTTTAAGACAAGGATATAAATTAAGCTCAATTCTCTTCGATCCATTTATTGATGATGTTCTATAAGAAATTAGTAAAGGTAATGTACAATTGTCAGTTATAAACAATATAGAGATACTGGGTCTGCTTTTTGCAGATGATTTGGTAACAGGTTCTTTAACAACTGTAGGATTAAAACGATCTTTAGAAGCTATAGGCACTTTTTGTACAGAATGGGTTCTCAAGATAAATAAAAATAAATCTAAGATTATGGTGATGAAAAATGGCTTCAAATTAAAAAAAACAGGAAAAATAGTGGTGGGAGGGCACAGAAATTGAAGTTGTCAAGAAAATTTATTATTTAGGTGTTAGATTGCCTAGTAATGGGAAATGGAGTGATCAAAAAAGAAAAGCAGTAGCAGAAGGAAAGATAGCCATGAGTGTAATCAGATCTTGTGTACATAAAATATCAAATATGCAAGTAAAATGTTTTAGAGAATATATGACTCGATAGTGGAGAACAGAATGATGTATGGAACAGATATTTGGGGGCCAAATGGAGAATGGAAAGGGATGTAGAATTGTCCTAGGCTTACCAAGATCCTCACCTAATAAGGTTGCTTTAATGGAACTACGAAGATTGGTCTACAAAAGCAAAAGCAAGGTTATAGAAATAGTATTGAAATATTGGTATAGAATAGGAAGAACAGAAGAGGAGATCATCAAGCAGTGTTTCGTACCACAAGGAAAAATTGAGAGAGAAACTTGGATATCTAAAAATCCAAAATATTCTACAAAAAGTGAGCATGAGATCAACATGGTATGAAGGAGAAAGATTGGCAAAAGGATTTTGGAAATAAATAATAATAAGAATTGAGGATATTGAAAAACATGAAATGTGGGTAAATCTTAACACCAGAAAATCTGTGAAATTATATAGCACACTAATGTGGGGAAGAGAAAGATATATTGAAATCTGTGATAAGGCAGGAAGGGAAGGACTGGCATGGTTTAGAAAAGGAGTAATTTACTTAACTGGAATAAAAAATGGATATATTAAGAGGATATGTCCTATGTCTGATAGTACTCGGCATTATATATTAGAATATAAGCAAACCATGTCTTGGAGGGAACAATTTCTATTACGAAAGTGGGAAATTTTACCAAATGAAATATGATGCAGAAGAATTTTAAATCTAAAATTAGACAAAAATATTAAGATACTGGGAAAATACATGTGCAAGATGAGACAAAAATGGTTATGGGCACAAAGTACTTAGGAAAGGTGCGTGAGAAATGGTGTATAATTGTCAGATAGTGAAAGGAGGATGAAATGAAAAGGGGAAGGGAATGGGACTAGTGTTTTATAGTATTAATTAAACAGGATTCTTATACACCAATAACCAGGGTGTTAGTGTGTATAAGGTTCAAAGGAATAAGCAATTCTCAAGAATAGAAATTTAGCCAAAGAGTTTAATTAAAAAAGGAGGAAGGTTTATTACTGTTTGAAATATAACCTAATATTGTACTGAATGTATAAATTATTTTTAGTGTTGTGTTTTTCCTTCTGGTTGGATCAGAGCCTGGTCCCCTGGATATTCCAGTAGGTTGATGCTGATGAACCGGGAACTGAGAAGTTTGAGCTAATCAAATTGTAATCATTTTGACTGGAGTTTGTGCCTTCTGGAATTGCCGAAGGTACTGTTCCTATTTTTATATTTAAAATTAATGGCTTTTTGTATATAAAAATGTTGATGCATGAGAAATAAAAATTCAAATACATTCAAAACTTGTTTAAATATTCATAAAAACTAGTTAGTATCCTTTTTCAATGCACAATATTGCTCCATTTCTAGTTCATACAATACATATAAATCTGTATGAATTCAAACATAATCACACCCCAATTACTGAAAAATGTATGAAAAGCTGTAAAAGTGAAACAATTTCAAAATGTAATAAGTATATATAGGTTAATGCTGTAAGAGATGATTCTATATCACGCACAAATTGTAAATAAATACTCTTTGGGAAATATGCACTTTCCATGCAGTAGGCCGAAATTTTAATTTATGTGTAAATTTCCTGATTGAAAGCCCCTTGGTTCTTAAGATGAATGCATAAGAAAATTATGTTATAAAGTTTCTTGAATTCATTCTCATTCAACACATTATCTGATATATATCGCAAGACCAGTTCTACACTAATTTAAAAAAGAACTTATTTTAGTGATAAACAGAAAACATTATGACAGAATGCTTTGTGCAGAAACTTACCTAGTATTAAAATATTTGTGACCATTATGAGAGCCATCATGTTTTCCTCTAGATGGATCATCCCAATCAACTCCTAGCCATATTCCTTTGGTTGGGGGTACTTCACCCACATACCATATTGTGCCATAATATCCCTCATATTCTATTCGCTGACCAGGCTTTACACATATTCCGCTATCTTGAGTCATTCTGACACTTAATGAAACTGCGGCAAAGCAAAGATAAAAAATTGAGAATTATTAAGGGGTGTCTCCCAGTTCGTTATTCACTGAGCATTAACGGTATTACTATTATAATAGTATTAAAGCAATCATTTTACATCCTATCCTAAAATCCACATTCGATTTGAATAAAATGTGCTTCCAATTAGGAGGCTATTCTGATACTGATACAAAGCACTATTTCTAAATGCAGCTGTCTCCACACACTATGCTCAACAATTAACTGTACTTTCTGTAACAAAAATGCCAAATGAAAATAAAATATAACCTCACTTAATATGTACCCTCAGTCATGAACAAATATGCTGAAACACCGCTTTTAAATGTATCACCAACATTGTCTAACAACAAACCATAGACATATGAAGGAACAAGTCTATAAATTAACTAATTGTATATTTATTTTTCTACTAGTCAAATTACAACTTTACTACATTAATCTGAAAACTATATACTGCAAAAATTAATGTTTTTGTTTCGTCCACAGATTTCGTCACTTAACAACAGTGTCGCCAACGCTTGGTGGTGAAAATAGATTAGATCAGATTTATTGTCAACCGTAGGAATTACAAGAATTCATGGTATCGTCAAAAACAGAACAATATATATATATATATATATATATATATATATATATATATATATATACTTAAATAAAATAAGTTATTATTCGCCCTAAATATGATCATAATTAATGAAGGTATTTACAAATTCTTCAATTGAACAGAAGCAGTGTTTCAATAACAAATATTTCACATTGCGTTTAAATGTATCTTCTGAGGTGGTAAGTTTAACATTATCAGGTAGCTTATTATACAATGTAATTTCAAAATATCTTATGTTTTTGTTGGAATAATAAAGTATTAATGTAATTATGCTCAATTTATGCCTATTTCCTATGTAGTAGCTATGCTTTTCACAGTTAGTTCGAAAGTATATCAAGTGTATATATATCACAAGTGTATATATATCACAACTTCTAATATAAAAAAGTAAGCAAGTGGTAATATGTGGAGTATTTGGAATAAATTATTACGGGAGTCCTTTTGTTTCTTCCCCATTATTCTTATTATTCGTTTTTTAATTTTGGAAATTATATTTTCATTTATCACAGTTTCCCCAAAATATCACACCAATTTTTAATAAACGTTAAAATGCACGAAATATAGATTCCTCATGGTATTCAAGTTTGCAAAATTTTAAATGGCTCTAAAGAAAAAAAAAAACAAAAAACAAAAAACAATACCTGACTTAACTTAAATGCCAGTTTTTCCATGTGAGTGCTCCAATTCATTTTCTAATTTTATCTGTGATTTATAAATATTACTATTTTGAACTTTGCATTCTTTACTCTAAAATCGATATGTATATTTCAACATCTTTATCACCACTCCATTATGTCTATAAATGTGTTATCAGCAAACACAATCTTATGTGGATGTAGAAAGTTTCTAAATCATTCAGTATAATAAAAACAAAAAAGGCCCCAAAACTGAACTTTCGAGAACTACATGAGTTACATATTTTGCATTAGATCTGTATATTTCAAATGTATGATTGAGGTAATTTGTACTACTTCAACTAGTTGTTAACGTTGATTTAGATATGACCTAATCAACAGTTTGCTAAACCTCTTATACCAAAGTATTCTAAAATTTCTAGCATTATCTCATGATTAAGTAGATCAAAGCCTTTGGAAAGATCTAGAAGTATTCGGATATTATGTTCTTTTTGGTCTAATGAACTGTAAACAGCATCTAAAAATTGAAATATATATGTCTCAATTGATTTAGCTTTTATGAGCACGTTTTGCGCTGCAGATAACATATTATGTTTTGGAATAAATTTATGATACCTATTATAGATAGCTTTTTATAGTATTTTTGAAATAGGAGATAATATTGGTATTATCCCATTATATTCAATTTTATTCATGTTAACCTTTTAAAATATAGGTATTATTTTTGTAATTTTAATACACGAAGGAAACACGCCTGCTGAAAAAGAAGCATTGATCAAAAAGGTGCTACTAGATACTGATAACAGTTTTTAAAAATTCAACAAGAAATTTCATCTACTCACGGGAGACTTTATTTTCATGTTCTTCAATATTTTACTCACTTCACTAGTTGTAACTGGATATAGGTGTATTGTATTTTTATTCCTAGGGGCTTGCCTATTTGTCTAAGGCGTTTTATATTTATGGGAAAGCGCATTATGTCTACAAAGTAGTCGTTAAATGATCATGCCACTTCTGTTGGGTCCGAGATAAGCCCGCCTTCCTTATTTCTAATGCTAAGTTTCTGCTTTCTTGAGCTAAATGTTAACTCTTTATTCAGTATCTGCCACATGTTTTTTGTTTTGTTGTCGGAATTTTGTATAATCTTTTCTGTATGATATTGTTTTGCAACTATCAGAACCTGTTTGTACATTTTTTGTTCCTATTGAAATATAGTTTAAATCTCTCTGAATTTGCAGTTTTGTTACGTTTAGCCTTGTGGATTATATTTTAATTCCCTTTTTTAGCCATGGGCTGGACTTTCACCCTATTTTATTACCTTTTTAGGTATCGCAACGATCAACATAATATTTCATTACATTAACAAATGCTTTTAAAGTATCATTTACGTGTACTTCCTCATATATTTTCCCCCGTGCTTAATGTTTTAGTAGATTTCTGATTTCATTTAAATTATTACTACTACATGTATGTCCAATTCTATACACATTTCTCTTTCAATATTTACAAATGTTCACAACAATTTCATTGTGCGCCATGATCAGAAAAACTGTTCCTACTACTCTAATAGTTTCCACCTTAAGACGACCATGCTTTATTAACGCTTAGTCAATGATAATTGTTGGGTGAGATGTCACCCTAGTGGTATATTTATGACTGACATTTGATTATAGAGTAACATGATTTCTTGCATTATTGGGAGAAGTCAATATTCCAGTCTCCTATTATTACAATATCTTTAGCCGGTTACAAGTTATCTAGTATGGCACTTAGACATGTTATTACTATATCTGGTTCCCTATAAGGACAAATAATAACCATACTGTGTTTAGTTATTTCTATTGCACTTGCCTCAACGTGTGATTCAATGCTTTCAGTTCTTATCCTTGGTATTCCAATTTCTAGATGTACATACATGAACATACAACATACACACATTTAGTATACTTGAACAGCCATGTTTTTTTATAGATCTACAATAGTGTGATGCAAGTTTATAATTATTAAGACTCGGGAACAAGAGTTCATTACTATCCAGTCAACACTTAGAGAGGCAAGTACGGCAGTTTTATAAGTGCGGGAATTGCGAGAATTATTTCGATTTGGTAAGCTCCACCTTGGATTCTTGTTGTTGATGCCACAGCTATGCTCACGTTCTATACACCACATTCGGCGCTTTCGAATTGGTATTCATTTCAGGGATTCTGTAGAACGTGTGGAGCATTTCTGGATTTAATCACAGGGAAGGAAAGGATGATGGTTTGGAGGCTATCAAATAGTTATATTGGTTACACAGTTCAAGATGTATATTTGAAAGTTCACTTGTCTGAGCCAATAGTCTGGTAAGGGATCAAATTAATAATAGTTCCATAAATTCGTTCACTAGTCGCGATCTAACTTTATGGTCAAGCCCTATAACTTTTAATGACTAAACTGATTACTCGTTTCGCTGTTCATTACTTTTATGAGACGCTCTCGGCATTCCTTCACTGTCGTGATTTTTAACTAGGTGACTTTCACTAAAATATATCTCACTCGTGCACCAATGCAATTATAACTGTTCGAAACACGTCGGAATCTCTCATTGTTTATTTACAACTCGTAACTGGTGACTGTCTACTGTCTGACTCAATTGATAGACTGTCGACTGCACTCACCACTAGCAACTGCAAACTCATAGCTGGGCTATTTATCTTTTCTCTACGCGTCACTTTTCGAGAATTTATATTTAAGAACATTCCAGACGCATCTGAAATCCTCTCTTTTGATTGGCTTGACAGTAAGGTTCCTATAAACTTTTGGAGGCTCACCTCCTGAGTGGCTGAAAATCTTCTTCCCTGTGTTTGTGGATGCGTTGCTCTTGAAAGGTTGTTCTTTTTAGGGGATGTTTTCTCCGATGTGAAAGCTAGCTACTTGACTGCGTTGTTTGCCTCAAGGACTATTTTGACAGTCCTTATAATAGAAAGGTCTCGTGCGAATACACAAGACGTCCTTAAGAATGGCTCCACACAGCCTTGACAAAAATACAGTTTTCAGCTTGATATACCTCTGACATCAATTTAATGTATTTCCCTAGGTCATATACACTTACTTCAGCTTTCGTGAACATATTACATCTTTTCATCATCATCATCATCATCATCATCATCATCATCATCATCACCACCTTCATCATCATCATCATCATCATCATCATTATTATTATTATTACATATTAAAATTGTAATAGTTTTATAAGTTATCAATTCTACAGGAGACGAATCGGTATCTCCCGCTACACAAATTATATCAGGTTCGATTTCGGCGGAATCAAGCAAAACTTCAAAAGATAATTTCTTATTTTCAGGGCTATATACACTTTGGTGGAAAATCCTGATTTTATTTTCTAGTGTCTTAGGCTCAACATTTTTTTTATACCTTTTACAGCTTGAGGAATCTGTCTGCTACTTACCACCTCAGAACCATATCACCTTCTAAGCTACCAGTTAGTTTCCCTGCTATTGTTTACAAAATTCAATTATTTTACTTATGGCTTGGCTAAGCAAACATGATTCCTTAAAATTCAGATGTAACCCATCTCTTTCTGGACATCTATAGTCTATAAACCTATTTACGTCACAGTAAATTGCATTCAAACTCTGACCAGCCCAGCGCAAAGGGTCATTGATGATGTTTATATATTTTTCGTAGACATCCCTATGCTTCATCACCGAGTTAACCATAACTCATGCTTTGGGAAACTTCTTCTTCGCTTTTCTGATGGCGCCGTATACTTCACTTATCACTTCATATGGATTGCTGGAGTTGCGGATATTATTAGTGCAAGCATGTAACAACTATCTTAGGTTGTTTCACTCGACTGTTTTATTTTCAATGTTCTTTTGTAAATGTGCAGACTTTATACCACAAAACACTTAAATATTTACATCCTTCACCTTCAATTATTTTATCTTAGAGTCACCCATTAATAACACCTCACTTTGCACAGTTTTGTCTTTGTAGCGATTCCATCGCCATATTGGGTTTCATGTTTGGATGTATCCACATGCATTTACTATTCATAACTTCATGTGTTTCAGAAGTGTTATTAATCTGCTCCGTGATTTTGACCGATTCTTGTAACACCTTGTTTGATACCTCAATGTCTTAAGAAACGCCTTTCTCACCATTTACATTTTGCTTTTTCTTAATCTCACGTTGTTTGATACCTTAATGTGGTAAGAAACGCCTTTCTCACTATTTACACTTTGCTTTTTCTTAATCTAAAGTACAAGGCATTTTCTCATGCTTCTGCATTTAGCTTGTCACTTACTTTTCTTAAGCTATTTCATTCATCTTGTGCTATCTTTAAGTCTTTATTTAAGATATTTATTACTATTTGTAGTCACACTACAACTTCAGTGTCACATGCTTTTTGTTGCTCCTATTCTTCACCTATATTAACGTTTCCCGTTCTTTTATACCTGCGATTATTGTAACTCCATTTATACCATTTCTTATGGCTCTAAAATTATCACTGACACATTCCTTCATTAATATTTCTCCCTTTTTGATTTTTATTTCACATACTTTGTTCATTTTAGTCTGGGTCATCACTCCATACGCCGCCATCTATATTGTTGTCACAATAGAAGAGATGTTTAGAGGAAAATTAGAGGAAAGTTAAATACGCGACAAAATTCAAGTTTATTATTCATTCAAACAATTTAAATCCATTAACAGTAAATAAACCATATATTTTTAAATGCTGCGTATTACATTTTTAATGGCTTGTCCCATATTTGCAAACGACGAAATTTCCTGTTTCTTTCATCTGCCACTAAAGTTTTAGCCTTCATCATTGTCTTCATACATGTACACTTTCACACGCTTTATTAGTGAATTGTGCACTTTAAATGAATAACGCTCATTATTAGTTAGTAGTCTCTTTGTGTGTAGCGGTCTGCTAACCGTTTTAGTGCCAAGACGGTTCCTAATTTTCGTTTTCATCAGATTTGCCGAAGAAAAAACTCTTTCTACAATGGCGCTTGAATTGGAAGGCTCCACTAAAAGAATGTTGCCAAATGTGGGAACCATAGTTTCTTATCTTCATAGTTTTAGTGCGCACACAACTCCAAAATGTCTCCACTCTCAGTTAATTACTGTTTTCAATCTCATTTTTATGCAACAATCTCCATTAGATTTCAATTTTATGAATCTCTCCTTGTGGGACAATGTTGAAAAATTTAGATACAAAAGGGGCAATTGATTGGATAGAGCTATTATGAACACGCGAAGGATTCAAAACTTCCAATTTCTTTACCACAGTATTCGCAAATGGAAAACGTTTCAATATTTCGTGCCCTGCTTCTATGTAGTCCAGGCACTTTAATTTAATTTTTTTCACGTCACTCTGTGGAAGGTTTAAAGATGACAAGGAAATGCCTACTCTGGCACCAAAGTACGCATTTTCTAATGGAACGAAGTGCTTTGGTTATTGAAATGAACCTTTTCAAGCTGGACACTCTTGACATACTTAGATTTCAAATAACAATCTATAATAGTTTTCAAAACCGAACTGCAAATCATAATTTTGAGGTTTTTGATTCTGCATTAGTCTATTCAGATTGTTAAACTGGACAGTACGAATTTCAGAATCTGTAAGTACATCTTGTTATAGGATCTTTTAGCTTCTGAAGGATTGTTTCAGATGCTAAATTACTCCTCAATTACTGCATTAGAAAGGGAGAGAGAGAGAGAGAGAATGAGATCATCATATTGCTCCAGAAGTCTTGAAACAACCGTCTCCGATTATAACCATCTAGTCTAGCTAGGATGCAAAAGCTTGTGGCTTGAGATTTAAAAACTGTGAAACTCCCCTATAATGAGATTCGTTTGGCACTGTAGTGAAAGTAATCAAACATTAGCCAGAGCCTCAGGGCATTAGGAAACTTCTCGTATGCATATGAAGAACATAAATTGAAAGAACACCATATACGTACAATTCATTATAAAAAGGTTAGGTATATCTTGTTTTAACAAAGTGGACAGTGAATGCCTTTTCCCCCATCATGAATTTGCACCGTCCGCTGTGAAACCAATTAAATTATCTTTAAGAGAGTTTTTATGACCTTCAAAAGATTCCATCACTGCTTAAAACAAATTGTTAGCATTTGCTTCACCTACAAACACAAGTTCAAAAATTCGGAAAGAATTTTGTTTAGAGGAAGGGAACGTTCCAGGCCTAAATCTAGGGTACCCCCCGGGCATTTGCCAGACTTGATAATATGAAAGCACTTAAAAGCTCTGATAATATGTAACTGATTCTTAAAAATAAATTTATTACTCATTCTCTTGGACATCACACGTAAACTTTTTCAAATACTAAACAAACTGACCGGCACCGAACTAACAAAAAGTGACGTTGAAATCAATAATATTTGACGCTACCCGTTGGGCTGTCCAAAAAAATACACCGAACTGCTGCAGCTGATGCTGTTGGTGGTAAGTTCTCTTGTGCCCGAGGGGCTAGCCACACCCAAGAGACAGCGGAGAGAGCAGAACTTATCCACACGCACTTTACTTTGTAAATATAAATGGACAGGGACGGATAAATCACTGTAATAAAGGCATTATTAGGCGGGTGAAACATTGTAACGGTGAAAATGTGCTCTTATTCCAATTCGCAACTAATTCATATATATATATATATATTAACAGTAATAATAAAAGTATTTATTATTACTGTTAATTTGTTACGTTATTATTAGAGTTATTTTATTTTTATTTTTCATTTATACACACACCTAACCTAATCTGTAGGCTAATCTCGGGCTAATCCTAGAACCGGTTGACCCAGTGATTTAGCGAGTAAATCATTATAATTGTGGCAAATTTCCTTTAACTCCGGCAGATAGAAAAAAAAAAAAAATAGAATAGTAGTATTCAAACCCTCTATTCTATATTCAGCTGAGTAACCTGATGCTCTAACCTTTTACGTATTCTGCCTTTGACCTTGAAACTTATTATCTTGCTAATAGCTGACTGACACTCCGCTGTCGCTCGGATCTGACTAGCCGCTCGGGTACAGGAGTACGTACTACTTACTACCAGCAGCAGCAAGCAGTTAATTGCTTTCAGTTCTCCGGGTAACGTCAAGTATCAAACTATAATAAATATATGCTAATACCACACTAGTACCTAATCGCTAGGGGCCATGCGTTCTAGAGGGCGTATTCTATGAATGCAACACAGTAGGTCTCAAGTATTATTGTGTCAGCAGTCATCTTTCTGTATAGATGTTCCATGGCAATGTTCATATTGCAGGTAGGCGCGAATTCGTGAGCGGGAGGTCTTGGGTTCGATTCCCTGACTGAAGTTTTTTTTCTATGTTTTCTTCAATTCTCACAACTTTTTTTAGTGGTACAGAACCAATGGATTTAAAGTTGTATACAGTATCATGAAATCAGTTCTGAAAGGGAGCAATTGAACAAGAAAGTTCTGAATAAGTTCCACACACACAAAATGAACTGATTCATAGTTACAATAATATTTTTATGCAAAAATGTATTGCTCTAGTACACTGTCTAGTCTTCTTTGCAAATGAATGTATAACTTGTTATAAGTTGACTGCTCCTCAGTAGGAGGTGGCAAAATGTAGCAAAGAAAACTGACTGGTTACAATTTTCTTCACTGCCATTCGGGACTGCCAGCCGCAGGAGCGGTCAGCCTGTAATGCTTGCCGGTTTTTTTTTTTTTTTTTTTTTTTTTTTTTTTTAACTTAAACGAAGCTAACGTATGAAAAAGCAACATTTATTCGATTAAGTACAGTGCAGAAATATTATGAAGATAAGAAAAAGTAGTATTTATTCAATTAAGGATAACGTAAAAAATTAAGAAGATTAAAAAAATACATATTTTGTTAAACTTAAACTAACCTATGAAAAAGTAACATTTATTTGATTAGAAAATTATGAAGATTGAGAAACTATTTGCGAACTCATTGATGGTTACAGATGGAATTTCTCAGTCACAAGAAATGTGTTCCAGAATGCCTTGTTCTCATGGAAGAAATAGCAGTTGAAATATAGGAAATCCCTATGCAGATACCAGCAGCATATTGCTGCTAAGGGGCACCATTTTCAACTTCTATAACACAGGCTAGTGCTTATTATCAGTTTTAAATACTAATTTTGTGCACAGTGACTCTTATATCTACATTTTCCTGGTTTTGACAGCTGTTCTTTTGTAGTAAACTGCCACAAAGTGGCCCATAACTCAAATAACTTCACTGTATTTGTGTGTGGATATGTGTAAATTAAGAATCATGAATATCAGATATACAAGTTTGACTAAATGTATGGTCTTATTTTAATTTAAAGTAAAACAATAAAAATCATGTCAACACATTAAAACTCTCTTGATGTTTCACACATAAACTTATTAAAAGTAATTTTGGGACGTGTTTCACGAGCTAAATTCCTCACATTGTACACCAATCGACGACTGAGTCTTAGCTAGTTTGATGTTCTTGCTAATTAAATATTATGGAACGGGACTATGAAGAAGTCACATGCTTATAATTAAGTACATTGCATAATTAGTCAAAATACACATTCTTATTGGCTCCACTTGTTTAAATTAGGTACATGTTTCGCAGACTTGTTTGCATCATCAGCTGTTGACTGCTGGATAACTCATCATGCTTTGGAAATATATATTATGCTCTGGTGGAGGTGTGCTGGTCCTGGTAATCTAGTGATAACCGTACTTGCCTCACAGACCCCAAGATCGAGAGTTCGGTGTATTTTTTTGGACAGCGTAAAAATCGAAGGGAAGTAAAGCTGTGGGTCCTGTGTCATAGATCTACGACATGAAAAAGAACTTCAAGCCTAAAAGAAGAGATCTCTGAGCAAAATTTACTGGCCGTTTTATGCTCTGAATTGAATGGGATGCTTATGACCTTAGATGTTAAAGAGCATCCATAAATAAACCATATCAACTGGTGGAGGTGCGGTAAAATTAAAGTTTATATTTTCATCCCTAGAAGTGTCGAAGTTCATTAAGTTGTCCCTGTATTTATAAATGTAGATTTTCTCCCATGTAACTAACTCTGTAGGTCATTGAACTGATTTTACCCAAGGTCGCGGTTTAAACCCGGCCAGGATCGATGGATTTTTTCGGGCGTAAAAACCATAAGTATGGGCTTCCTTTGGAAGGGAAATAAAGCCGTGGGTCCCGTGTCGTACATGTATGGCACGATAAAGAACCTCAAGCCTGAAAGAAGAGGCCTCTGAGCAAAATTTGTCGGGCATTTCACGCCCTGAACAGAATGGGACGCTGATGACCTGTGATGTTAAAGAGCGTCCTTAAATAAACAAATAAAAATTGTACCGATTTTAATAATTTTGCTTTATTCCCTTTGTCTTGGTTTTCTGTTCAGAAATGAGATGCTACTGTTGAATTCTCAATTTGTTTGCCTATTATGTTCCTGAAGTGTTCTTTTAACTGTGTGCCTTTGTTTTTTTCCATTATAAACATTTTCAGATTCTATAAGACTTAATTGATAAATGCTTGCTTTTTTCTCTGGTGGAATAATGTCATTAAGCAGATTTTTACAATTAAATCTGTTTTTAGGTGCCACTCTTGTATTAAAATCTTTTAGAGTACTTTGAAATTTTTGCACAGCCCATGGATATGTGAATTTCTTAAAAATTATCTCAATCTTTTCTTGCTGAAAGTGTTGAGGTATCTTTAATAAATTTCTTTCAAGTCAGCTTTGATGTGGTTGTATGTATGTGTGTTCTTTCTGTATATTCCAAATTCCAGGTTTCCTTTATGATTTATTATTTTTATTTTCCAGAAATGGTAACAATTGTCTGCAAAACATGTAATATATTTAAACAAGTGTAGCCAATAAGTGTGTGTAGTTTGACTCAATCATACAATGATCTTAATTATATGATTGGCTTGTACAAGTTCCAATAAACATTTCAAATAATGAGCTTGCCTGCCAATGACACAAGATGGAAGAAGCCTCTTGTTATTTAAAGTGTTTTGGCTTCTGATCATAGAAGAAATCTTTTTAAATCTATTGTAAAATCTTTGATTAATTTTTTTATATTTATCATTTCAGTAAAAGAAGTGTTTTCCACTTAGACACAGAGAAAGAGCAAAAGGGAGGGGCATCCACCATTCTAAATATGGGCATGATTATGTACCAATGCAAATTCAATTTAATCCCTGGTTGTTACCTACAGGAGCACGATGTCAGTAAAGATCTTTAGCTATTCATAGCAAAATTCTATAATTTTCAACTGAATTGCTCCATAACATTTAAATAAAATGTTTTTAACATTTGGTTATGCAGAGTGATCTTTTACAACTTCCTTTCAGGAACAGGGAAATTAATTTCTTGTGATATCCATTCAAGAACATAATTAAAAAGATTGTTTTCCTTTAATGCTTATACTAGCAGCATTTCTTGATTATGTACACAATAAATATATATATAAAAAAATACTATATAATATACACTCGGGGACAAAAAAAAAACAGAACTGTTATATATTATTATTATATTTTGTTCTTAATTATTTTAAAATGAAAGAATACCCATTTAAACAAAAGAGTGTTCTATTAAGCACCATAAATTACAATAGAAATAAAAACTTAACTCTGATGAGAAAAGTTACAAAGGATGTAAAATAATGAAAAGTTTTATTTAACTGTGAATATATTTTTCAGTGCTTGAAACATTAAAAACTCATTTTATTAACTCCCTCTAGCTTTAATAACTGCAATCATATGTATTGGCATGCTTTTGATCAGTTTAGCAATAGCTTCTTGAGGAGGCTATTTCTTTAAAAAGTGCTTACCTCAACCCCTGTAAAGTTTCTGGCAGTGGCAGTCTCATCTTAACATGCCATTCCAGTGTTAAGCAAATTCATGTTGGGACTCTTTGCTGGTCATGGTAAAACATGGATTCCCACTTCTTGGATATAATCTCCGACTATGTGGGCTTTATGCAGGCATGCATTGTTGTGCATTATAAGATAATTATCAGTCATAAATGGGCCAAATGGTACCACATGATTAGCCAAACATTCATTTGTGTATCTATCAGCTATTAGATTTCCATTTTCTACTAAACCTAACATTGTATGAGCATCCATAGACATTCCTACCCAAACCATCACTCCATCACCTCCAAATGGTTAACTTTTCAGGAATGCAGCACTGTGTAAATCGTTCTCCCCTTGTTCTTCTAACTCTTTCATTTCTATCAGATTAGTGCAGATTGAAAAGGAAATTGTCTGTGAACAGCACATAGCTCCACTGTTCATTTATCCTCCTCATATGGTCATTTGCAAAACATAATAGTACAACCCAGTGAATCCTAAGCAATCTGGAATCAGTTGCATGTTTGTTTAATATCAGTTCACTTGCTTTCAACTTTCTTCTAACTGTTTTGAACAAATTGATAGGCTACAGTTATAGCTGGCAGATTGAGTTCTTTAAAAACTGTCAGCGCCATGTATCTATCTTCATTTTGATTTGTAGCCCTTAATGTGAATCTAGTCTTCTGGTATATTCTAGGATCTCTGTAAACCATTTTATGGCCTGATGGACTGTCTTCTACCTATATTCATTACATTTGCAATGTAACATACATTGCAACATCATTTAAGGCCCCAGCTCAAGCCACATCTTCAGGATGAATTTTTTTTAAGATAAAATGTGAGAACCCTACTTACACTCACAACATGTAAAAATAAAGAAATAATGAAGCACAAAGTAGTTAATACAAACTTTGCCTCATCTGAGACTTTCACACATAATTGGAACATTACAATTGCTTGTTTTTGAAACAAAAAACATTCAACATAGTCTACAGGTCTCCAAGACAACAAACGTCTACCACAATATTTTATGATAAGCAAATGTATTGCATTACAATTGCAATATATGCAAATGTGTGTGTGTGAATTTTTTTTTTGTCCCAGAGTGCATTTAACAAGTTTACAAAACTAATGGTTTAGAAAACAAAAGGAAGCAAAATCATTTCAGTTGTTTTCCTGCCTTTTAGCCATTTAACATATTTCCTTTGTACTGATTTGTTCATGTATGATTTATGTTGCAAATATTGTCTCGCAGGTCATTATAAGAATGTAATTTACCAGAAGCACATGTGCAAGGGAATAATTCATGGCCCTTCAGACCGTTGTAGCAATGCAAAGCTGATGTAAATATGAACCCATATTAAAATAAGTCACCATGGTAAAAAATTTATGGCAATCTTTATTTTTTATTTCATCATTTTGAGCTTCTTAAGAAATATAATGGAAGTTACAGCATTACAAACAAAAAATTCAATAGTTTATTATTTAAATGATATTATTGTATGGTTTAGTTGAACTACACACTCTTAATGCTTCACTTATTTGTCATAAATGTATAGAACCGGTTTCAAGAACATTTGGTTCTATGCATCATGACAAGTGAAGCTTTAAGATTGTGTAGTTAGCTAAATCATACAATAATATCAATTATATGATTGGCTTCACTGTGCAAGTTCCATTTTAATTAGTCTATTATTTATTTATTTATTATTTATTTGTCATAATAATGAGTGCCCATTTATTTGTCCAGAAATAATGGTAGGTTACTATTTAAAGGATTAAATTTAACATTTAATTTTGTGTCAGAACCAATACAGTGAAGCGACTATTACGCTCTTAATTATCTAGTGAGTCGATTTGATAATCTTATGCTTCACTTACCTACTCACTAGATAATTAAGAGTATTTAAAGGGTGCTTTAAAGAGGGAGAAAGTCAAAATACAACTGAGCAGAAACTTGTTTCTAAGTTAATTAATAAACAAATGGAAACAATGTATAACAAATGTACCTTTCCAGGCTATTCTTAACAGTAAAATGTGGAGGGAAGGCGATGAAAATTTGCTTTGTGTAGCTTCTTTATAAATATAAAACTTAGCAATAATTAAAAGTAGTGAGATTCAATAAAAGGCATATGAAATGTGTTCAGAAAAAAGACCTAACTGTTTAAATAATAGCATATATGTGTGTATATGTGAGTGTGTTGTGCTATGTTCACTTAGTGGCAGGTTTTGATAATAAACTGCAATTTGTTACACTCCAATTATCTTTGAGGTACATATGTTACAGCGAGCATGTGTGCAAGATGTCTGTCTATTAGTTTGAAAGAGTTTGAAGAGCAATGCTACAAGCTTGGTCAAAATGTTTGCAGACACATTTCAACTCCTTAACCGAGCATACAAGCAGGAATGTATGAGCAGAACTCAGTGCTATGTATGGTTTAAGGATTTTAAAGAGAGCATATCAAACAAAGTATAATTTTTTATTGGAATGGATTGTTCATTATATGTACCATGTAGCGAGAGGTAACAAAGATTTATACCAAGGAGTGTTACTGCATTTAAAAGATGCTGTACACAGGAAGAGAACTGAATTAAAACTTGGAAAAATGTACTGACCCATCTGCAATTATCTGGCAAAACATCAGACATTCATGTGGCACATCCACCTTACTTACTGAACTAAGCCCAAGCAAATTTTTTTTGTTTTCAGAACTCAAATTCACTTAGGAAGGATATTGTTTCAGAACTATTGAAAGAGATCTAGGAAAATGCATATAAAAGAGTTGCACACCATCTAACAATGGAAAAAGCTTTGGGAATGATTACGGCAAGAGACCTGTCAGTACTTAAAATCTGTAACTTAAGAAATAAAATAAAAAAATATTTATAGTAACAGTTCTGTCTTTTTCTGAACACACCTCTTACATTGAATACCTAGCAAGTGTGATTCAAGGGTTTTAGATTTGCTGAAACTCCTGTTTTCACTTGATAATTATGGAAGTTACTGAGGTTTGTAAACTCAAGATAGTGCTGGCATATGAGGCTAAAATATATGCAGGAAAATGCATCATGCCAACACACTCACTAGTACCACTTTAGTTCCTATGGAACAGAGTGGAAAAGATATGCTCTATTAATCTCTGGTATGAGAGTTTAAATCAGGGTTTATGAGGCATTTCCAAAATGGAAGATTGTTTATTATTGGAAAAATTGTAAAAACACAGCCCCTCTAATGACCTTCTGACCTTCCTCTACATCAATTTCTGCTAATGGAAGAGGGGTGGCAGGGTGGCCGAGGTCATTAAGGCATGGACTCATGAGCGGCAGGTCTGGGGTTCAAATCCCACCATGACCATCCTCCCTGACTGAGTTTTTTTTTCAGATTTTCCTCAGTCCTCATTCATGGTAAATGCCGCAGAGGTACCCTAAACTTAGGCATGGAACATTTCCTTCCTTTTCAAATATCCTTTCCCAATATATCACTTCATCTCATATATCATCAGTGTTCACAGCCTATAGTGTCCCAGTAATAAAAACAGGCATTAAAAAAAAGAGGGCAGAAAGAAAAACGTGGAAGATATTCCTGTCGTTCTAATGGAAAATGTTAAGTACAATGAATATTGAATTAATTGTTACTAACCTTTAGTTTTGCTTGCTTAATTAGGAATTTATGAGGTAAAATGACATAAAAATGTTCAAATAATATTATTCGCTACTAGTTTATATACCAACAGAGTTTCAGCCTAAGTAGATGTTGAGTTATGTAAATAATGATAAATACTATCAGATATATAAAGGTTATTCCATTTTCTCTGTTTTTAAGAGTACAGGGAAAATTTCCCCATCTTATTTTCTGTCATTTTCTTATATTTTAAATTCAGTTTTGTGCACTGCTACCTAAAGTTTTGCATAATCTATATATGCTGCAGTTCCAAACAAAGAGCTGGAATGATTTAAGGACAGGAAGGAAAGAAAGTGCTGTACATACATGCAGGTACATTATATACTAACAGGCTATGGAGTTTGATGTACGAAAAGAAAAAAACAAAAGGCCAAACACTTATTGGGTATTTCACATAATACTTTGTATTGTAAAAAATGTAAAGCAACATGTAACCTCTGTCGACAAGAACAGCCTCCAAAGTGTTTTATCTTTTCATTATTTTGCTATGAAAATCTTAAAAGGAGATTGATTTTATGCATATCACAAAGATCTGCAGAAAAAAGGATTCACTGTACAATATTTGTACAAAACTGTTTTATGGTTTTGATACTCCTCATTTGCGGCCATATGAATACATAAAATGCAAATAAAATTATAAATTAAAACTTAAATAATAAAACAAATAAATTATTTCATGTTAACAAGAAGCAATTATACTATTTAGAGCTGTTATTGATTAGCTTCCCTTGATGGGAATATTTCTTAAATGATATACAAAAGAGGCAGGTACATATCTTGAGAGTGGCAACGTCAAAGTGAGAAGAAATAAATGTAATTTATAATTTTAATTAGCTACAGTATAATACATAACATATCTATTATAGCATGATTATGTTTTCTGCTTACATTACATTAAGCAAACAATATAAGAAAATATAATAGCACCTTGAATAGAGCCACTCTCAAGTTTCAAGTAAGATATTTTTTTTTTCTCAAATAAGTTTTTTCTTTTCCCATATTTTTTTAAGTGTACAAATTTAATAATGACTCTAGAGTAATTGATTGTTATGAATGAATGATGAAAGAAAACCATGTTTCACATTTGAAATGAAAGAGCAATAAGGTAAATTAAATTAATTATTACATACAGAATGACATAAGTTTAGGCACACAATAATAAATTCTTACATTCTGTATGCACAGGCTTGAACATTATATCACTTAATGCTCATATCATATGACCATGATTATGCTATTATTCATTATTATTAATTACTGGAAGATAGCAAATTCATGCATTTAAACTTGGAAAAAAAAAAATTAAAATGGACCCCACATCTGTTTCCTAAATGCAATGATAAGAGCTCTGAATGAGTTGTGACATCATCCTAGACACTTCTCAAATTCTGCCATTGAAGCTAATTTCTACTCATTGAACTACAGTGTTAATATATCTTCAGTATTGTTCTTGATGAATGTAAATTATTTTTAATACATGTCATACAATCTGAAATAAAATTTAAAATTTTACCTTTGCTCATAGAGATGCCTTCATTATAATGATTATATGTATTTAGAGATATATATTAAATTAAGAGAAATTGCTTGGCAATGATTTTTAAATTATATTTATATTTTTAAATGGAGATTTCCATTTAACTTGTACTTAATTAAATACTAAAGGGAACATATCTTAGAAAGCAAATAAACTCCACCAGACTCGACCTTCATTTAAAAGACAGTTAATATGTACACAATGAGAAATAGTTAAAGTTAAGTACATCACCAGTGGGGTCAATACAATAAATAAAACAAATATTATTTGTTACAAATTATATAAAAAGGTGAATTAAAATACTGGATGTATGCAGCATGATTAACAAAAGTTCAAAACACACTTTGTGACCTTGTGATTGGTAATGTCCATCACTGTTGTTTCTGTTCTGAAATTGTTAATGCACAGCATTCTTGCAAAGTTTCACATCTTATTGACATGTTCATTCTTCATTGACTATGCATGCAATGTATGTGGGTGTGTGCCAGTGATATGAGGAATGAGGCATCTGGCAGTCCTCAACGATACCACACACCATGTTGCACCAATGGAGATGGGCGAATCGCCTACTAGAGCTGTTTGTCACATCATGCCATGTTGGTTCTTCATTGAGGTGAAAGTTTGCTAAATCTAAAAATTAGGCATCCACTACAAACAGAATGATGAAGGGACTTTTCTCTTTCAAAACTCAATTTGTTATTAACTACAAACTTTATGCATGCATTTTGTCTCTTGAATGTTGTTGTTTCTCTTGCTTTCAGACATATACAAAACTTTAACAATTGTTTCAAAAGCTAGACTCTTTATGCTACTAAATCTTTTTTTTTCTTTTGCATTTTCGTTTCAACAATTTGTTCAAATCACGAAATTTGTTATGCAACTGACTATGCTTATTAACCTTATTAACCTGCTGACATGTTTAAACAGGTATTTTTTTCAACCTGTTTAAACATGTCAAATTGAAGATGCTTAAACAGGTTAAAAAAACATAAGCAATTTGCATCTTCTAGTTGACACATTTAAACAATTAATTTTTGTTAAGCTGTTTAAATAAGTCGACTAGAAGATGCAAATTGCTTGTATGACTAAAGCAGTGATTGTCTAACTGTCATAGCTAGAGGATCCATGATCGTGCCCTGGGCTGGGAGGTGTGCTAGGATTGCTACTGTTGTTGGAAGCTATTGAATGCCGTGGACTTCCACCACTTACACCTTGATCCTGAAATAAGAATTATCACTATTACTACAATGCTACTATGATGAGCAAAAGGGGCAAGGAAGGAAAGAAAAACTCTTTATTTAGTGCATTAACAATGCCTCCAAACAATGTGGAGTATACGACTTCCACCTCCACTAAAATCGCTCAGCTATGTAATATCTCCATACCTCGTTCAAACCAAAATTTATGAGTTAAATATGGTGGACTTTTGTAACTGATGTTTAATACTAAGAATTGTAGATGATTGAGTCAAATTTACAACACATCACTAATATTTTTAAAAAAGGAAAACTAAGTTTCTGGAGCTAATCGCTCCCATCTTCAGTTCCAAATCAACTGCCGGCCTTGTTGTTAGTGGTGGTTAGGTTGGTCTCTGGTGGTGGTTGGATGAACTTCTGTATTAAGATGTCACTTGGTGGGATTTCAAAGTTGAAAACGTTATTTTTGTTCTTCCAGATATAAATGTTTTCCCAGACTGTAAGTTCGGTTTTTTCTGTTATAATTTTAAGTAGTTTGGGATTCCTGTTAATATTATGTTGTTCCTTCCAAAAATGCCAAGATACCGCTGAAATTTCTTCCTGTCTTTGATTTATGTTCCTGATTGCTCGTGTTTTTATGTTTCTTTTAGTCTTTCCAATATAAAGTTTTTCACAATAATTACAATTCATCTGATATATTCCTGATTTGTTCCCTTGTGGAATATCCTCTTTTAGTTTAGAATTTAGTACATTTTTTTATGGATTAACTGTTTTTCGAACTGAAGATGGGAGTGATTAGCTCCAGAAACTTAGTTTTCTATTTTTAGAAATATTAGTGATGTTACAAATTCGACTCAATCATCTAAAATTCAAAATTTATGAGCTTGCCCATGGTGGTTTATACATGCTAGTATTTTAAGAGATATTCAGTGTAATCAATTTTAGGATGATCCAAAGGAAGCAAATACAATATAAACAAGGAAAATCATAAACTTTTCTGAGTAGGATATTTTTATGGTTTCACTTAAATGAGATTTACTCAGAACATATGTTTCATGGAACTTTTTCCACATCATCAGCTGTTACGATTCTTGGATCATTCCAACAACAGAGAGTGTATTCTAAATATCCTACTCAGAAGAAATTATTAATGTGTGTTTCACTGTGTTTGATTCCAAATTGAATTAATATTTAAAAGGAAAACCATTATCAGTACATTATTCTCTCATAAACAATTTATGGATTTAGTCCAAGTGTCATACCTTTCCTTGCCAAAAGAAACAAGCATGCTCACTTTTCTTCCTTTGGGCTTTTGAGCTACTTCCAGCTTCACTGCATTTTGTAAGCTCGGAAAGTCTAATCATTCAGTGGAAAGATACTAATGTAAGAAAAATCTTTGCAAAATAATACTAATATAAGTCACTTTTAACACAGAAGATTAGGGTTTCAGCCTTAAATACTGCACGAGTACAAATCCTGCAGCCATTGGATGAAGTTGTTTACTTAAATCAATGCTGTAACTATTTAAGAGCTTATGGTCTCCATGTTCTGATAAATCTTGCCCATTCAGTTAAGAATCCTTCAGTTAACAAAATTTACATTATGTGTAGCAAGAGTTATTGACTGATGTGAAAGTTTTTACGGTTAAGATCATCTTTCAGGATTTACTCCTATAATATATTATAATACTACTATTAATTACTAAATTTCTGACATTAAAATTTATTACTCTACATTCCACAGTTTCAATGGTGCTTCACAGTAACACAAAGCAATTATTGCAAAGATTTTTGCTTGCTAAAACTTCTTTTCTTTGGCTACTATATGCTTGATTCACTTTCCCATCTGTTATTTATTCAGACAAAATGCTTTCTCTCTCAGCAGTTATTAGCATGGTATAAACATCAGAATATTTTGTATAGTATGCCAATAAAAATGTGGATAGCTGGCAACATTTTCACACACTTTTTATACAAAACTAATATAAAATAGCATTCCTGAGCAACAAGAAGGCAGTTTTCTATTCTTTCAAGTGCACAATTATGTGCATATGAAATGCACTGATTTAGCTATGAAATAAAAACATTCATCAAGCAATATTCAGTATTAGTCAACATGAACTTCCGCAAAATTCCCACAATCCATTTAGGATACTGGCATATCTGACTGAAAAGTCTTTTCAGATCTTGTGCATATAAATATAGAATAAACAAATAAATAAAAATTTATAATACAAACAACAATAAAATTATATTAAAAATAGTGAGCATTATATTGCCATCAGAGAAGTTCCCACGTTACTGATAACAGGAGTCATAGGTTTGCCAATGTCAAATAGTCTACTGGATTAAGCTTCCAAAACAATCCAATGCATATTTTCATTTGTTCTTGAGAACAATCATTCAGTAAAATTTTCTCTTTTATAGAATAATGCCTCCTAATTTGATAATTTTTTTCCTTAAGTGACAATTTATTTTGTTTTTCTTTAGTAAAATCAAGTTCAATACCAAAATTGTGTATAACAAAATATATTAGCTTAACATTCAATTTTCACCCTCAAGTAAGCATATCAGCACATAATTTAACACTTGCAGCAGTAACAAAGTGATGACACATTTACTTTGTAGGTACACGCTGTTCAATACTATGTATAATTTGCTTGTGTTTAAATAATTTTTTTTTGATTTGTTTGTTTAAGGACGCTCTTTAACATCTCAGGTCATCAGCGTCCCATTCTATATAGGGCGTGAAACGGTCGACAAATTTTGCTCAGAGGCCTCTTTTTTCAGGCTTGAGGTTCTTTATCATGCCATAAATGTACGACACGGGACCCACGGCTTTACTTCCCTTCCGAAGGAAGCCATACTTACGATTTTTACGAAAAAAATCCATCGATCCTGGCCGGATTCGAACCCGCGACCTTGGGTTTAGAAGGCAAGTATGGTTACCACTACACCTCCAGGACCGACTGTGTTTAAATACTTTTCCACAAATATGCAAGTGTGAAATGCCTTCTTGTGATTAATTAGCTGATCATTCACTGGTAACCAATGCAGTAAATTAGTTGATTTCATATTATGTCTGTTGAAGGCCACAATTGTGGCTTACATCAGATGGCTAACAAGCACAAAACTATGGATGGCTAAATATCATATGCAAATTAAAGCGTTATATTTTCTCTTTTGTAGATGAAAAACTCCATTAAAAATTTATTAATGAATACTAGGTTGACTTTGTTCTGTTGGTTGCTGTATCATATTGAACTGTTACCACAGATAACTTACGCCAATTGGTATGATGTGCCTGTATAAACTTTTTTCTTTTTTTCTCCCCCCTTCCATACCAAAACAAATTTTCATAAGTGTTAAAAACTCAAGTTCAAATGTAAATTACTTTGCAATCTAAGCAATAATATGCTGCAATTATAATCACTTTAACAACTCTAATTACAATCACTATTCTCCTAGGCATAATTCCAATTAATATTCCAATATTTTCCTGGATGATACTGCCCTATTCCTTCTGGAGTGCCATCTGCAGATCAAATAAAGTCTATGGTGATTCTAGCCAACCTAAACCATGTATGTTTAATAGGGTCCAGACTGCATGCTGGCCAATCAAGTACAGTAATCCCTATGACTGATCCCCAACAAACTGAGCAAAGAGCAGAGCATCGTTGGCACTAATGTAGCAGTAAATGTTGAGGAAAATCTGTATTGCTTGGTCAGTTCCAATCCTGCTACAGGTTGCCATGGTTCCAGAACGTTTTCTTGAAGGCATCACCTAACCATTCCCCTGCTCATACTGGCATTCTGCATATGCTGGAGTACATTCTGAGTTTCAAGCTACAGTAAAGCAATCTCTTAAGATGAGCTACATTACAAACAATGAAAAGAGAAACATATTGCATTGTTGATCATAACTTGGTCTAAGTATACTACAGTGAAACCATACCTTCTTAATAAGAAAAGTGCTTGTTTAAGGAATGGTTTATGAACTTAATGCTGGAAAAAGGCCAGCAATTTATTCATTTTGTAATACTTGCTCGGTACCATATGTTCACCAGATAATTTCAAATTATTTTATCCAATGTGGTTATGAAACACCCCTGGTTGAGCAATCTGATGAAGAATATGATTCATATAAGAAATGGGATAGCCTCATTGATGATGTTCCTTTAATTCATACTTAACTGTTGAACATTTTGTGCATGGTGTAGAGGATGTGTATGCTGCAATGGCAGCTTGGATGAGAGCAAGTGGAGTTTTTGTGAGGAGAGTAAAGGCAAGGATTCCATTGTAAGAATTTACCCACATTGTATTAATTAAGGATTCCATTGCTGAAGTGTTCAGAATGGGTAAAATGGTGAGATCACTAATACATACCTGATTTGAATATCAGCGAGCAACAGAACATTTTCAACATAGATAATTTGTTTCCATTTAAATGGAAGTGAACAAAACTTCAACTAAGAACTTTACATAAAAAATGTACACTCAAAATTATAAAATAAATTATGTTCATTTCAATTAGAGATTTAATTTATATTTTCTTAAAACTTTTTTTTCCAAGATGCACAGACAGTCTAACAGCAATATCGCCAAACAAGTTCTACATCAAAGAGCAAGGGAAAGAAAAACCTAGGTTGACTAAAACTAAGATAGTCGCAGCATATTTTTTGAAATCAGAAAGTCATAAATATTTAAGATTAAATATGAAGGGTTGGTGGAAAGAACGATGAGGGTCCAAATATCAAACTTTAGAGTAAAATTATTGTTAAAGTTTTTAAACCAACTGCTACATTATGTATGCATAATGCCATTACTTTTAATTCATTTTATTTTACTTTAAAACTTTGTCATTCAATGGACTGAGGAAAAGTGTTGTAACATTAAAAATAATAATTTTAAAAAATAATAAATACCATCACTGGTCACAAAAAGTGAAAACAAACCTTGAACATTGCTATTGTGTAAGCCTATTGCTGCAACAGCTGATTTTGTTGTACTAGCCATCAGGTACTTCACTTATAGCAGATATCCTGACTAAATCTTTTGGATTGCAACATGAATTAGCAGTAGAATGGGATATAAATGTGTAATATTAAAAAAAATGGGTTGGTTATTTTTCATAGTTTTTCATAATGTGTTTCTGACGTATTATAGGTTAATTACTAATTGCACAACACAATTACTTTGTCATTAATTTCTCAGTCATCCTCTTCTTGGATGTCTGAAGTTTTCAAATTTTCATGCAACTTTTGGCTTCTTTTGAGATAAATTTCTTTAGGTTCTGCAGGAGCTTGAAATTTTTCTTCTATTTTGGTAATATTCCAAAGTATAACCTTTCTAGATATTTAAACTCGCCAGCACCCAATGCAGAAATATCTTGTGCTTTGCTCTTCCTTGTCTAGGTAACAAGTCTTAAACCAGGATCCATTATATGTATCAGATTAGGTGAGTATTTGAGTTCTTTCACGGATCTTATAGGAAATGGGGATTTTCCTTTGAATTTATGCTTTAAAATGTCAGACCAACCACTAAACATTGATTGCTCACACTCAGTAACTTTGTTGTCTCGCACTTTTAATTACATCTGCCCATTCAGTAGGGAGTTTTACTATAGCCTTAATCAGACCCAACCCTAACCCTAACTTTGAAAGTATACGCTAAGGATCATCAGTCTTAAGTTTTCTAAGCCGATGCCTTTTAACCAATGAATAAGAAATCAAGTCTTCTAGAGACATGTTTTGTACATTTTGGTTGCATGTTATTAAAGTTTGAAATAATGGACACACTAATCATCCAAGTTAATGTTATCAAAGCACTTCAGTCAGGTATATGACAATATGGATCCACTCATGACTTTGTTTAGTAACTTCTTGTTAATGTCACTTAATCTCCCCATGGTTGTATACTATCACCACAAGGTCTTTAAAGTCAGCACATTCTCCATAACTGTACTCTAAAATTAATTATTTTGAAATAAACATAATTATTGTAATGCTGCTATAGCTATCTAATGAGAAACAATCAGTGTTGCCATCATAGCTGCTACCCAAAGTTTGACTATCAGCTCTATTCCTTGAAAACAGGTGAACTACCATCGTTCTTCCCTAATCAGGATTTTTAAAAACTTTTGTTAACCTGTGAACTTTCATCACATTTGTAATCACCAAATAACCCTCTATTAGCTCTCAACATGATCCAATAGATGGCAGCTCTAAATCAAAAATTAAATTTTATGAACCTTCATATATATCTTAACATCTTACATTTGTTGTTTTCTTGTTTCCACGGTTTTGTTTCTCAGTTCATCCTCCAGAAATATTCTACTATTTATAAATTAAGCTTAAATTTAAAGTTAATACAGATGCACTCAGTTTTTTAATATTATGAATTTCAACTTTTCCAATATTATGAATTTCATCTTTTCCAATATTTGTGTAACTGTTAGTATTTCTTAGGCTTATTGAACTACTGAGATCAAACTAGCATTTTCGGTGCTGATTTACCATGATTATCACAACTTTGCAAAGTAATACAGACAGTTCTCATCATGCTTGATTCAAGAAAGTGGCAGGCAGGAAGCTGGTAGAGCTCAAAATAAACGATGACATGTAATTTTCTCTGAATATTTTAATCATAAACTTTCATTAAAATCTATGACATGTAACAATCATCATTTTATTTCACTAACCTGTTACAGTAGTTGCCCAAAGTCCTTAGGCATTAACACATTCCCAACATCTTTTGATGAAATTTTCATTCTCATATAAAAGTTCTTCTTTTGTAATCCTTCTGATTTCTGCTCTTTCAGTGCATCTACAGTGTGTGAATTATTTCTATAGACTCTATTTTTAGGGTTCTTTACAAATATTAATTGCACGCTGTAAGATCTGGGGAATGCGTATGGTATAACCCTTTAGAAATAATTCTGTCTTCAAAAATCTTCCCTATAGCCTCCAAAAAATCACAGGCAGTATAAGCTGTAGTAGAATCTTGTTGAAAATATGTATATTGTCTCTCAAATTGTTCAAATAAATGTGTGAGTATTTGCATACAATATCTCTGCAAATTTATAGTACCTTTAAAAGATATAAGTCCTATTGTTTGATTTGCTATTATGGCATACCGAATACCAACGTTTTTATCATGTATGGGAATTTTGTGAATTATTCGGAAGTTTCTTGCAACATTCAAGTGATGCCCCAATATCATCCAACTTTTGTTCTGTTAGAATCCTATGTTTAGGCCTATGAATTTTAGAGTTTAGTGATTCTGTGATTCCATTTATAAAATCTATTAACAAAGTTTCTAACTATACCTTTAATAGGTCAAATGCCAGGGAATCTGTCTGCAAATTGCCTACATACCTGTCATACAAATCTATTTTGTTGCATTGTACATAAATATTCATTGTTGTAGAATAAATTCTGCAGTTGGCATTTCAATGATCTAAATAACTAATTTAGTGCACACACAGCACATGTACATTAAACATAATTTGAAAGTACACAAGCAAACATGTCTTTTAACACTTCAAACTATACAAAGCAATGATCGGTAACATAGAGCCCATGTAAACGTGTGTTCTATTGCCAACTCCTCAACCTGTACTAAGCATTAATCAGAAACATGTGGGCTCATGCAGTACTGAAGGAAAATTCGCATTAGAATGCCACTTTTACTTTGTCTCTACTGGCTTCCTTTCACCCACTTTCTCAGATCAAGCGTGACGTGAACTCTCCATACATGCAAAACATTTAACATTAAAAATGTCACTATTGTGAACAAGAAAATGAAATATATGCAAATACCATATTTACCCGAGTCTAGAGCACATATAAGTTTTAAACTCTGCTAATGCAAGGAATTTAATTTCATTATAGTATACTGCAGTATTTTTATACAGCATTTAGGTATATTTATGGTGTATTCAAATGTTGCCTATTTGCCCAGTAGAAAACTGTCCATCTTCTGACATACTGTTTTGTAGCATTATATGAATATGCCCATAAGCTTCAAAAATTGATCCACCATTCACAGCTGACCTTAAATATTTGCCTTGGTATGTTATGGACTATCTCTTTGGCATCATCTCAAATCATGTCATTAGACACAGGTAGACCCTTCTTCCTCCTTTTCCTTATGAATTCCAAAGCTTCTTTGTCTACATCAATTTCTTCCCTTTTTAGGCCCAGTAAATTTTCTCCTTGCTACTTTAGAAGCAAATATTGCTAGTTTATGTTGGCTCCACTAGCACATATTATCTCTGCTATACCATATTCTCTTGCAGCATAACTGTTTCAATGTTTCTCGGCACAAAGAATTACATTTTGTTTGAATCTTGCTCTATATGACATCCTTTGTTTTCTTGTCATCCATCTTCAGATAAATTTTAATGCAATTTGCACCAAACTGCTCTGCTTGCAACAATAACAGATCATTAAAAAAGACACTGAGCACTTGGCTTGGGAAATTTGGAGAGAGATTTTCCTAAACAAGGGAAGTTGATTTGCACTTAATTCTAATAGCACGCAAATTTTAGAGCTGCAATTTAGGCACAAAAGATGAGTAAATATGGTAACACATGCTAATTAAGAAACTCAAGTCAAGCAGTTGTAGGCAGTTCATGTTCCTCTTATGTACCAATTTTATTCAATGATAGTGCAGCTAATTAGCATTCATTTTATTGTCATTCTAATGTTCCATAATTTCAAGTGAACTATTAGAATTTATAGTTTTCTATGGAAGTATTTTCTTGTATTCCTGGATATCATATTATTATTATTATTATTATTGTTGTTGTTGTTGTTTGAGGATGGAGGGTTTGAAACATTAATGTTTAAGTGGCTTTTCTAACATAGCAATGCAATTACTGAAGACCCCAGAACTATTAAGCCTATACATGCACACAAAGCTTTTGTAATTGAAAACATTTAATATTCATAAAAGAGAACAATAATAATATAATTATTTGATTAGCTGCACTTCCATCCTTAGTTTCACATAATTAAATGTATATCACCAATCACATGCCCAAAAGCACTTAGGTGATCTCTTTTCTAACCAAACTGTATCTATTGACAGCTCTATTTTATAATCTTAATGTAATGTTCTTGCTTTTTAGATCTTAATAAAAACAGCTTGTTACTTCCTTTTTTATAGTCTTTAACTGCATTCAAATTTACCTTGCAAACTTCATGCAATGAAGGAACACTTCCCAAACTTAATGAACCATGATGATGTGATGCAGGACCATCTGTTTCTCCTGGTGGTCCATCAGGTGACCTTGGTAGTGATGGAGGTGTCACAGCAGGCCGAGGAGGTGCTGCAGAGCGACGTGAAGATGTTGAGCCTATATACGCAATTAATATTAGTTCCACTCTGAGGATTGTATTTATAATCATATGTACCAGTTAAATTATTATTTCTATGAGGATCAGTAATTTAAAAAACAGAACTCTTGATGGAAAATCACAATAACCTTGATTCAGCTAGATGTAGCTGCCATATCTGTCAAGACAATTATCCCTCTGTTAAACAAGATACTGAATGCATCTGTGGAAGAAGCCTCTGGGTTATTGCTGGAACCATTGTTGCACTACACCCTATAAATCTTCATCTGATGTGAATAATCAATTGCATTTGAGGGAATGTCAACTTCCTGAAAATATGAATGTTAGTCAGGAACATGTATGGGTTGTATTGTGAGTGCATCAGAACTACCAAACCAAACTGCTGCAATATGGTGAGGACAACATTGACAAAATGGGGCTGGGAGTTTTAACTGTATCACTTGCCACAACTTTATGAGTGTTTTGGAATAGGCATAGCATTCATAGTTGCTTCTACATCCAGAAACTCCCATCAGAGAGTCATGTTGATTGAAAAAGAACATCAACATTTTGCTGATTGCATGAGACCTACACTGCCATTGGTGGAGTTCAACTCATGCACCATCTGTAAAGGTTGAATACAATGTCTGGTGTATTACATTCCTATCCATCGGATGAAACTTGCCAGGGTCACCGACACATTTCTACAAATGCCTGTTTGATTTTTAAATGGCTGACCCTCATATGTATGTATAGGATAAATGAATTGAAAATATGTATATAAAATATAGTTGAATGTAACTGTTTGCAGAATAAACAAAAATACCTTATTATATGAGATAAATTTGCCTCTTGTATTAAATTGTTTGGTTTATCAATACATTTTGTTGTTAAAAATATTTTCTGACAATGACTGAAATCCCAGTGTAATGTCTATGGTCTGCAATAAAATTAATATTAGTAGAATTATTAGTGATTAGTAATTTAACATTAGTAGCAGCTCAAATTGCTTAAAGAACTGGCAAGGATATTGTTTTAAGTGACTTTAAACTTTATGTTAGATTGAATTATAACATTCTGATAAATGAAAGATTACATTCTTCTGGCAATTTATCCATCAGAGGTTCTGTGAACAATCTTTCTCTATGATGGTACAACCCATATTTGGTCTATCACAGCAATTGTTGTGTCTTCCACCTCTGCAACATCACTGGTAGAAGATATTATTGCAGGGGGTGATAGCATGCCGGCACCCTGCCAGTTACCTATCATGCTTTAGAGTTTGCAGGATGCCATCTCTCTATCAGGCACCTCCCCAATTTTTCTCAATAGATTGACTGAACCCTGTTCCAGACCTCCTTACTTTGAAAATTTGAGAGTATGGGGGATCAAATCCAGGACCTCCCGATAGCAATCAGCTACACCTCCGACTAGATAGGAAACAGATATGTGTACAATACACCTATCCCATATAATCTTCCTAAGTGCTTGGTGAAAATTGTGTTTTCCTGTAGATAAATACATTTTCTACGGAAGCTTACAAAATGTGCTGATAAAGCTGAGAAAGTGAAAGTTCATTATGTTTTGTAATTACAATTTTAATGCTTTGAAAATTACATAAAATTTTTCATAAAGTTCTCAAAGATGATTTGCACATTATATTCACACTAATAACTACTGCATTTAAGTATAGTAAATAAATATTTTGTTAAAAATTTCCAAAAGATTTTAATGATATATTCCTGCCTTTTTTTTTTAAATAACTTTGAAAGTTAAAAAAAAAGAAAAAATATAGTCTTTTTAGAGCACACAAAAACAAAAATAGAGCATTAAAACAATTTTTTTAAAATTTATTCATTAAAAAAAATAAGAAAAAAATTAAAATAGAAAATGCAAGCAAGCATCTGAGAGACAACAAACTGCTCACATATGTGCAAACTTCTGCCAGTAGGAAATGAGATTTGCAACATGGTAATTACCATTATGGCCTGTGTAGCCCTGGGGATTTCTCTGCATGTGCCCTGACAAACGACGCTGTTCTGAATGTGATGGGTGCCTTGGTGGAGGGTGTGCCATTTTTGTTGGATGAAAGAGCTATAACATGAGAAAGATTCTGCTATAAAATCTCTGTAATTATTACTTTTAAAGCAGGAGCTATAAAAATGAATAATCAATAATACTTATATTAGTTAGGAACATGGAAAAACATTATATTTGTCTAGCTATATAGCTTGTTAGATATTATGACAAACTGAAAGTATCCTATCAAAATTAATGCTTAAGAAATGATTTATCCCAACCATTTTACAAACTCTATGAAAAAATGGTCTACTAGTACCAATGTTATAATATCTAATTATTGAAAATTCTACAAAGTATAATGAAAGAAAAGTTTGGATAATTAATTAAAAATTTAACTGAATCATACAAAGCAAAAAAATAGCACATAAAGAAAGCACTTTGTTTACTTCAACTTTTGTGAGAAATATTTTACAAACTGTCATCCAGCAGAGATTACAATGCTCAAAACTTGTGTCTTAAATTAAATATATCAATATTAAACATAATATAAAATGGTCTTAATTGGGATGCAAGAAATGTTAACCTAAATACTGACATAGAAGAAACAAAATTTTTCATACTGTTTTCTAAGAAAGCAGCAAAATCATAGCTTTCTTATATAAAAATAATTAAAAATTCATATAATTTGATTTGATGAAATATAAGCATATAAGCATACTGAACAAAAATTAAGCCCCTTTAGTAAATGGTAACTAATATGGAACTAATATATAAACACACAGAAAAATCAGCAGTGGCAGACCATTTTTGGCAAAAAAAAAAAACACGAATTCCAAAAGGAACCAAAACTATTAAAAGCTCTTCAAAAACCCATAGAATTAACAGTATGGGAAAATATATTTATAAACAAAAACAAAGAATCTTTGGTTAAATTTAAGAGTGGGAACAACAATAAGTCATTCAGGTCTACCCATCTACCCTTGAACAACACAAAAGAACATCTGAAAGGATAGGAAACGACCAACCATCAAAGGAAGCAAGGTCAAATTACAAAAAAAAAAAAAAAAAAAATTCCCAGTTAAACCTCCACCCTCAAAATGGCAGAGAAGAAGTCCAGATATACAAAACCACAACGGAAAACTAAACTTCAACCAAGCAATAGATTCCAAAGAAAAAACAAACTCTACCAACTATGTTCACAAGCATCTTAACAGAATTAAAGGACATAAGAAAATAAATGTAGACTTTAAAACAGAAACAAAGAAAGAAATAGATCTGGAAATAAAATGACTTGATAAACTAATGATAGAAAAATGCGATAACCTGGAAAATAAAGTATATAACTTGGACAATATTATGGCAGAGAAGACTAACAGCATAGAAAAGAAACTACAGGTATCCAAAGAAGGGAGGAAAGAAAAGGAGCAAAAGAAGGAACAACATAATAAAAACAGAGATCTACAACCAAAAAACTATGAGGAAATGACCAGCAAAGTTAAAGAAATACTAGCTAAGGTAGAATTTCATAAGCCATATATCAGACCCTTGTACATATGCAAAGATATCTTAGGCAGAGGGTTAGTCAGAATCGAACTAGTCTGCTTGGAAGACAAAATAGATATAATGAGGAATAAGTAAAGACTAGTGGAGGAGGAGAGCTATATTGATGATGATACTGCCCAAGATAGCTGATAGAGAGCCACTAAGGAAATTAGCAAAGGAAAAAGAGAACAAATGGTAACAATGTGAAGCTGGGATATAAGAAAATCATGTTAAAGGAGCAGTGTATTCGAACAAGTATTTGTCTTAGGGGTCAGAAACAGGAGAGGAGAAATAATGATCCAGTTTGTACAGGAGCATAGACTGAAAATAGCAAATACATTCTTCAGTAAACCACCTCAACTGAAAAGGACTTGGCAACTAGTGGACCGCAAGATAAAAAATGAAATGGACCATATTATATGTAAAAAAATTTGAGATTAAACAGACTACCTAAAATTTAGCACAGACCACAGAATGGTATGGACAAAAATAAGGATGAAGAAAAGAAGAAGAATATGCAAACACAAAAAATAAGTATAGAAAACATATACAAAGAAGATTTGCAATACAAGCTGAAAGAGCAACTAAAACAGGCCAGTTTTAACACAGACAAAGGAACCCAAGAACTATATGTACACTAGAGAATTGCATAAAGCTAGCAGAGAGGCTCTCAAGAAGACCTCCAACATGAAAAACAATTAGAAATGGCATCATGCAGCTGAGTGAATGCAGGTCACAATTACTACCGAGACACGTCAGAACATAACAGATTGGAGTAAGGGAACTGAACAACTTGACCACAACAGAAATCAGGACAGACATTCACAAATACTGCACAAAACAAACTAAACTAATTGTGGAATCATTAAAATCAATAAAGAAAGCAAAGAGCAGTCTGAACAAATAAAAGAAATGGATACTTGGAACAAAGAGTTCAGAAGGGAAAAGCATAACATTGAGAAAAGACAAAATCAACTCAGTTACAGACTACTACAACACCTATATGCAAACTAAAATTGTTAATTGGAACATTGCACAGTAAAGTTAATCGTATATTAAGAACATTATGTAATTGAGCCGAACCAAACTAACACTCTTTTGCTCCACTTATTTGTTTAAATATGTAGGACCGGTTTCATGAAGTTTCAATTTGTTCGAATTGTCAGCCCATTGTGGACTGGAGGGTAAACCGTTATGCTGTCGGGACGTGTAATCTGCTCTAGTGGAAGTGTGATGAACTTGAAGTTTATGTTTTCAACACAGGAAGTGCCGAAGTTCATTAAACTGTCTTTGTACCTGTAAATATAAATTGTCTCCCATGTTGCTAATTCTGTAGGTCCTTGCACTGATTTTAATAATGTTGTTTTATTCAATATGTCGTGGTTTTCTGTCCAGAAATGAGATGCCACTGCTGATTTCTTCAATTGCTTATATTTATATTTCTGAAATGTTCTTTTAACCATGTGCCTATGTTCCTCTTTGTTTTTCCAATATAGATTTCTCACATTCTGCACAACTTATTTTACAAATAACTACTTTTTTCTCTTGTGGAATAGTGCCATTAACATTATCAATCAGGAGATTTTTAACATTAAAAATGTTAAAAATCAGATGTAAACCTGACATTAAAATCTTTAAGAATATTCTGAAATTTTTTTGTAGCTCCTGGATGATATGTGAATTTTTTTAAAAATTGGCATATCTTTTTTGCTGAAAGTGTTATGGTTTCTTTAATAGGTTTTTGCCTCTTGAATTTCTGTACTTTTTTGTATACTAGTTCTTTGTTATAACCATTTTTAACTGCTGTTAATTAATAAAATTAACAAAGAAGAATACTTTAAAGTATACAAATAGAAAGCACTGTTAATTAATAAAATTAACAAAAAAGAATACCTTAAAGAATACAAACAAATAGAAAGAGTAGTGGTTAAAAATTGATATATTGGTTTTCCATTGCTCTTCTACATAAAAAGGGCACCAGAGATGACATAAGCAACTACAGGCCTATAAGCCTGATGTCAAATATATAGAAACTGTTTATGAAAATTCTAATTAGAAGAATAACAAAGACCCTGGATGAAAATCAACTACCAGAACAAGCAGGTTTCTGTACAAATTTAGCATAATAGACAATCTCCAAACTATAACCCAACTGATAGAGAAAGTAGAGGAATTCCATCTGATACTATATTTTGCCTTTATTGACTATAGCAAGGCATTCAACTCGGGAAGCACAAGGAGTAGAGGCAAAGTACATTTGTATTCTACACAAAATCTACAGTCAAAGTTTTGCGATGGTAAAAATAGAAGAAGGTCAACCATTTCAACACCAACACCAACACCAACACACACACACACACACACACACACACACAAAAAGGAGTTTCCCAAGGCTATCCAATTTCCCTCAAACTCTTCACCTGTGTAATGGAGCATATATTCAGGTATAAAAGACACATTTAATATCAAGCGAACCTTAAACCCTGTTACAAATAGATGGAACAACCTTCACATATGTGAACTAATATAATACCTAGGACAATATATATTTCCTTTCAAGATAAAATGGAAAAAGAAATACAGACAAAGAAGAATCTCATTAACCTGGAGAGCATTTTGGGCCCTTAAGTTTATACTGTTAAATGAAACACTAACTAGGAAAATCAGATTCCAGATGCTCAAAACTTGAGTATACTCTATGGGTGCCAGAAAAACAAAAGTACAAAATCCATGCAAGGAAATCAAAGGAAATGCAATGCAAGATCCTGGGAATAACCTTGAAGATTAAAATATCTATGGTAGTAATAAACCAGCTACCTCAGACAAATGACATTGCGCAACTAGCCACCAGAATCAAATGGCAATGAGGCCACCATGTTGCAAGAATGCAGGAAAATAGGTGAACCTGCAAGATCTCCACATGGAACTCTCAGACAGGAAGAAGGACAGTGAATAATTATGCAGTGAATAAACAATGCAATGAGAAATAGTGAACCAAAGAACAAAATAGACACAGTATGATAAATAGCTTATGAATAACTAGAATGGAAACCACGTTAGGGAAAAAAATGAGCTCCCTCTACTTGTTAGAAGACCTTTTCCTTTAACAGATACAATAGGCTACCTTTATAATGGTTATGTGAAATGACTTAAGACTACTAGTATGATTTTTAGAGTGGAGCAAATGTACAAATTTTGTTGAGGAAGGAACAAGTAATGGAGATTGAAGGCAACCGCTTATTCTTGAGTAGTGATTTACAAGTGTTGCCTAAGTTTATGTTGTGTGAGTGGTGTTCTATCGGCAGAGCTTTCTTTGTGATGAAGTTTAAATATGCTTGGGTCTTGACTTTGACAGATATAACCCATTCTTTAGAAGCTTATACTTTTAACAGTCAGCAGTAAAACATATTAGACAATATTAGCTATTACTCAAGATAAATTTTGAAAGTATGTCCTACTAATACAGTTACAGGTTCTGCAACAGCACTACCCAGTAAGAACTGTAAATCAATGACTTAGTTACAGTTTTTATACATACATCTTACAATGATTTTCAATATACTCACTCTTTGCTGGCTACTCTGTAGCTGCTGTGGACTGACTAAGCTTTGGTCAGCAGTTTCCACTGTGGTTGGTAGATCCAAAAGACGCTGAATTTGGATTCCATCACCTGGGCCCATGTGGCTTATATGATTGAAATTTGTTGGAGCAGATATCATTTTTGATCTTCTATCAGTTCTGAATCATAAGAATATAATAATGAAATTATGAAATCTGATTTGTAAATTATTTGCTGAAAATTTTCACAAGGATCTGAATAATGTTGACTCAGGCAATGTTGTCATATTAGCTAGCTATGTGTTCTATACAACCTTACTGTGAAAATCAAATCCTTACAATATTGAATTAATATAGATTTATTAGATAATTTATGTATGAGAATTGTAAGTTTGTTGGTAATTAACTGTATATAATATAGCCTATCTTTCCAATTATACATCTTCATACTATGAATTAATCTGTATATTAGCTATATGCAGATCAAACTGTCTAAATCAGTACAATTTTACACTTTATTTTACTCTCTATATTGTTCACCCTTGTACATCAAGCATTCTAGATACCCCTTACTAGTGATAGTTTTGACTGCTTTTAAGAATTTCTCTTCATTAGTACTTAACAGTCTTCCCCATTCTGTTCTTAAATGTATTGTGAGCTAATCATGTTTATAATATGTATTTTCAACTGTGAAATGGGGGGAAAGTGTTTTTTTATTTCTCTATGAAAAACTCTTAAAAGAGTTGTGCTGCGCTATTATAGTTCTATTGTATTGTGCTTATTAGTAACTACTGCAGTTCTCTATGTAAATGCTGTAAATTTTGTATCTGGCAACTATGGAATAAAACCATTGCTGGATAATTGATTTGTAATCCCAAAAGTAGGGTCTCCAAAGCACTGGGACTGCAAGGAATCTTTTTGTGCACCTGTTGGCCACACTGTTGTGTTTGTTGCCTCCCCCACTCACTACAGAATGCATCACACAGCCACTGGGGTGCTCAGTTTTGAGTTGTAATGGAGCTGCCATTAACCACTACAGCCAGGTGCAAAGTTCACATAGTTATTTGGTTTTTGAATGCAAAAGGCATTAAACCAATCAAAGTTCATTGACAGTTGATGGAAGTATATGGAAAGCTGTGAATGGATATCAAGAAAGTCTGCAAGTGGTGTAGAGAGTTTGCAGCTGATCTTACTGAAATTCACGACAAAGAAAGAAGTAGGAGACAGCCAATTTTGATTAGACAATTGCAAGGATGAACAAATTGTGCCTCAAGATCGAAGGATCACTCTTGATGAGCTCTGCTTTGTTATTCCTGCAGTTTCTTGAAGCATTATTCATGGGATTTTTAGTTGATGTGTTGAAATTTCAGAAGGTGTGTGTGAGATGGGTCCCAAGAATGCTGACAGAAGACCACAAACAGCGAGTTGAAACTTCCTGCCAATTTCTTTGGCACTATGCAGATGAAATGGACAACCTTTTGGATTCAATTTTCACAGGCGATGAAACCTGGACTTTCCACTTCCCACCCGAGACTAAACAACAATCATGTGAGTGGCAGCATTCCTCTTCACCCAAGCCACAAAATTCAAAAGCACACAGTCTGTCTGTAAAGTCATGGCTACTGTGTTTTGGGATCGAAAAAGGATATTGCTGGTTGACTTCATGGCTCCTGGGACTACAATAAATGCTGACAGGTATTGTGAGATACTCAGAAAACTCAAATGGGTGCTTCAGAACTGGAGAAAAGGAATGTTGAGCAAGGGCATAAGCCTTCTCCATGACAAATGTTCACCCCCATGCTGCCTATCAAACGCTGATGACCTGAGCTGTTAAAGGCATCCATAAATAAATCAAATAAATCTGCCTATCAAACCGTGGATCTTCTGCAACAGTTTGGATGGAACATTAGACATTTACCCTACAGTCTGGACTTAGCACCCAGTGACTACCACTTGTTTTCCAAGATGAAAGATGAGGTCCAATGCTTTCTCAATAGCATGGTGGCCTACAATTTGGCCAAATGGTTGGTAAGGAAATTTGCATCTTTAGAACAATTTGAAAGTAGAAGTATGTTAATCCATATGAACTTGTGGACCAATTTAACAATGAATGGATTTTGCAGAATGACACCTTGGTCTCTTGATGCTGCATCTTTGTTTACTAGTACTCCTACAAAAAAAAACTGCTACTATATCTCCAGAATTGGCTAAAAAGTATGAACTTAACAGTAGATGAAATTGAGGATTATACCAATCTCACAAACTGTGTATAAACCAAAACTTTTTTTACATTCAATGGAAAAATTTACCAACAAATTTCTGGCTTAGCTATGGGTAACCCTCTTCCACCATTTCTGGCAAATTTATTCATGAGTGCTGTAGAAACACACATTACTAAGTTATTTCCTTTCACCTTCAAAGCATGGTTTCATTTTGTGGATGACATATTTGCAATAGCACAAAAAAGAAGAAGAAGAAGAAGAAGAAGAAGAAGAAGAAGAAGAAGAAGCCCTAAAATTACTATATTTGCAGGACCAAATTATTAAATTCACTATGGAATTGGAGGAAAATGGTTATTTGCCATTTTTGGACCTAAAAATATACAAGAGAAACAACATAATTTCATTCGGCATATATAGGAAACCTACCATACAGACAATCACATAAAGAATAACAGTTTCAACCCTAAACCACACCAACATGCCAATATAAACAGCCTTGTCCATAGATTGGTAAACATCCCACTCAACAAAGAAGAGTATTCAGTAGAATACCGTTATATCATCAAAACAGCTATCAACAATGCATTCAGCAGCTCTTTAGTTGATAAGAAGATCAGACATTTCAAACGACAGAAAGATATTTAAAACACCACCACACTCTCCACGATAAAAAAAGACATGGTTTTTAAAAAATTCACATATCATCCATGGGCAAACAGCGCATTCATGAAGATTTTTAAAAATCATGATATTTGTTTGGCAGCACAAAATAAATTTAGTATTGGAAAGCTTCTGAGCAGCACCATAAAAGATGTTATTTCATCCAGCAAAAAGGCAGGAGTGTATCGGATAGATTGTTTGGAATGTGATCAGATATATATAGGCAAAACAATACAAAATTTGGAGACAAGGACCAAAGAACACTTCAGAAATGAAAGATATAAACAAGTGGATAAATCAGCGGTTGCAGATCATTTTTGGACTTGCGATCATGACATTGCAGGAGAAGCCAAACTGTTAAAAGCTACCACCAATCCCAAGGAATTGGCAATATGGGAAAAGATTTATATTTTAAAAAATAAACAGAGTTATGAATTTTGACATTCCACCAATGGACTTCCCGTTCCGTTATCTAATGGAACCACCAGAGATCACTATGTCACCTGCCAGGGTTAGTCGGTCCCTAGCTGAGGATGAGAGCGAATGCTCTTGAAACATGTTCTGAAGAATTAAGCAGTTAGTGAAGTTTTAGTGTCACCTAATACTGACTCATTTGTATTTGTACTATGTATTGAAAATAAATATTTATTTATATTTTTAAAAAAAATAAGAGACCTTACCTTTGGGATTACCCATGTATATAATTCTGAACCTGATGTGTTTTTGATTCATCAGAATGTGTTGAATATATTTTATATTTTGATGATTGCACATACACAGCAGACCAAGTACTCTGTTTCTGTCAGTGTAGTCAGTAACAGGAAAGCATAATGCCTGCAGAGTAATAAGAATGTAAAAGGCTTTCACAGCTTTTTACTGAAGAACGTAAATGTTGGTTCTGTAGGATATTTTAAACTCATAACTTGTTCAAAAACAGGAATTGCAAAATAAATGAACAAAACCTTTTTATTCATTTCTATATACAATGATTGAATAAAAAATAAAATGCTAACAATCTTCATCAGTAAGAAATTCACCATTGAAATTCTCTTATGCAACTGTGTGCATGTATGTGCATAATCTCAAGCATCTATACTTACGCTCTGGCTGCTCTGTGGCCTTCCCTGAGTGAAAATCTACGACGTGGTCTTGGCACCGTATGACCTGAGCCATCACACTGAGAAACATTGATTAATTCTCCTGAAAATAAAAATTATATTTATTAAAATGCTGTGAGAAGTCAAAATAACTAAGTCAAATAAATTTAAATTAGTCACAGCATAAAAATCTTGCAATATTACAATAAAATGCTAATTATGAATGGCAAATTATCCATATTTACAATTAAATGATTAAATCCAAGAACAAATATCATTATTCTTTAACATAAGCCATTCCACTTATTAAAATAAATTAAAAGCATGGTGTTTAGTGGTAATTGACACATCAGTTTTGGAACTATTCTAATTTTTTAAGATTGACTAAAACATTTACTTCAAAGCAAATAAAACTATATTCTTTAAACATGGCATCTGAAAAGGTAACTTCTAAAAGATATGAATAAAACAGGCACATTTTGGAATAATTTGTTTTTTAGCTTCTTTAGTTCCATGGTTTCAAATTAATAAGTACCACTTCCTGAGATCAATAGCTTAATCCGTGGGGACAAGAGAATAACATTTCAATTATCTGATCTTTTTTCAACAAATTCATACATTTTTGAAATGGGATATTATGTAAACTCATACAAAAAGCATAATTTTGTTACAATGCAATATAAAGAAACAAATATATACATTCAAAAATTTATGAAAGAGTTGTGGATACTTTAATATATTTACACAGTTAAAAAAATTTTAAAATTAATTAAAAAATACACATGAAACTTTCCCACAAAATTGTATAAAGGAAGGAAAATGTAGTGATTTGAATAAGTTCTCAATTATATTCACAGAAGGAAAAGAAATAATGAAATTATTTCAGTTTTGTGAATTATAATAATCACAAACAGGAGATGAAGAAAAGACTGATTTTATAACCTTATTTGCTTAATTCAACAATAAAAAAGAACTTAGATTTGTAAGAACTGTCTAAGCAGCAAGGAGGATAATAAATAAACTGAAAAATTTAAAGTCTAAAGGGTTGGATAAGTTTTCTAATTAAATCTTAAAACTAGGATCTGAAGCCAGATTTCGGACCTACTACATTTATATAACATATTACTGTATGCTTGAAAAATGACCAATATTGTACCAATACATAAAAGTGAGGTTAAAACAGATAAATAATCATAATATATGTAATCTCACAACAATCATTTGTAAAATAATGAAACATCTATTAGGTTAATATATTCATCACATTTTAAATAATGAGTTATTTTATAAAGGCTAGCAAGGCTTCAGGGAAGAGTTTTCATATGATAGTTATATTATCTATTCCAGAATAGAGCTGAAGACATACAATTGAATAACTGTTCCCATACATGCTGGATTTAATCTTTGGCTTTTTGTTCTACAAGATGAAGTTAAAGCAAGATGGTCATTGTTTGATACTGTGCAAATTGTTCTTTACAAACTTTATGAACACCACTTACAGGCAGCATTCCTAAAGTGGCAGAAGCACTTGGATATGTGTATTGTTGTGCAAGGAAACTGATTTTAAGAGAACAGGGATAATTTTAAAGCAGTTATTTTTTTTTTAATTTTGCAGGTATATTCCTGTAACTTTTTGATCACACTTAGTAGCTAAATCTCAACAATAAAAGAAAAAAAAAATCAGAATATTCAACATCACTTTCTCTGCATGTAACTATCAGAATTTGAGTTTGATTAAGTTTGGGGTGGGTGAAGTTGAGCTTGGTTGATTTTAAATGGAATGGTCACCCTAATACAGAATAAATGCAAATGTTTAAACAGTCTGTACAGCTATCAGTTTTGATTTTATAAATTAATATTACTGCTGAAACTTTTTAAGTATCAAAAATATTAATTTAGAATTCAATATTTGTATTTTTATCTTAGTCTTATTCTTTCTTATTTTCCTATTCATAATAACAAGGTAATATCACATAGATATTTTTGGGAATGTTTTTCTTGTTATATTTATTTTTCTACAGTTGTTTCTCCAGATCAACTTGAACATCACTTTTGTATAATTATTTTAATTAAAACAAATTTAAAGGCTGAATTAAAAAAAAAGGCTATTTACATAGATAAATCTTTCATGTGCTTTTACTGAGGGTATAGAAATACAGAATGAAGTACTTCCATTGAAAATAAATAGAATGAGGGCTAGTCAAAAAGAATGAGAATATTTTTTTTTTATGCATGGAATACACTAGGCTCGGTACAGATTGGTGTGGTCTTTTGCAAAGTATTCTCTATTGAGTTGAATGCACTTTCTGCATGCATCTGCCAGTCCTGGAACATATGCTGGAAGCCATCTTATGACCCTTAACCTTTTTCACAATGGCCTTGAAAGTACCAAAATGTCTGGGCAGTATGGAGGATGGGAGACACATTTGAAGTTTCGTACACACTTCCACTCGCACCATCTTCTATTCAGGATTCAGTAATCTCGCTCAAATACATCTCATGTTCAAGTGATAATGCAGAATCGAAAATGTGCTGCCATGGGAAATGTGTAACATGTCTGCAAGTCTGTCAATTGTTATTCATCTGTCTTCAAGAACAACTATGCCAGCTGTGTTAATCATGATTTCATTTACTGCTGTTGCTGGAGCACCTGGACAGCCTTGCTTTATTGTTAAAACACAGCCCTCCCTAAATTCCTTGAACTTCCATACTGGACTTCTGCAAACAAAAGCAAAACTTTAATGCAGCATATTGCTCTTCATGAATCAACTCCATTTTGTATGCAGGTGACTGGTGAAATGACATAGTTTGCTCATCCCCTGTGTACAGATGCATGTGAGAGCTAACTTCTGTTTTGTTCACCATTCAGGGCTGATCAGCTTTCATCATGCAACAATGTTTCTTTACTGTGCGTGATAAAAAAAAAAAATAACTCTCAGTCTTTTTTTAACTAGCCCTCATAATTAAGAAAGGACTATGTGATTGAAGAGAAAAGAAAGCAACTATTACAAAGATTATGTCAAAATATTATTTATCTGCACTTTTAACGATATTCAATTTCTTTCATCAACACTTCCTTCCCTTCTGATATCATGCACAGATTTAAGAACTTGTGTCCTAGAAACCTGCTATTCACAACTAACAACTAAGGAGAATTAATCTTGGCATTTAGATTATTTACTAAAAGCTATTATGCTAGTGCTTAGTTTAACAACAAAGAACATTAAAAAAAGTTTGGTAATAATCACTGTGTGAATAACCACATAACAAATATATTACGAGTCTATTCATGCTTAAATGTTCCAATCTGTAAGGAATCAGAAATAATTAGGAATAAATGAACATGCAGAATTTATTTTTATTTTTCCCTCTTCCTCTGAACAGGTTAACTCTAACAGCTTAATTTATACAGCAATTTATTATTTCACATATGCTTTGAAATATTTAAGTTAAAATGTATTTAAATAGAGCTTACGTTGATGAACGTTGCTAAGGTAGATTATATGTGGTTCATTGATGATGCACATACTTAGTGTTCCTGTGCTATTTAAAGGCTTGGCTCTCTTAATATTTATTGTCTGAACCCACTCGCCTGAGGCACAGTTAAACACATCCACATGTGTTTCACTGTAGACTAGTAAATGACCATCACAGTAACCTGAAACAATGTTCCAAAATGTAATATGTTTACATAAAAAACTTGAAATAAGTTAATGTAAAATAATTTTTCAGTATACAACTGAAAGTTAATACTGAAACTTAAATATAATTCACCCTAAATATAAATATGTAACTCATCTCTGAAGTCTATAACTAAACATTTACTTTGGGGATGAACCTTTACATTTAGACATTCATCTATGTTATGTTTTGCCTGTTGACTTCCAAGCAGGTTGGCTCAGGTGGTAAGGCTTCGGATTCATTTGGGAAGACCTAGTTCAAATCCTGCAGTTGTCTTATCCGATTGAGGTTAATATTAACGTTCCATTTCACCATTCCACAGGTGATGGATATCTTAGCGGCAGCCTTAACAATGAGACTGAACATCTATTCAGAAAAATACCTGTGTGGTATTTGTATGTGTTTATGATGTCCAGAGTTAATTAGCTACCAAGCATGTAAGGACCATGAGGTGCTAATACCTGTGGAGGATAAATAGTAAAAGAAGTTCCCCAATGTTCTCTACATACATTTATATTTGGATATATTAGCTTGAATTATTACACTGGTGTACAAAAAAATTTTTTTTTGCAGTTTTATTTTTCCACCACTATATGTAATATGAATGCCCTGAATTCAAATATATATTCCATTTTACTCTATCGGGCTAAATTTTTATATAAAATTACATAAAATGTAATTATGTACAGATATTTTCAAGAAATACTCGTATTATTAAGTTTTAAAGCATATAGTTAAGAAACAACTGTTTTTATAGGTTTAATTTTAACTTAAACGTTAATGAATATATTGAAAAGCAAGAGCTATGTCAATAATTATGAATTTCCAAGCTATTTTCATTATTAGGGAGAAGAAAACTTAATTTTTTTCAAAGCTCTGATATGTTCTTCACTAGTCTCTTTTCAAACATAAACAGTAATCAGCCATTATTGATATATCCCAATGGCCTTGATAGTGGTTTCCATTGTTTTAATGTCTTTGTTCTTCACACATTGCACCAAGATTCATAGGGAAGTAATCAATATGGCTGTTGAGAAAATGCACTTTAACATTCATCCTACACCCTAGATTTCTAAAATGTAACATTTCCTACACAAATTCTTTATAGCTCTCAGATTTCTTGTTGCCATAAAGTTTTCTATCACTTTTTTTATATGCCAATTATGCTGACTTCTCAACTCGGACATCAACTGAGGAAAGTTTTCATCCTGCATAAGCTCACGAATCTGAGGTTCAACAAAAATACCTGCTATCTTCAGTATTCTGTGGGAACTTTGTAAAAGAAAGTTGAAACAATCACTAGCCATGTTCAGAGCAGTGACAAATGGTTTCATCAGGCCAATTTAATATAGAGTGGTGGAAGAAGGACATTAAATGTTGAAACCACTTGTTTATGCTTCACATTTTTTTTCTCCTGGAACTAAATTGCTCCTCTGTGGCCAATTTTTTCTGGCCCAATGATCTCATTTAGCCCTACAGTCCATCCATCTATTATCTTGTTTAAATCTCTCAGAATATATATTTTATGTATTTGCTCAATGAACAAATAATAAAAACTTTTATTTTCTATATATAGATTTCTGAAAAACCGTAGCTCTATTAGACAAAACTAAGGCTGGTTTGAGAAATTCTATGTGGTAACGAATCAAGAAATATGAACAGTTCATTCAGCAAAAATTGTAATCCCTATATCAGTGAATTCGACTAACTTTAATATATTTTCATTGGTCATATATTCAGCATCATCACAACTTATTTTGACAAGACACACCACTGAGCTTAAAGAGTCACAATTTGTAACTGAAAATAAATTGTATCATCCCTGTAACTCCTTCAACATGCAACCAATCTCTCTCTCTCTCTCTCTCTGGTATATTTATTTTTAAACAGACTTATTGTCTCCCATTTAATTTTCAGATGCTCCTTGTAAAAAATATTATAATACAATTTTACTGTTATCATATTCTGTATATGATACATGGAATAACGATTCTGGTTGGTCATTATTGGCAATTTTATGCTAGAAATAAAATTTTTAAATCCATTACCATGTTTCCAGTAGTTTTATTAAAGAACTGAACAACAGGAATATTATTCAGAACAATGGCAAAGGGCAATATGATTGGGAAATCTCAGTAAATGCACACAAATAGTCCTGACTCAATTATTTTCCTGTTTATAGGAAATAAGCATTAATTCATCCAAATAATTTTGGATGGAAAATCTAATCACTATGGTGCTTAAAATAAAACTTTAATCAGTTCTTATTTTTTCAGATATTTCTACTAATGTCATTTCCCACCTAGCATTTTAATTGATTTTGTATGCAATTTAATTTACTGGTGATATGTTCATATGAATTAGTTCTGTTT